>CM053580.1:173457462-173468769 GCA_028627135.1 Pseudochirops cupreus | reverse complement strand
TGCACTGGTGCAGCCCTTGTGTGTTTCACATTTCCCCTATCCAGACCTGTGTGGGCATTTTCCTGGTCTGGGTATCTGCCATGGTCCATCTCCCAATGGGTTCTGTCACTCTAAAATCCATTTAAATTCACTTTTTAAAGTTTAGTGACAGAATTCTTGCAGTAGCTCATAAAAATTACTGCTTTCTTTCTGCTGTCTTAGCTCCACCCCCCATAGAATACTAAAGATCATAACAATTCCTTTTTTCCCTCTTTCCCAAGGTTTTTAAACCCTTGCAGTGACCATAAGGAAATGAGGAGGTAAGAGATGCAATGAGAAAAGTAGTATCATTGCTTTGGTTGTGGAGAGGATAGGGAGAGACAAATTGACCCTACCTCTCCCCCCAAGAAGAAAGACTATTAAAATTTTAAAGTAGACAGACTTTGTCTTTGACTTTCTTCTAACTCTTTTTTCATATTTGTCTCCTATATCTTGCCAGATTAAACTTGAAAATGTATTGTGAGTGCAATTTTTTGAAGAACTGGTTATTAAACATATACCAGAACATCTCAGTTTATATAGCTCTTTCTCTCCCACTCCACAACATTGTCATACTGCTTAATAGTTTCCTAAATACCAACACTCCAAATCAAGACTTCTCTTTCCTTCTTTAGGTGATAGGAAAGCAATCTGACAAGTTTAACTTGCTCTTGAAGCATAATATAATTTAATCAAAACTTTTGTGTACACAAAGATATTCATGACTTGTTTTTATTGGATTTTTGAAAGACATCTTTCTCTTAAAATTATGGCATTAGATTTTAGTTTTTTACTTGATAAATGCTTATTTCCAGTAGAGCTTGTCCAGCTCTAAATGTATAGTATAATCCTAGATAATACTCATAAGTTTGATTATATATGTATACATACACATACACACATATATTCATTCTTCATTTTTAATGTAACAGATTATCTCTCTGGAAAACTTTAGAGGAAATATCTTCATATTTTATACTATCCTTAATATATATCTCTGTACAAAAAAAAATTACTGTTTCTTTTCCAGCTGACTATTGAAAGCCTTTGTACAATTCATAATTACTTGGCACTACTGTCTAATGTGAGATAAATGAACCAATTAAAGTCAGTTTTGATAGTGGTACTTAAAATGTAATGTTGTATGCTGGCCTCTTTGAACTCAGCATTTAATCCTACATATGCTGTTAATTAACCAGTCTTTTGTGTTATGTACTACCTAAATTTTTTTTACACGTTCTAATTTTGATTTATATGTATGTATATAGGTATAGGAAACCGGACCTGTGATTCAATTTATATAGACAACTCCTAGGGAAGAAAATTCCTACAACCTATGCAGTTCAGCACTTCTACTACATCTGAACCTTACACTACTCTCTATAAGACAGAGAGGTTGAGTGACCAGGATCTGAACCCAAGTCTTTCAGGCTTTGAAGCTAGATCTCCATTGCTGTACCACAACTACCTCCTATAAAAGATAGATAATGAAACAGAACAAAATTCTAAAACATGTTGAATACTATAGAAAGTATAAACCTTTTGACAGGAGATACTAGGTGTTACATGTAGTTGTATTTCCCAGTTATCTGGCATAATGCTTTATATATAGTATATGCTTATAAATCTTTTGAAAGAATATTGAAATAAATATTAGCAAGTCAAACTATATTGCATTGCTTTAAGACAATGACTTTCCATGAAGTGACCTATTCCCTTTTTTAGTGCAAGAGAGCCTTGCAGGAAAAATCTTAGTAGTATCATATAATTTTAAAAACTAGAAATGAACTGATATACTATCAACTTAATAAGGATCATGATATGATAAATCTAGAGCTGTGAGGAATCTCAGAATACATTGAGTTCGATTTCTTCATTTGAATGTAAGGAAACTGAGAATCTGAATGGTGAAATGATTTGCCCAAGATACTAGACCTATTGTCTGACAGAGATAAAGACAGATCCAAATTGCTCTGGCTACCAGTTCTTTGTTCTTTGTAGTATATCATCCTGTCTTCTGTCATCTAATCCATAGACAAAATAAAAGACTGACCATTTCTCATACAGATTTTATTATTAAATCATTTATTTTGAAGCTTACAATCTGAAAGAGAAAAATGGCCTTGACTGAGCCTTTCTTAGGCTCCTTTCTCCCTTTCCCTCCTACCCCTAGGAGAAATATAGTTCTTTTTAAAAATGAAATAAATGAAAATTTTATAACTTCAGTAGCATAAGATATGGTAACTAAGGATAGGGCCTTGACAAACTGACCTTGATCATCTGACTACTCCCAAGAAATACGTAAAATATTTTTTCATTAAGCAATGTGGGAAAATGACCTAGCTAAGTGAATTGGAAATTACAGGTGTTGAGCTAGGACCAAATTCTTCTATGACCCCTAAAATTTCTGATTTTTTCAAGTGAAAGGCTATGTGTTCTGGTCTCTAAAGTGTTGTAACACAAAATAGCACTGTATCTTGATTGTATATATTTATGTATATGTATATACATATACATATATACACACATACATGTGTGTATTCATGTCAGAAAATTCAGGAATATGAAAGGCAAAAAATATCACAGAAAAAAATAGAGGTAATAATCAAAAAAAGTAAAGGAAAAGCTATATTTTGATCTCTCTCCCTCATCTTCCCTCTTCTTCTCTTTCCTACTCTCTCTTTCTCTCCTCTTCATCTTCTCCCCTTCCCCTTCTTCTCCTCTTTGTCTGTCTATTTGTTAATTATTTGTGACATATTATTCATAATTACAACTCTTTTTTAATAAATTAACTTTTATGTTTATTTTTAGTTTATATCATTCATTTCCACAAGATATTGAGTTACAAATTTTCTCCCTGTCTTTCCCTTACACACCACTGCAAAACAGCAATTCCACTGTATACCCCCTCCCCCAATCTGTTCTCTCCTATATCCTCCCCCATCCTCCTCTGACTTTCTGGTAGGGCAAGATGGATCTCCATACCACAGTGCCTGTGTATCTTATTTCCCAGTTGTCTGTAAGTAGTAATAATAATAATAATTTAAAAAAAACATTTGATTTTAAAACTTTGAATTCCAGATTCTTTCCCTTTCTCCCTCATCACCCCCTCTTACTAGTAAGATAAGAAATTCAGTACAGGTTGTATATGTGTAGTTATGCAAAACATTTCCATAGTGGATATATTGTGAAAGAATGACTATATTTCCCTTCATCCTATCCTGCCTCCCACTTTTTCTATTCTCTACTTTTTTTCCTGTTCCTTTATAAAAGTGTGTGCTTCTAACTACCCTGCCCCCCAACCTGGCCTCCCCTGCAACATCCTGCATATCATCCCGTTCCTCCCTACTTTTCTGTAGGGCAAGATACCCAACTTAGAGTGTGTGTCATTCCCTCCCCAAGCCAAATTCAATGAGAATAAGGTTGACCCACTCCCTTTTGCCTTTCTGTTATTCCCCTCCATTGTAGTAGCTATCCCTCACCTCTTCTATATGGGGCAATTAGCCCCATTCTGTCTCTCCCCATCTCTTCTCATTATATTCCTCTCACCTCTCAATTTCACCTTTTAAATATCATCCGTTGCTATTCAATTGATCCTGTGCCCTCTATGTATACCTGTACACATATATACACACTCACGTATGTATTCATACACACATATACCTTACTATACAGACATATATGTACGTATACATATATACATACACATTTATATTCCCTTCAACTCTCCTCACACTGAGAAAAGTTTCCTAAATTACAATTATCATTTTTTCATGGAGGCATAAAAATAGTTCAACTTTCATAAGTTCCTTATGATTTCTTTTCCCTCTTTACCTTCTCATGTTTCTCTTGCTTCTTGTATTTGAATGTCAAATTTTCTATTCAACTCTGTTTCTTTCATCAAGAATGCTTGAAAGTCCTACACCTCATTGAATGACCATATTTTCCACTTAAACATTACACTCAGTTTTTCTGGGTAGATGATTCTTGGTTTAACTGGTTTGAACTTTGGAATATCATATTCCCAGCCTTGCAATCCCTTAATGTAGAAGCTGCTAGATCCTATGTTATCCTGATTGTGTTTCCACAATATTTGAATTGTTTCTTCTTGGCTGCTTGTAATATTTTCTCCTTGATCTGGGAACTCTAGAACCTGGCTATAATATTCCTAGGAATTGTCTTCTTAGGATCTTTTTGAAGAGATGATTGGTGAATTCTTTCAATTTCTAATTTGCCCTCGGATTCTAAAATATCAGGGTCATTTTCCCTGAGAATTTCTTGAAGGATGATTTCTAGGTTCTTTTTTTGATCACGGCTTTTAGGTAGTCCAATAATTTTTAAATTGTCTGTCCTGGATCTATTTTCCACATCAGTGTTTTTTTTCAGTGAGATATTTCACATTGCCTTCTATTTTTTCATTTGTTTGGATCTGTTTAATAGTATCTTGATTTCTCATAAAGTCATTAGCTTCCACTTGCTCCAGTCTAATTCTTAAGGAATTATTCTCTTCAGTGATCTTTTGAAATTCTTTCTCCATCTGGCAAATTTGGCTTTTTAAGTCATTCTTTTCCTCATTGGCTTTTTGGGCCTCTTTTGCCATTTGACTTAGTCTGTTTTATCAGGTGTTATTTTCTTCAGTCAGGTTGCTGACTCTCCTTTCATGATTATCTTGCATCATTCTCATTTCTCTTCCCAATTTTTCCTCCACTTTTCTTACTTAATTTTTAAAATCCTTCTTAAGCCCCTCAATGGCCTGTAACCAGTTTGTGTTTTTTTTTGGGAGCTTTTGGTACAGGAGTTCTGACTCTATTATCTTCCTCCCATTCCATGCTTTGATCCTTTTCGTCCCCAAAAAAGGAATCTAAAGTTGGATGACTGTGCTTGCTTTGCTTCCTTTGTGTGCTCATGTTGTCAGTCAATTACTTAACTTCTGAACTCTTTGCCACAGTAGAAATCTACTTCCAGAGGGGAGAGCTTTGTCCCAAATCACTGGGATTTTCACAGTTGCTGGAGCTTTTAAGAAGCTGCTGTCTCTGCAGTCCCCACCAGCTTTGGCTCACTGGTCACACTCCTTAGCACCACCCCAGACTCTGATCCAAATCCAGGCAGGTTAAGGCAAGAGCACTTAGCCTCTGAATGGTTGCTTGGTCCCCCTGTAATCTGCAGGCCAGGAGCTCTGAATTGGCCACATGGAGGCAGCTGCTGGGCCACCATTTCCACAGCTTCTTGCTCTGGGACAGAGACTGGACTGTGCCTCCCTCCACCCCCGATCCAGCAGAGTCCCACTGACCTTTTACTTTGTCTTTCGCATTTATGGATTGATAATTCTGGAAACCACCACAGCTGCTGGTGACCCACTGTCTTGAAGTTTGCTCCAGCCCCTGCTGTTTGGGGCCACCCTGGGGCTAAAACCGTGGGCTCATGTGGGGCTGGGTTTGGCTCCCAGCACACTGCAATGGACCCTTCCTGTCTGCCTGCCACTTTGCCTTCAGTGGGAGATTTGTTTCTCTGTGTCACTTTGTGGATTCTGCAGCTCTAAAATTTGTGTAGACTCATATTTTATAGATATTTGAGGTGGTTATGGGGGGAGCCACGGACTTTTCCTGCCTCTAAGCTGCCATGTTGACTCCGCCCAAATTACAACTCTTAAAAAGCAAAGAAATTAAGAAGTGGAACTGCAATTCTAGATCTAATTTTTAACTATGTTGCTAAGGTAGGAAATAGAAACTTTGCGGGCAAAAGATCACTACATCATAGAGTTCATGATAAGGATGACAAAACCAAAAATTTATAATATAACACAAACTCTTGAAGATCTTGCATGAAGAGATTTAGCATCAGTTAAATTCAATGAACATTTATTAAATGCCTACTCTATGCCAAACACTGGGTTTACTGCTGTGTATGTAAAAAGAGGCAAAAAATAATCCATACCCTCAAGGAACTTATGATTTAATGGAGGAGTCAATATACAAAGAAATATATGCAAAACAAGCTATATTCAGGATTAATAGGGGAGAAAAGAGAGAAAGTATTGGCATGTTAAGAGATATTAGGAAAGACATCCTATAGATTATGGGGTTTTAGTTGGGACTGACATTAGCCATGGAGATTAGTAGCCTGAGTGCAGGAGGATGAATGTTCTGGGCATGGAGGACTCCTAGAGGAAATGCCCACAGCCAAAATATGGAGTTTCTTTTCATGGAAGAGTCACAAAGCTAGTGTCAGTGTATTGAAAGGTTTGTATCTGAGAGTAAAGGGTAAGAAGACTGCAAAGGTAGAATGAAGATAGATTATGAATGTCTTTGAATGCCAAAGACATCATTTTATATTTGATCCTGGAAGCAATAGGAAGTCAGTGGGGTTTATTGAGTAGGAAGGGTGACATGATCAGACCTCTGCTTTATGTAAATCACTCTGGTGACAGAATGGAGAATCAATTGGAGTAGCAAGAGACTTGAAACAGGCCAAACCCCAAGGAGGCTATTATAGTAATTGAGGTATGAAGTAATGAGGCCTGCACTAGAGAAGCAATGTCAGAGAAAAGGGAATATACCTAAGAGATATTGCAAAGGTGAAATCAGCAGGCTTTGGCAACAGCTTGAATGTGTGGGATGAGAGATAATGACTCCTAAGTTTCAAGTCTCAAGGACTGGGAAGATGGTGCTATTCTCTGCAGCCATAAGGAAAATAGGTGGGAGGAGGATTTAGAGGGAAGGATAATAACTTCTGTTTTGGACATATTGAGTTTAAGATGTCCAATTTGAGATATCTGAAGACAGTTGGAGATACAAGATTGGAGGACATCTGAGGTCTTGGGACAGGAAAGGTATGTTTGAAAATCATCAACATAAAGCTAGTAGTTAAATCCATGGGACCTTATTAGTTCACCAAGTGAAATGGAGAGAGAGGAAAGAAGAGGATCCAGGACAGAATCTTTGGGAATACCTACTATTAGAGGGCTTAATCTGGAGGAAGATCCAGTGAACAAGAGAGGGGCAGAAGAATGGTTAAATAGGCAGGAGAAAAACCAGGAGTAAGTGGTATCTTGAAAACCTAAAGAAAAGAGAGAATCAAGGAGGAGTGCTTACTAGTATCAAAGACTACAGAGATGTCAAATATAATGAGGATTAAGAAAAAGATTGTTGAATTTTGCAAGTAAGAAATCATTAGTAACATTGGAGAAAAAAATTTAGGTGGAATGATTAGGTTGGAAGCCAGATTGTAAGGGGTTAGGAAGTGAGTAAGAGGAGAGAACGTGAAACACCTGTTGTAGATGGCCTTTCTGAGGAATTTTGCTCTAATGGGCAGAGAAAGAAAATTAGAATTTTATCATTAAAATTCTATAGGAAAATTCAGTTTATGAAGGAAGAGAAGCTCTCAAGAATAAAATACTGGAGACAGAAAAAGATAATCGCAATGTGGAAAGAAAGGGAGAATTAGTTGTCTAGAGACTGATGTGCAAATTGGCACAAGTGTTAAAGAAAAATGAAAAGAGATAATGTTGGAAGAGCTGTGAAAGACAGGCAATATATACTCTTGATAGAAATATTTATTGGTTTAAAGTTTGGAAAATTGATTAGAAAATAATAAAATTAGAAAATTAGAAAATAATAAAGCCAGTATACTGTTTGTTTTCTTTAAACCAGAAATCATGCTAATGTACTCATTTATGTTCCCCTCAACTATCCTCATACTGAGAAAAGTTTCATAAGTTACAATTATCATTTTTCCATGTAGGAATGTAAATAGTTCAACTTTGGTAAGTTTCTTATGGTTTCTTTTCCTGTTTACCTTCTCATGCTTCTCTTGCTTCTTGTATTTGAATGTCAAATTTTCTATTCAACTCTTGTTCATCAAGAATGCTCGAAAGTCCTCCACCTCATTGAATGACCATATTTCCCCTTGAAACATTATACTCAGTTTTGCTGGGTGGGTGATTCTTGGTTTTAATCCTAGCTCCTTTGAATTCTGGAATATCATTTTTCAAGCTCTTCAATCCCTTAATGTCAAAGCTGCTAGATTTTGTGTTTTCTTGATTCTGTTTCCACAACAGTCAACTTAATTCTTCTTGGCTGATTTTATCATTTTCTCCTTGATCTGGAAACTCCAGAACCAGGCTATAATACTCCTCAGTGTCTTGTTCCAATGGAGGGGAAGAACAGGAAGGCAATAGGGAATGGGTCAACCTTACTGTCATTGAATTTGGCTTAAGGAGGGAATAACATACACACTAAATTGGGTATCTTACCCTGCAGGAAAGTAGGGGGGAAGGAGATAAGAGGGGAGTGATAGAAGGGAGAGTAGATTGGGGGAAGGGTTGCTAGAAGCACACACTTTTGAAAAGGGACTGGGTCAAAGTAGAAAGTAGAACAAGTTGGTAGCAGGACAGAATGGAGGGTCTTTCACAATGTATCTGCTAGGGAATGTTTTGTGTAACTACACATGTACAACCTATATTGAATTGCTTATCTTTCTAGTAAGGGTGGGTGATGAGGGACAAAGGAAAAGAATCTGGAATTCAGTTTTAAAATCAAATTTTTAAAAATTTATTATTATTATTATTATTTTTTCATGTGATTGGAAATAAGATATACAGGCACTGGGGTATGGAGATTCATCTTGCCCTACCAGAAAGTCAGAGGGGGAATGGAGGAGGATATTGGAGAGGGCAGATTGGGGGAGAGGTTATTCATTGGTATTGCAGTTTTGGGGTGGTTGGTAGGGGAAAGACAGGGAGAAAATTTGTTATTCAAAATCTTGTGGAAATGAATGTTGTAAACTAAAAATAAACATAAAATTTAATTAAAAAAAGAAGTTTTGCTGAGAATTGGAGGAGGCATAGATGACAATAGCTAGCAAGTATGTAGGATCATGTGAGGTTCTAGAGAATCATGTGGTTCTTGATTCTTGAGCAGCAAGGGAGTACAGAAAGAGAGAAAAAGAGAGGGAGAGACACACATACACATACACAGAGAGAGAGAAAGAGAGAGACAGTAAGGGAGAGAGAGAGAAATTTAATTAACATTTTCTTTCAACAATATTATGTGATAATTAGTGTGAATATCATTAGCTACATTTTATTGATGGGGAAAAATGAGAATCAGAGAGGTTACATGATTTCCTATAATCACACAGCACCAGAACTGAGACACAAGACCAATTTTCCCATTACCAGATGTCTGGGGCTCTTTCTTCTTCAAACATTTTTATATATTTTTTCATCATCTATTATTTTCTTTTGGAAAGTAGAAATAAAATTGTTGATTATTTCCTAAGTAAAAATTAAATGGACATTATTTTATGTTTTAAAAAATATATTTTACTGATATGTTTTCACTTAAATAAAAAGCATCTCTCTCAGTTTCTACTGACATATCCCAACCTTCCCTCTCAAGAATAGAGCCTCCCTTTGTAACAAATAAGTATAATTGACCAAAACAAATCAATACTTGACTATGTCAGAAAATGCCTGTTTCGTTTGGAGAGACTTTTGTAGACCTCACTTCTGTTTAAGGTAGAGATTAGAGTTGTTGCTGTCCTCATATTGTAGCATGTCTTTCAAATGGAAATTCACGCTTTGTTTAGAGATTAGTGTAAATCACAATGCTTATCAATGCCTTACAGACTCTTTCTTTAGAGTATGGATTACTAGTGTGTGACCTGAGGCTAGAGAAATAAAAAGGACCAGAATGAAAGTGGCCTAAGTTTCACTCTGTGAGAAAGGGAGAACAATATTATGTGACTATGCTAAAAAATGGTTCCCTCCTTATCAGAAAAGAAGATAATGTTTCATTCCATATAACTCCAGACTCATTTTTGGCTTTATTAATGTTTATTAAGCAGTCAGTGATGAGTAGATTGACAAAAGCATGGAGAAGCATAACTCATTAGGAACAATTGAAGCTAGAATACCAGTATACCACTATCGTTTCAACTTCCTTGTTTATGTGGAAGAGTTGTAGCCATTTAACCACTTAAAATAAAACAAGCTTATTTGGATGTTATGTATTTGGAAGTTAAAATGGAGATAAATGAAGTTATGCAAGTTCTTAGATGATATTTCTATGATACATTTCCTTGTCAGGTGAATGAGTATATTTTTAAAAATTTTTTAACTTTTATTTTTAGTTTAAATCATTCATTTCCATGAGATTTTCAGTTACAAATTTTCTCCCTGTCTTTCCCCTACCCTCCACCCCAAAACAGCAATCCCACTGTATACCCCCTCCCCCAATCTGCTCTCTCCTATATCCTCCCCCATTACCCCTCTGACTTTCTGGTAGGGCAAGATGGGTCTCCCTACTCAAGTACCTGTATATCTTATTTCCCAGTTGCATGTAAATGATAATAATGATTACACACACACACACACACACACACACACACACACACACACACCTATGATATTTTTAACATTGATTTTAGAACTTTAAAGTCTAGATTCTTTCCCTTCCTCCCTCATTACCCACACCCACTGGAAAGACAAGCAATTCAATACAGGCCGTATGTGTGTAGTTGTGCAGAACATTTCCACAATGGATATATTGTGAAAGACTGATTATATTTCCCTCTTTCCTATTCTGTCCCTCACTTGTTCTATTCTCTACTTTGTTCCTGTCCCTTTCCATAAGTGTGTGCTTCTAACAACCCTCCCTCCCAACGTGCCCTCCCCTCCAGCCTCCCCTGTCTCATCCCTTTCCCCCCTACTCTCCTGTGGCCAAGATACCCAATTTAGAGTGTATGTCATTCCTTCCATAAGCCAAATTCAATGAGAGTAAGGTTAACCCATTCCCTTTTGCCTTCCTGTTCTTCCCCTCCATTGTAACAGTTATCCTGTGCTTCTTCTATGTGAGAGGATTAACCCCATTCTGTCTCTCCCTGTCTCCTTTCATACTATTCCTCTCCCACCTCTCAATTTCACCTTTTAAAATATTATCCCATCCTATTCAATTGGTCCTGTGCCCTCTGTATATGTACACATACATATACACACTCATATATGTATTCCTAAGCATATATACCCTCCTATGTAGACATATGTATATGTATACACATGTGTGTGTACATACACATAAATGTATACATTTATATTCCCTTCAACTATCCTCATACTGAGAAAAGTTTCTTAAGTTATAATGATCATTTTTCCATGTTGGCATGTAAATAGTTCAAGTTTGAAAACTTCCTTATGAATTCTTTTCCATGTTTACCTTCTCATGCTTTTTGAATTTGAATGTCAAATTTTCTATTCAGTTCTGGTTTTTTCATCAAGAATGCTTGGAAGTC
>CM053580.1:173434352-173456962 GCA_028627135.1 Pseudochirops cupreus | reverse complement strand
CTCCACTCTAATTCTGAAGGAATTATTCTCTTCAGAAAGCTTTTGAAATTCTTTTTCCATCTGGCAAATGGGACTTTTTAAGGCATTCTTCTCCTCATTGGCTTTTTGGGACTCTTTTGCTATTTAAGTTAATTTATTTTTTAAGGTGTTGTTTACTTCAGTCAGGTTGTTGACTCTCTTTTCATGATTTTCTTGCATCATTCTCATTTCTCTTCCCAATTTTTCCTCCACTTCTCTTATTTGGTTTTCAAAATCCTTCTTTAACTCCTCTATGGTTTGTAACCAGTCTATATTTTTCTTGGACGTTTTTGGTGCAGGAGTTCTGACTGTGTTCTCTTCCTCCTATTTCATGCTTTGATCCTTTTCATGCCTACAAAAGGAATCTGAAGTTGAATGGCAGGACTTGCTTTGCTTCCCTTGCTTGCTCATATTGCCAGTCAATTAATTGACTTTTAGGCCAAGTAGAACTCTGCTTCTAGAGGGGAGAGCTTTGTCCCAAATCACTGGGGTTTTCGCAGCTGTTGGGGCTATTAGGAGGCTGCTGTTTCTGCAGTCCCCACCAGCTTTAGGTCACTGATCACACACTTCAGGACCACCACCAAAGACCATGATCCTGATTCAGGGCAGTTAAGGCAAGAGCACTTAGCCTCTGAATGATCACTTGGCCCCCCTGCAATCTGCAGCCTGGGAACTCTGAAAGCAGCCACATGGTGGCTGCAGGGCTGCTGCTGCTGCTTCTTGCCCTGGAGGCAGATGGCTGGACTCTCTCCCCCAAATTTAACTGAGTTCCACTGACCTTTCACTTAGTCCAGCGGTTCTCAACCTGTGGATTATGTTCAAGTTGTAACAATGAAAATACATCCTGCATATCAGATATTTACATTAGGAGTCATTACAGTAGCAAAATTACAGTTATGAAGTAGCAATGGCAATAATTTAATGGTTGGGGGTCACCACAGTGTGAGTAACTGTGTTAAAGGGTCGTGGTATTAGGAAGGTTGAGAACCACTGACTTTGTCCTTGTTTCTTATGGGTTGATAATTCTGGAAACTGCCACAGCTGCCAGTGATCCATACTCCAGAAGTGTCCAGCTGGGGCTTGTTCTGGCTGCCCTAGGCCTCTGGCTGTGGGTTCATGTGGTGCTGGTCTGGGCTCCCAGCATGTTGTGATGAACCCCTTCCCATCAGCCTGCTGGGCTGCCTTCAGTGGGAGCTTTGTTACTCTGTAATTTTGTGAGTTCTGGAGCTATAAAATTTGTTTAGAGTCATATTTTATAGGTATTTGAGGTGGTTATGTGGGGAGCCACAGAGTTTTCCCACTTCCAAGCCGCCATCTTGACTCCACCCCCTAGGTGAACCAGTGTTTAAGTGCCTACTTTGTGCATGGCATTGTATTAAGCACTGGAAATAAGAAGGTACCAGCCCTCAAGGGGCTTACAGTTTAATGGGGAAAGACAATATGCAAACAACTGTGTGTGTATGTGTATGTTTATGCATATACACACATATATGTGCATATGCATGCATATATGTTCATGTATTTATTAGAGTTTGTATTCACACTGTATGCATGTTTACATGTATGCATATTTGGGTACATGTACACATATGTGTGTGTGTTTAAAATAACTTGGAGATCATCAAAGATGTATATTCTCATTAGGTGAGAGCAGGAAAGGTTTCTTACAGGTGGTAAGGTTTTAGCTGAGATTGAAGAAAATTAGGGAAGAAAGGAGAAGGTAGTGTGGGAGAGCATTCAAGGAGGGGGAAAAGCATAGGGAAAATGCCTGGAGTCAGAACATGGTATATTTTGGTGATGCAATATCAATGTCACTAGGTCATAGAAAACACAAATAATTCCAAAGACCCAGAAATGGAGCCTGGAGAGTGGCTAGAGCCTAGAAAGGCATTGACTGGTTTGGGTACTTTCTTTAAAATGGAGGGTTCTGAGAGGGTTCTGATTATCCTTAGGTGTCTACTTGAATGATAGCATAAGTCTAATAAGCATTAGAATGATTTTTATTGTTTTTATAGGGATATAATTCACTAAACTAAAAAACTAAAACTAAAAGTGGTAGTTCTTTCATATCTCTGCAGTTGATTTTTGCTTTCCTTGAATTTTCTGGTTAAAAGGAAGTTAAAAAAAAACAGAGAAAGTCTGCAAAAAAAATAGAGCTGAATGATACATAAGATAGAAATCTAGAAGTTCCTAGAAAGAGTATAATTATTTTGTAAGTGTTATGGAGAAGAGGTGATGAGATGACAGTTGATGTGGTACAAAGAAACTAATTAACCATTCATTCAATAACTTTTCAGGTAATAAGGGCTACAATATCATGTTGTTCATGGCCTGCATAGTCAATAATACTTAAATGACTCTTAATAGAAGTTACTTAAGTGGAACAAATACAGAATATTAATTTTTGTTTGTTCACTTTGAGGTAAACGTGGAAACAAAAGAGTTTCATAGCACATTTTTACATTGGAACCATGAAAATTGTTCTCTCTTCTCTTTACCATTTGACAAAGTATTGCTTAGGACAGAGATGTGAACTATTGCCTTGAGAGAGATAGTATCACTGAGATCTAGGTTAAAAGTTTTATTTTTTTTTAATACTCTGAAATTTTGAGAAAGCCATTTAACCTTCCTGTGTTCCTTTCATGCTATCTATCAAAATGAGTTTTCCTCCCTCTATGAGATATTTGGAGAGATCACCAAGAAAATGTGGAAAAACCTCTTTGATGAAACAAACTGTAAGCAATTTTTGAAAACATGGAACAACAACAAAAATCAAGTTTATTCTCCAGATAAAAGTAGTTTTGTGTTATAATTGAGGGCAAATTATACTCTTTTGAAAAATACTTTAAAATGATTCTAAAGCTACAGGAAAACAAAAACTGAGAAGGGGGAAATTAATTTTGTTTCATAGGTTCACTATAATGAGCACATGCTTTTTGCACATCATATTCTAATGATGATCAATAGATACCTTAAATATACAAATCTAAAATTTAGGAGTACTTGGTTTTGTGAAGCAAAATATGCCAACCCCTATTAAAAAAAACACCTATGTAAATTGTGGCTATAAATTGGTCTGTTTAACAATCTGGTAGCATTTTTTTAAAAAAAGCAGATCTTAAATAACAGTTAACATAGAGCTTCTCTCTTTCACCCAGATTATCATATATTAACTTAGAATGTAAATACCTCAGTGCAAAGTGTATTTCATTTTTGCCTTTGTATTCCTTGTTCCAAGCAAAGTAACTTCTATGTAACAGATGCTTAGTAAATGTTTGGACTAGAAATGAAGATACTTTATGAATGTTTTGATGAAAAATTTTTTTCTTATATTTAAGTAGCAAGTGGTCAGTATTTCAGAAAAAAAAGATCTCTCAAGATATTAAATTATTTCATGGAAAAGAAAAAGAGGAAAAATAAACCCAAGAGAGAAGATTCTCAAAAAATGATACCTCTGCTATTAGAAACATAGACAGTGCTATCTTTGGGCCTGATCCATATTCAATTATGCTTATTGCTTTTCTGTCTAATCTTTCCTGAGAGAATAGAGAAATTATTAATGAGTTGTTTTACTTTCCCTCAGTAAAGGTGGTGAAATGGATATACAAGCAAAATATTATCACATTTTTAATGCTCAGTTTACCTAAAGCACTTTAACATCATATACCATGAACTAAATATATAAAACATTATCTCTATTTCACTGGAAGGGAAATGGATAAAGGTGGAGTGGTAAATAACTCAAAGACATAGAATTAATATTAGAAGCAATGAAAAACCTCAGGAGCGTATTACTCTCAGCTTGACACTAATGCTATCAGGCTAGCATTTTATCAGTTGTATTATTTTCTTTTCTAATACAATGAAAGTTTCTTATCACATTTTTCAAAAGAAATGAAAAGGAAAGTTGCATAAATTAGAAAATGTTATAGGAGGAAAACATGTGAAAGCTCTGTGTATAAAAGTCAGGAAAACTTTATAGATATATGATTTATTTTGTACCCTAATTCTGAGGTTGTGAAATTTATTTGGTCTATTTTTTTTAACCATCCAACTTGAAATATAAAATAATTATATGTATTTACAATTCTACCTCAATATATTCTTCTATAGGATTTACTACTATAAATATAAAGGTTCATGCCCTAAAAATTAAAAAAGTGCCTGTGATATTTTTCTACTTTATTTTAAAGGTAATGTGTTTATATCAAAAGAGCGCATTGTCTTCCAAGTGTTTCAACAATTCTGGGAGTGATTTTACTAGGTATCCTTTTTTTATAGCCAGCAAGAAGAGCTCTCACTTTATCAGCCCCATTGCAAATTAGTGTTTTGTTGTTGTTTTTCAGAAATCTGGATTTGTCGTTGAAGTTTTTTTATTTGGATTATAGGGTGTATTTGTGTGTGTGTGTGTGTGTGTATGTGTGTGTATGTGTGTAAGAAAAAAGAAAAGGAATATAATCAGATAGAATGAAAATAAGCTGTTAAATATTAACAGAATATTTATTTATTTAGATATACATATATTAAACATACACACATATATACACAACATGCATTTACATGTTAATACTGAAATTACATAACATTTATTAGAGTATTTAATTTTAGAACTAGTGTGTCTTTTTAACATAATCTTTAAATTATGTAAAACCACATAAGTCAGGTAAAAGTTTCTCTAGAAATCTTTACTTTTCCAAGTCCTAAAATACTTTACCAATATAAATGAATTAGATATTTAATTTTCTTTTTTAATTGTTTTTTAAGGAACCAAATAAAATCATAGAAGGTCATATGCGTAAGGGATATCAGAAGCTACATATTCCAATTCATATCTGAATAACAATCACTTCTGCAATAGTTCACCTAAGAGATAATTTGTCTTTTCCTCTAAGATCTCTGGTGAAAAGGAAACCTACTACCTCCCCAAATTGACAATTCCATTAGTGATCCAATTTTGTTTAAGTAGTGGAAATCTTCCTAGGAATTTTTACAGTTATGATTATATACACATTTTCACACTAGTTGCATAAACTTCTTTGATTAAAATTAGAGGATCTCAGCTAAAATCCCACCTTCTTTCCCAGTTCATAATCTGGCTTTCAACTTCATCATTCACCTGTACCTGCTCTCTCCAAAGTTAATAACAATCTCATAAGTGACCAAAGCTAATGGCCTCTTTTCAGTACTCATCCTTCTTAACTTCTCCATGGCCTCTTCTCCTTGACACTCTTTTCTCCTAAAGTTTATATGGAAATGCTCTCCTCCTACATATCTGACTATTCTCCTTTGCTGGATCTTCATCCAACTCATGCCTGCTAACCATGGAATCCAGCAGAGTTATATCCTGACCCCTCTTCTATTTTTCCTCTATACTGTTTCACTTAGTGACTTCATCAGCTCCCATACATTTAATTCTCTTCTTTGTGCCAATTATTCACTAGTCTATTCAGCCTTAAACTCCCTGCTGACATCTGTTTCCTTTTAGACATTTCAAACATATCTTGCAGACATCTTAAACTAAACATGTCTGTGTGTGAACTCATTATTTCTAACAAAAACTCTTGTTTTTAAACCTGTTGAAACTTTTACCTCTTCCTAACTTCCTTATTCCTATAGAGGATACCACCATCCTTTGAGTCTCCCAAGTTCGCAATCTAGATGTCATCCTGTACTTTTCTTTCTTTCCTTCCTTGTCCAATATGTTTCAAAGCCCTGTTGATTTTTACCTTTGTAATATCTCTCACATGCACTTGCTTCCCTCCTCTGATACTACCACTACCCTGGTACATTAACTAATCACCTCATGGCTGGGCTATTGCAATAGATTGCTGGTTAGTCATCCTGACAAATCTCTGTTTTCTTGAGTTGGTCCTACACTCAGTCATCAAAATGATAAAACCCAGGTCTGACCACGTCACTTTGACACTATCCATCACTCTTTTATCCTTGATACTCTTCTTTTTTTATCTTGTTTTGTATGATAATACTCTCCAGTTCCCTGTCCAACTACCTGTTAGTCAGTAAACTTCAGTGGTTCCCTATCACTTCCACAATCAAATATAAAATCTTGTTTGGCATTCAAAGTCATTCATAACCTGTCCTCCTTATCACATTCTTAGTCTTCTTACATCTTAACCCCCATGCCCTCAAACACAGACACAGGCACACAGACACATACACACACACACACACACACACACACACACACTCAATCACACTCACATACTATAAAGCCAAGCATGAGCAGCTTTCCAGAGGACTGCTGTTGTGAACAGCTTTCAAGGTTCTGATTACACAGCATAGTGAACTCTCTATTTATTCAGTAACAATTAAGGCAAAAAATTCACAGAAAATCAAAGTACAGCATTCACAATGTTATATCATAAAAACTTTTCACTAAAATGGCCACATAGTTTTCACCAAAGCAGTCACATAGTTTTAAACAAAAGATAGCATTCATTTAGTAACAAAATCATTTAATAAGTCCTTAATTCAATCACAAAATACAAAGGTCAAAGTTCTCCACCACTAGGTCACATTTTCTTAATCTCTTCAATCAAAAAGTCTTCTTTCTTCTTTACTGGAGATTAGTTTCCAATCATCCTTGATTAGTAAATCCTTAACTCAATAATCTAAATGTAAAGGTCAAAGTTCTCCACCCATAGGCCACAGAGTAAATCATGATCTTCTCAGTTTGCATTAAATACCTAAGGAGAGGTCTTTTCATCGTGACTTGAGGCAGGCTCCCAGCTTCCATGGTTCCTCTTCCAGCATCCCAGCTCCTGCCTGAATCTATCCAGCTGCCACCTGGTTCAAAGGCAGACAGTTCTAAGTTCTTTGTCCAGCTTCTTGTCTAGTTCCTGTTCCATATTGAAGCTCACAGTGCCTGGTCCACCTCAAGTCCTTCACAGTTTCTGTTACTGGGAAAACAAGCTTAACAAAACCACAATAACATTCATTCACATTGCTGGCATCCTTATCAATTCACTTTCTGCCTGTGAAATCAACATAGACCCAACAAGAAGGTCTGCGGAATCAACACAAATCATCAGTATAGTCCCTGGACCTCTGAAAACAGCAGCAAGACCCTCCTCCAGGTTTTCTGTAAACATACAACAACAAAATCCTCTTTTAGGGCTTCTGAATCAGCAGCAAGGTCCCAGGGCTTCTGTAACAACATCACTGTCCTCTATCAGCAGACAAATCTGACAAAGTAACATCAAAAGAAACAAAGTATCAGCACAACAGCCATGCCTCCTCCAAGTTCTCCTCTCTTCTCATTTCTCAGTCATTCTCAATTCTAAGTTCATTCCTCAGTTCTCATTTCTCTTCTCAGTTCTCAGTTCAGTTCTCAGTTCTCTTCTCTCTCTCCCGAAGTAGCAGCCCAGCCTCTAGATACTCCCTCCCAGCAGTTCTGCCCTCTCTCAGCTTGAACTTTTCCTTACATATGGTATTAGCTCTTCCTTGTTCTGCCCCTTACTGTTACATCAACAAATCCATCCCACTGTGGGAGTTACAAGTTCTGGATCTTCTTACTTGACACAATCATGAACTTGGAACAAAGTGCTAAGTACCTGTTTGATTGCAAACACAAGGGACAGGGAAGATCTTCAAATTCCCATTGCCATTACTCACACACACACACACACACACACACACACACACACACACACACACTTCTATCCAGAGACCTTGTCCAACTCATTCCTTGAACAAGAAACCCCATATCCCAACTCTAGGCATTTTCAGTGGATGTCCTCCATGACTCTGAATACTCTTGTTCCTCATCTTCAACTTCTGGTTTCCTTGGTTTTCTTGAAGTTCCAGCCAAGTTCATACCACCTCCTCATCACCTTGAATTTAGAGGGTTTTTTTTTACTCTCTTGATGTTTTTTTTTCAATTTTTGTATATAGCTTTTTTGAACATAATTATTACACCTCGTCTTTTCCATTAGATTGTGAGCTCTTTGAGAGTGGGGGCTATTTTTTGCCCTTCTTTGAATCCACAGAATTGAACATATGGTCAGGCACATAGTATGTCCTTGGTAAATGTGTATTGAACTGGGAGGACACATAAATATTTTTTAAACCCTCTTTTTCTTAACAGGAAACATCATGAAACAAAACATACTAATGGATATTTATTGAACACATAGAATGTTAAGATATATACTTGCATCAGCAAGCACCCTAGCATACCCAGGGTGGCTGCTAGCACAGGTTCTTGGATCTGCTTTTCTAAAGGAAAGCAACTCAAAATGGGTTAACAATCTTACTTTAATCAATCAAACATATATCATTTACCTAGTTCAGGGGAAAAAGTCAGCACCTTGAACTTCAGAGAATACAAATAGAATACAAAACACAAGTTACAAGCAGACAAAGAAACAGATCAGCAGACAGGCTTTCAGCTGCCTGACCATTACATCCATACCTATTCAGTTACCAGAGAGGGAAGCACCAGCACCTGGGTTTTTCAAAGTCAGGGGGCTCAACAGCTTCCCAGAGTCTGGTCTGGCCAAGTCATACAACTCTTCTCAAAGTGAGCCCCAAAGCAAAACCTCACAACAGGGCGTATATAAAGCCTTCTCTTGGATCGAGAATGTCACAGCCCTCTTGATCCACTGCCCAATCACAAAGCAACAAGGCATGGGCATTCCCAAAAAACAAGCCTCCCGCCACAGGGTCCATGTGACCACATTCAGCCTATTAGGGGATAGAGTATACTTTCAAATCACAGAAGATTCTCAGAGCCACTTAAGCCTATGAAAGGGCCTAGGGGCAGGGAAGGTCTTCAGACTCCCATAACAGTCCTTTAAAATTAATTTATGATATAATTCAATGACTTTATCCCTTAAAATGAACTTTTTCTCTAGTTTATCTTTGTTTTTACTTATTTTTCAATGAGAAATGAAATGTTAGTGATGTTTCTAAGACCATTTATGTTGGGTGATTTTCTAAAATGTATAACATACTGTCTAGACTTTTAAATATTGATTCATGACTAGGGTCTTCCTTATAAGTACCATTTACTTATATATTTTGGATTTAGTAGCAATTATATGTAATATGTATTTTATAGAAATTACTTATATAATTATGTATTTGACCATTTGTTGGGAATTTTCTAAAGTACATAATATATTCTCTTGACATCTAAATACAGATGACTAGGCTCATCCATATGAGCAACAAGTATCTTTATTTTAGAGGCTATTGAGATATTTATTCAGAGGTTATTAGACTAGAGGTTATGGAACTACTGACTCATATTAAATGGGCTTGGATGACTAATTTTTTAGTTCCCATGATATATGTGTGTATGTGTACATACATACATATATATGCACACATTTATCTCTCTACACATATGCACACAAAGTTAGCTAGTGA
Organism: Pseudochirops cupreus; assembly: GCA_028627135.1. Lineage (NCBI taxonomy): Eukaryota > Metazoa > Chordata > Mammalia > Diprotodontia > Pseudocheiridae > Pseudochirops > Pseudochirops cupreus. The sequence continues at coordinate 173,447,551 of CM053580.1, read as the reverse complement.
GTACATCCCCAATTATTTTTAATTTGTGAATGTAATCTGCTGAAAGATGAGAAAAATTGACACCAAACATTAGAATCATTTAAAAAATAAAATACGTATGCATTGAATGAGCTCCCGTGGGTAATGTACATAAGCTTTATTGCTTCTGCTTTGTTACATCTCTTTTATCTTCTCTGGCTCCTCCCTTTGCTGCTAATTTATGTATCCTTAGCCATGTTCTGAAAGTTAAATTTATAAGAAATATGTCTTTGAAACATTGTGATCTTTTCATTATTGATAAAAGGAGTGGCCGACAGTTATGTAGTGCTTTAAAGTTTGCAAAGCACTTTGAATATGTTATGCTGTTATGATCATAATTTTTGTAAATGACGTACTTGAGGCTGAAAGTGATAAAGTGCCTTTTCTAGAATAAACCTGCTGGTGTTTAAAGTAGGATTCAAACCCAGAATTTTCCCCAAATTTCCCTTATGTGATAAAATTGGACAAGTATTTATATTTTGCTTGATGCTTCCTCTTTTATTACCACTGTCAAGCCATCTGTACTTTGTCATTCTTTGTGATTCTTGTCCCTTTTCTTCAATAGTTTTCCAGATGAGTTTGACTCAAAATATCTGGAGGTCTTACCTCATGGTGGCTCTTGGAATAGAGTACTGGTTTTAGGATCATTAAAACCTGAGTTCACATCCAACAGCCATAGAAAATTAATTGCTGTGTGACTCTCGGACAAGTCAATTAAACTCTGTTTTCCTTTGTTTCCTATAAAATGGGGATAATAATGGCACCTGACTCCCACTGTTGTTGTGAGGATCAAATGATATAATAATTGTAAGCTGTTTAGCACAGTATCAGGTACATAGTAAGCATTATACAAATTTTAGCCATTATTTTTACCTCAATTTGGTATACTTACATGCATATGTGTATTCAAATATATACACATGTACATATATGTCTAATTCTTAACTTAATCCCCTAAATGAATAATTCCATATACACAAAATGCAAAATATCTTTGCACATGGACTTGTAAATCTCCATTTTGTAGTGCTTTCTTTTTGAAAGAAAAATATAATCAATTACTTAATTAATTTTTCAGTTGTCCTACTTGTGCTTTTTAAAAATATTTTTCTATTCTCTTCTGTGAATTTTTAAAAGAAATATTTTAATACTCTCCCTTTTAAAATCATTATTGCTAATCCTTTCCTTCCCAGCCACTCCATAGACAAAAAGGGGAAGGGTAGAAATGACTGGTAACCAAAAAAACATAATCAAGCAAAAAAAAAAATACACACAATGGACCGTCCAAAAAATGTATGTCTCTTTCTGTACCTGAGTCTGTTACCTCTATGTGAGCAAGTGGATAATGTGTTTCTTTGAAGGTTTTCTAAAGACAGGCTTGGTCATGGTGTTATTAGAGCTCTTAAGTCTTTGCCATCTTTAAATAAACTGTTCTCTTGACTTTGTTCAATTCACTCTGTAAGTTCAAAGTACATAGGATTCTCTGAAATCATGTCTTTCATCATTTCTCATCTCGACACGCTATACCATTACATTTTTGTATCAGTTTGTTCAGACATCCTACAATTGGTGCATAGTCCCTTAGATTCTAATTCTTCAGTTTTTCTCCCTTTTTAATCCCCTCTTCCCTGGTCAGGATCACAAATTTCATTTTCTTGTAACTATTATACTCTGTCAATTTCTTTTAATATTTCATTGATACTACTGCCAACAATTACTCTATTCATCTGTTATCCTTTATTCTTTACATGACCAGGTTACCACCAAATTCTACTCCTCCTACAACTCTTTTTTTTCCTCTTCTCTTCCTCCCCCCCCCCCCCCCCACTTAATTCCTAATATACTGATCTTTTTTGACTGGCAGCTTAAAAGTCAAAAACATGGTACCAATGTGGTCAGCATTTGAGCTCTTCACAAAGAAAAACTGTATGAAGAGTTAAGGCCCAATCAATTGATTATCAAATGCATGTTTTCCATCACATTCTCTATATGCATCCTTCTTGACCTCTTTTCAGATTTTAACATTGTGCTTCATCTCTGAATACTCTATTTTCCTTTCTAGGTTTTTGTGATACCAGTTGCTGCTTGTTATCCTGACTGTTGACTATCTTTTTTCAGTCTCTTTTGCAGGATATTCATTCATATTATATCCACTAAACATGAGTATCCCCCACATATCTGGCATTTGTGCCTTTCTTGCTCTGTACTATCTCACTTGATTTCATTAGTTCTCTTAGGTCCAATAGTCATCCTTGTGCAAATTACTTTGAGATCTATATATCTAGTCCTAATGAAATTCAGTCTACTGTCAACATTTACCTTTCTAGCATCTCAAATTGTTTTCCCAGTAAGCATCTCAAGCTTATAGCTAAAAGAGAATTCATCCCCCCTCTCCTCAAATCCTCCTTTGTTCCCAAATTTCCTAATTCAATAGAGGTTACCACTATATTCAGAGTCAACCAAGCTTACAACTTCATTGTTTTCCACAGTTCTTTATTGACAGTCACCCTAGATATCCAATCTGTGATCAAGTCTTGGTGTTTCAACTTCTGTAAAATCTCCATACAATCCCTTCTCTCCATCTACATAACTCCCACATTGATGTAGAATGAACATTATACGCTTGAACAATTGCATTAGTCTTCTTGTTAGTCTCCCTGCTTCAAATCTCACCTCACTCCAATCTATCCTCCACTCAGATAGTATCCTGGTTTTCTATAGCACAAGTCTACCCATGTTACCTCTTTTCAATAAACCACAATGGCTCCCTATTACCTCAAGGATCAAATACAAAATGTAAAAGACTTTTTGTGTATTATATCATTTATTTATTTATTTATTTTTAGTTTTCAACATTCACATCCACAAGATTTTGAGTTTTGAATTTTTTTCCCCCACCCTACCGTCCTACTTCACTAAGATGGCATGTGACCTGATATAGGCTCTACTTATACATTTATGTTATACCTATTTTCACATTACTCATGATGTAAAGAAGAATTAGAGCTAATGGGAGGAGCCACAAAAAAGAAGAAACAAAACAAAACAACAAAAGAAAAGAACAAATAGTATGCTTTCATCTGCATTCAGACTCCAAAATTATTTCTCTGGAGATAGATAGCATTTTCTATTGTGAGTGTTTTGGAGTTGTCTTACCTCCTTGCATTGTGAAGAAGAGATAAGTCTATCAAGATCAGTCATCACACAATGTGGATGTTGCTGTGTACAGTGTTCCCCTGGCTCATTTCACTTAGCATCAGTTCATCTAAGTCTTTCCAGGCTTTTCTGAAGTCTGCCTGCTCATCATTTCTTATAGCATGATAGTATATCATTATATCACAGCTTGTTCAGCCATTCCCTAATTGATGGGCATTCCCTCAGTTTCCAGTTCTTAACTACCACAAAGAGAGATGCTCTAAATATATTTGTGCACATGGGTCCTTTTCTCATTTTTGTGATCTTTTTGGGATATAGACCTACAAGTGGAATTGCTGGTTCAAAGGGTATTCACAATTTTACCTATGGTACTTGTTAGCAGATTATAGTTTCCTTCCTCATTTCTTTTAATTAGATCTATTTTTTTCTTTTGCTTTGTCTGAGATCAGGATTGCTACCTCTGTTTTTATTTACTTCAACTGAAGAGTAATATATTCTTCTCCAGCCTTTTACCTTTACTCTTTCTGTATCCCTGTGCTTCAAATGTGTTTCTTATATACAACATATTGTAGGATTATGGTTCTTAATCCACTCTGCTATCTCCTTTCATTTATGGGAGAATTCATCTCACTGACATTCATAGTCATGATTATTATCTGTGTCTTTCTCTCCATCCTATTCCCCCACCCTTTATACACTTTTCTTTCTCCTTTCTCCTTTTCCCTCCTTACTAGAATTTTACTTTTGGCCACTGCATCCCTCACTCTGCCCTCCTTTCTTTCACCCCACCTTTCTTTCCATTGTCCCTTACTATTTCTTTCCTCCCTTCTATCCTTCCCCTCCCTTTTCTTTCCCCTTTCCCCTCCTACTTCCTATACTGCAAGTTAGATTCCTATACCTAACTGATTATGTTTTTCCCTTTTTGAGACAAATCCAATAAGATTAAGGTTAAAACAATGTTCATCTCCCTCCCTTCTTTCTTTCTACAGTAATAGGTTTTTGTGCCTTTCCATGTGATGTAATTTACTCTTGTCTGTTTCCTCTTCTCCCAGTACAATCCCTTTTCACAACTTAATCAGATTTTTTATCATCACATCAAAATCAGATTATTGCCATGCCCTTTGTCTGTTTTTACCCCTTTTAAATCGGGTAAAGAGTTACAAGTGTCATCTTTTATTGTAGGCATGTAAAGTTTGCCCATATTAATAACATACTGTTGTTTTACTTTTTTTTTTTAACTTTTATATGCCTCTCTTTAATTTTGTTTTTGAAGATCAAGTTTTCTGTTGAACTCTGGTCTTTTTATCAGAAAGATCTGAAGGTCTCCTATTTTGTTGAATGTCCATCTTCTCCCCTGAAAGATTATGCTGAGTTTTGCTGGGTAGTTGATCCTTGATTGTAATCCAGGCTCCTTTGTATGGAATATCATATTCCACACCCTCCAATCTTTTAATTCAGAAGCTGCAAGGTCCTATATAATCCTAACTGTGGTTTGATGATATTTAAATTGCTTCTTTCTGGCTATTTGTAGTTTATTCTCTTTGACCTGGTAATTTTGGAATTTGGCTACAATATTCCTTGGTGTTTTCAATTTGGATTCTCTTTCAGGAGGTGATCAGTGGATTCCTTCAATGACTATTTTACCTTCTGTTTCTAGGATCTTAGGGTAGTTTTCCTTGATAATTTCCTGAAAGATGCTGTCCAGGCTCTATTTTTGAACATTTTTCCCCAGTAGTCTCCTAGATCTATTTTCCAACTCAGTTGTTTTACCAATGAGATATTCTATGTTCCATTTTTTCATTCTTCTGGTTCTGTTTGACTGATTCTTGATATCTCATAGAATCATTAGCTTCCACTTGCCCAATTCTAGTTTTTAACAATTTGGTTTCTTCTATTGGACTTTGTACCTCCTTTTCCATTTGGCCTGTTTTACTTTTAAAGGAGCTCTCTTCTGTGAATTTTTTTTCCCCTCCTTTACCATTTAGTCAATTCTACTTTTAAGGATGTGTTGTCTATAGTCAATTTTTGTTCTTCTTTTTCCAAGCTATTGACTCTCTCTTGCATACCTCTCATTTCTTTTCCCAATTTTATAAAAGATATTTAAATCTCTTCACAATCTAGCTTTTCCCTCTTTTCTCTTCTTCTTACAATGCAAGCCCTTCCACAAATGATCCAGGTATAGTGGTCTACTTTCTGTATCTACACAGAGGATATTTCACCTCCTTATTTGTGTCCTTCACTGGCTGTCTCTTATACCTACAATATTCTCCCTCCTCATCTATGCTTCTTGGATTCCTTGGCTTCCTTCAAGATTTAGGTAAAGTCCCATCTTCTAAAAGAGATCTCCATAGCCCCCTTTCTGCTGGTGTCTTCCTTTTGAGATAGTCTTCCATTTATACCACATATATCTTCTATGTGAATTGAACATTGTTAACCTCATAAGAATATGAGTACTTTGAATGCATGTATTATTTTGGCCTTTCTTTGTATCCTCACTTCCTAGCACATAATAGAACTTAATAAATTCTTATTGACTGACTAGTCAGATGTCTGATTAGTACAACTAGACCAGAATTTTCTTTTTGATCCTTATCAACATTGATTGAAAGATAAATCAAAGTTTTGTTAATAGAATCACATTTGTCTATGATGGATTTTTTTCCCATTTTTTTCAGTGACTTTTCAAAAGGGTAAAAAAAAAACTGTCCTAAGAATAAGTATAGATGAAAATATTGCATAATGGTTATGATTAACTGTAGGACAAAGTATGGCAGTTTTAAAAAAAATAATGTATAGTTTTTTTGTTGTTTTTTGGGGGTGCTTTCTAAAAAATAATTTCACCTATTTATAATTATTTTGATGGAAATATAAAGCTAAAAAATTGCAAGTATCTTATCTTCTATTGAAAGGGATCTGTTTAAGTGTCACAATTTATTTTATAAATACATAATGGTATAATTTTCAATTATAATAACATTTTCCCAACAAAATAAATGTTATTTATATTTTTTAATTATAAAGATTTTTTTTACAGTGATTAAAGGCAATACTTGATTAGAAACATAATCCTATTGGTTTCAGTCCCTATTGTCTCCAGAATCAATAATAATTTACTTTAATTAGTTTTTAAAAACATCTTAGTTTATTTATGTTTAGCATTTTTTTTCTTTTTAAGTTTTGAGTTCTAAAATAACATTCATGCACATTACCAGCACCATCATCAATTCTCTGTCTGCCTGTGAAATCAACACAGACCCACAAACAAAGTCCAAGAGGCCAATACAAATCATCAGTAAAGTCCCAGGGCTTTCAAAACCCTCCTCCAGGACTTCTGTAAACAGACAATCAGAATATCCTCTTTCAGGGCTTCCAGTAAGGTCCCAGGGCTTCTGTACAAAGTTTCACAAACAAACATCAACACAGACAGAACAGACAAACACAGAGTGCTGGGGTAGCACAAGTTTTCTCCTTCTCCACAAGAGCTCCCTTCTCAGTTCTGCTCTCTTCAGCCTGGGCCTCTCCTTATACACAGTCATTAGTTCTTCTCCTTCCTGTTGCATCAGCAACAGGAGTTTACAAGTGCTAGGGTTCATAAGTTGTGGGGCTCACAAGTTCTGCTTCTGAATCATGGGCAAGGCTCAGAAGAAATTTGAACTAAAACAAGGTATCAACTAAATAACTTCTTTGCTTGCCATTACACCCCAACATTTTTTTGACTCTTCCTGCCCAAAGTTTGATTTAAAGTATTATTTTAAAATTGTTTTGAGGTGAATGTTGGGAGAGTTTATGTAAATTCATGCTACCTCTAATCCACCATCTTAGCTCCCCATTTAATTAGCTTTTAAAATCTTTTACAACCTACCCCTAATCTATCTTTTATTTTAAATATTTCAATCTGTATTCATACAACATCAGTTCTTTCTCTGGGAATGAATAGCATTTTTCATCATAAGCCCTTAAGAGTTGATTTGAATCATTGTATTGCTGAGAATAGCTAGTTCATTCATAGCTGATCACACATGGTATTGCTATTGCTTTGTACTGAGTGCATTTCATTTTGCATCAGTTCACATAAGTATTTCCAGGTTTTTATGAAAGCACATCATTTCTTATAGCACAATAGTATTCCATCATAATCACATGTCGCAATTTTTAGCCATGCCCCAATAGATGGACATTCCTTCAATTTCCAATTCTTTGCTCCAGAAAAGAGCTATTTTGGTGTATATGGGTACTTTTCCTTTTTTTTTTTTTAATCTCTTTTGTGATACAGACCTACTAGTGGTATTGGTAGGCCAAAAGTTATGTATGGTTCTATAATCCTTTGGACATAGTTCCAAGTTGCTCTACAGCATGGTTGAATCAGTTCACAGCTCCACCAGCAGTGTACCAATTTCTCATTTTTCCCCACATTTCCTCCAATATTGATCACTTTCCTTTTCTGTCTTAATAACCAATCTAATGAGGTAGTATCTCAGAGCTCCTTTAATTTCCATTTCTCCATTTTTTCTATGGCTATTTGATAGGTTTGATTATCTGAAAATCTTCATATCTTTTTATCATTTATCAATTGTAGAATGACTCTTATTTTTCATCATTTTGACCCAGTTCTCTATGTTTGCAAAATAAGGCCTTAACAGATAAAATTGCTTCAATTTTCCCCAATTAATATTGCTAACTATATTTTCCTCCCTCCTATTTCCCCGCTGTTTATTCTATTCTCTCCATCCTTTTGCCCTATACCTCCTTAAAAAGAGTTTGTTTTTGACTACCTCCTTCCCTAATCTGACCTCCCTTCTATCACCACACCCCTCTTGTCTTCTTCTCCTCCTACTTTCATGTAGGGTAAGACAGATTTCTATGTCAAATTGACTGTGTATGTTATTTCCTCTTTGAACCAGTTCTAATGAGAGTAAGCTTCACTCGCTCCTCCCCATTCCCCCATCTTCCCCTCCACTGCAAAAGTTTTTTCTTGAGTCTTTTATATGAGATAATTTACCTCATTCTACCTCTCCCTTTCTCTTTCTCCAAGGACATTCCTCTCTCACCCCTTAATTTTATTTTTTGGATATCATCCCTTCATATTCAACTCATACCTGTTTACTCTGTCTATCTACACTCCTTCTAAGTACCCTAATAGTGAGAAAATTATTACAAGTATCATCTTCCCGTCTAGGAATGTAAGCAATTTAACCTGATCAAGTCTCTCATGATTTCCTTTTCCTATTTTCCTTTTATGCTTCTTTTGATTCTTATATTTGAAAGTCATATTTTCTATTCAGCTCTCATCTTTTCATAAAGAATGCTTGAAAGTTCTCTATCTCATTAAATGTCTATTTTTTTTTCATAGTAGGATTATACTCACTTTTGTTAAGGAGGTGATTCTGCTTGTAATCCTAGCTAGTTTGCCCTCCAGAATATCATATTTCATGTCCAGGGATCATTTAATGTGGAAGCTGCTAAATCATGTGTTGTCTTGACTGGCACCATACTTGAATTGTTTCTTTCTGGCTACCTGCATTATTTCCTCCTTTACTTGGAAGCTCTAGAATTCGACTACAATATTTCTAGCATTTTTCATTTGGGGATCTGTTTCAGGAGGATTGGCAGATTCTTAAATTTCTATTTTATCCTCTGGTTCTAGAATATCAGGGCAGTTTTCCTTTACATTTTCTTGAAAGATGATGTCTAGGCTCTTTTATTGATCATGGCTTTCAAGTAGCCCAATAATTTTCAAATCATCTCCCCTGGAGCTATGTTAGAGGTCACTTTTTTTTTCAATGAGACAGTTCCAATTTTATTTTGCTTTTCCATTCTTTTGGTTTTGTTTTATCATTACATTATTTCTCATAAAGTCATTAGCTTCCATTTGCTCAGTTCTGATTTTTGAGAAATTATTTTCTTCAGTGAGCTTTTGTACCTCCTTTTCCATTTGGCCCCTTCTACTTTTTAAGGTCCCAACCCCACCCCCCAGCATATTTTTTTCCATCTTTTTCCATTTAGTTGGTTCTGCTTTTTAAGGCATTCTCTTTCCAATGGGCTTTTTGGACCTCTCTTATTGTTTGGGCTAGTTAGTTTATTTAAGGTCTTATTTTCTACAGTATTGTTTGTGTCTCTTTCCCAAGCTCTTGACTTGTTTTTTGTGATTTTCTTACATCTCATTTTTCTTCCCAATTTTTTTCTTTATGTCTCATGCTTGATTTTCATAATTTTTTTTTTTTAGCCCTTCCATAGCCTGAGACTAATTCATATTTTTCTTGTGGGCTTTGGATAATAGAAGTTTGAGTTTGTTGTCTTCTGTATTTTGATCTTTCTTGTGACCATAAAAAGTTTCTGTAGTCAGATTCTTTTCTTCATTTGCTCATTACCCTAGTCTATTACAGGACTTTTAACTCTCTGTTAAACTAGGCCTCTGCTTGCAGGGTGGGTGGCACACTCTCCTAAGCATTAAGGGTTTTATGTAACTGTTTTCAGAGATACTTCTAGGGACCTGTAAGTATTCAGTCCCTCCAAAGTGGTATTATCTAAAGAGAGGTATTTACTAATCTCCTGGCCTGTACTCTGGTCTGTGAGTGACCATAAGCCCTCTTTTCTGCCCTGGAACTGTGAGGAGGGTCTTCACTCCACTGTGGCCCCAAACTGTGGTTTCCTAGTACTCCTCTTTTCCCTAGGAATTCCATGCAGAACTGCCACCTGGATCTGACCATTGTCAAAGCAACAGAATCTTGGCCCCAGTTCCAGTAAAGAGTTCTCTGAAATTTCCTTCTGACCAATTCTTCAACACTCTTACTGCCTATAAGCAGGGAGCTCTGGAAACATCTGTCTGCTACTGCTTTGGAATCTGTGGATTGGCAGGTCTGGAAACTGTCACTGCTGCCACTGATTCAGTCACCCTGAGACCTGCTCCTGGTATGCAGGGCCCCATCTTTGCTGGTATAGTCTGTGCTGTTTTGCACTCCTTTCTTACCCCAATGCAACAAACCTTTTCTGCTAACCTTTTAAGTTGTCTTGGCCTGGAAAATTATTTCACTCTGTCTTTTTGTGGGTTCTATCACTCTAGAATTTGTTAAGAGTCCTTATTAAATGGTATTTAGAAAGGACTGGGGGAGACCTCAGGTGAGTCCCTGACATTATTCCTCCATCTTGACTTCCCCTCCTATTGTATTTTATTGTACATTATACTCCTTTCCTCATTCTGTGATATAGCTAAATGGGCTTGGGATGTTCATATAATATCACTCAGAAGCCTAAGAAGAATGTAATAAATACTTGATGATTTTTTTTTTGCTTTTATCCTTTGTCCACATAAAATGAAAAATGTATACCATCAATTAAGAATCCTCAAAGTTACTCCAGGAGGAAAAAAAAAACACTAAATGATCACACCTCACTGGGTATAAACACATTTTAAAATTGATTTGCTATCAAATGACAGATTTTTTTAATTTTGCCAAATTCACTGATAGTAAGAATTTTTCTAGCTATTAAATGGCTAATTTACATAATAAAATGCAATGAATATTCAAATAGAAATTTGAAATAAAATACTTCAAAAATTTTCAAATGTTGTTTACTTGATTTTTTAAAATTTCAGTTATCTTGCTTGATACAACAACTGTCCTTGGAGAACTAGGATGGAAAACATATCCACCAAATGGGGTAAGTTAAAATATGTTGTCTTGCTTGATAGATACCTGTAAAAATGGGGTAAACAATGCTTTTTAAGTGAAGGATAACTTTAAGAATATGACTAGAATGAATGTTTGTATATAACTTGTGTCACACAGATCAAGATATCAGAATCACAGTTAATATTAAGAAAAATACAGATACAAGTCAAGCACTCTTTTCACATGCAGAATAGCAAGTGCCCATCACTATAACATTCATAAAATTATATACATAAAATAACTCATATTTACATATTTTTATCAAAATAAAGTTTCAAGACAACTTCTGTAGAGTTGTTTTCTTTTTCCCTCTAAATTGACTATTATAAATTACTGGAGTACATAAAGGCATATATGTGCATATATGCATTATTTATATGTAAATACACATACATACCAATATAGACACATACGTGTGTGTGTGTGTGTGTGTGTGTGTCCACATCAGATGTTATTAAATTTTAACTGAAGTTGCTTTTACATGAAAAGAAATGTACCTATGCTAACATACTGGTTCTTACTGGGGGCTCTTACAATGAGAAAATAGTGTTTGTGGAATTTACAATATGATATACTATGTTTATTGTTGTTATGAAGGCTAATTAGTTTAGGTAGGCTTAGAAGACAGAATATTTGTGTTTAAATCCAAGCTCTTGGGATTTAAATATCCTCATCTCTATTTTAAGTATTATTCTTAAATGTTTAAAGAGTGTAGTAGATGAGTGCAGGAATTCCTAAAGAGATGAATAAAAATTTATTCACGACATGATGTTACATCAAAGGTCTATCTTTGTCTCCTTGGTTACTTTTGTCTGGACTTTTTATACACTTCAAACAAAGAAACTTAATATAAATATATTTATTCATTCACATATTTACTATGTTAATTCTGTTTGGATGATTCATATGGTGTCAGATTTGCTTAACTTTTAGGTTTGTTGTATAATGGAGATCATTTTAATCTTCTGAAGAAAGGTTGTCTTTATAAGATGATAGACTCTGTTAAATCTTGGAAACTTAGAAATAGCTTCCTTTATTTATCATAGCAATATATTAGATCTGCAATGTAAATTAGCCAGCTATTGGAAAATCATATAACAGTACTTGTTATAATTGAATTGTTATTAATTACAATTTTTAATGATGTGCTTTTTCCTCTTTCTGGTAAAAGGAAAACTGTTTAAGTTCCTTTGAGCTAATTTTTACTGTACTTAAAAATAATAAAACAAAACAAAATAGTTAATGTGCAGGTCCTACTTTTTTCTTTTACACTTTCTCTCCCCCACCCCCAAGCTTTTGATACTATGATTTCTAGTCAACATTCTATGTCTTGTTTCAATTTATAATTTTATATATTTTTTACATAAAAACATTTACTATTGGATGATATATCTATGCATCTAAAATTAAATATACAACAAGACACAATTGAATGATGCTGGGTTTTGAATTTTTACATTAATGATTAGATACATCTGTGAATGTATGCATATTTATATGTGTGAGTATGGAGAGAGCAAAAACATTCAAAGAAGGATGTTAAATGTTACAATGTGTTTAGAATTGCTAAATTTATGTATGTATTTGTACATAAATGTAATATAGAATGTAAAATGTAGCAAATAAAAAAGTAAATTTAGAAGTTCTAAATATAATGCAGTATATAATATTCTTCTTTTGTTTTATTGTCTTATAATTCTGAGATGATTTAATAAGAATGTTATTGAAATTTCCCTCAAAATATAATTTCAGTTATGAATTCCTAAATTCATGAAAGTTCTTTTAGATAACATTGGTTTCTTCTTTCTATGAAAATTATATAGCCAAGTCATACACTTCCAGGTTATATACTACAATATTTTCATCTAAGAAACATTAGAGGGGGCTAATACTTGTAACAAAGGTGAGAAAAATTCTACTTTCCCATAGATGATGCCTTTAAGTAATTATAATTTTGTAACACCACATTAATCTAATATAGTGATATAATTCATATTATGGTAATATGGATTCAACTGAAATATACAAAATGTCCCTGAACATGTAAATCATTTTTGACATAAAAGTAATACTTGAAAATGAGACTTAAAGTAGTATTTTAGAATTTCTGTTTTTCCTTAGCTTTCATTAAATAAGGGATAGCATAATAATAACAATAATGGATTCACATAACATTTTTAAAATTAATTTATCTACTTTTAGTTTGCAACATTCAGTTCCACAATCCCTTGAGTTATGCTTTTTCTCCCCCTCCTTCTCTTCCCCCCCCCCCCACCATGGTGGCATACAATCAAATATAGGATCAACAAATACCTTCATATTAAACATTAGTCAGGTTGTAAAGGATTATAACCA
>CM053580.1:173404816-173434252 GCA_028627135.1 Pseudochirops cupreus | reverse complement strand
CCAGTCTATCAAAGTTAGTCATCAGATATGTTGTGTCTGTAATTGTGTACAAATTTCTCCTGGTTCTGCTCTTCTCACTCAACATCAGTTTATATAAGTCTCTCCTGCTCCTCATTTCTTATAGCACAATAGAATGCCATTACATTCACATACCACAACTTGTTTAGTCATTCCCCAATAATGGGAATCCCCTTGATTGCCTATTCTTTGCAACCACAAAAAGAGCTCCTATAAATATTTTTGTATCTATGAGTCCTCTTCTCACTTCTGTAATCTCTTTGGGATACAACCCTAGAAGTGATACTGCTGGGTCAAAGGGTAAGCAATTATTGATAGCTCTTTGGACACAGTTTCAGATTCCTCTGCAGAATGGTTGGATCAGTTCACAACTCCACCAACAATGCATTAGTGTTCCAATTTTTCCGCATCCTCTCCAGCATTTATCATTTTCCTGTTTTGTCATCTTTGCCAATTTGCCAAGTGAGATATGGTACCTCAGAGTTGTTTTAATTTGCATTTCTGGAATCAATAGTGATTTAGAGCATTTTTTATATTCTTATAGATATCTTCAATTTCATCCTCTGACAACTGCCTGTTCATATCCTTTGAACATTTATCAATTAGGGAATGGCTTGTATTCTTATAGATTTGTCTCACTTCTCAGTATATTTTAGAAATGAATCCTTTATCAGAAACACTGGTTGTAAAAATTCTTTCCCAATTTTCCACTTTCCTCTTAATCTTGGTTATATTGGCTTTATTTCTACAGAAACTTTTCAATTTAATGTAATCAAAATTATGCATTTCCCATTTTAAAATGCTCTCTAACTCTTGTGTGGCCATAAAATTTTCCCTTCTCCATAGATCTGACAGGTAAACTCTTCCTTGCTCTCCCAGATTGCTGGCAATATTAGCCTTTATACCTAGATTGTGCACCCATTTTGATTTGATTTTGGTATACAGTGTTAGATAGTGATCTATGCCCAGTGTCTGCCATACTATATTCCAGTTTTCCCAGCAGTTTTTGTCAAATAGTGAGTTTTTATCCTCCAAACTGGGGTCTTTGGGTTTATCAAACAGTAGATTACTATAGTCATTGACTGCTGAGTCTCATGCATCCAATCTATTCCATTGATCCACTACTCTATTCCTCAGCCAAGTAGTTTTGATAACTGCTGCTTTATAATACAGATTAAAATCTGGTATGGCTAGGCTACCTTCCCTAGCATTTCTTGTCATTAATTCCCTTGATATTCTGGATCTTTTGTTCTTCCAAATGATTTTTTTTTTTTACTATTTTTTCTATCTATATAAAGTATTATTTTTTAGTCTGACACTAAATATGTAATTAATTTAGGTAAAGTTGTCATTTTTATTATATTAGCTCGACCCAGCCATGAGCACTTGATGTTTTTCCAATTAGTTAGATCTGACTTCATTTGTGTGAAAAGTGTTTTGTAGTTGTGTTCATATAGGTCCTGGGTTTGTTTTGGCAGGTAGATTCTCAAATATTTTATAAGGTCTATGATAACTTTAAATGGAATTTCTCTATCTCTTGCTGTTAAATTTCATTAGAAATATATAAGAATGCCAAGGATTTATGTGGGTTTATTTTTTATCCTGAAACTTTGCCAAATTGATTTATTGTCTCAAGGAGTTTTTTAGTTGATTCTCTAGGATTCCCTAAGTATATCATCATATCTTCTGCAAAGAGTGATAGCTTAGTTTCTTCTTTGCCTAAATTGCTTCCTTCAATTTCTTTTTCTTCTCCTATTGCTACTGCTAACATGTCTAGTACCAAATTGAATAAGAGGGGTGATAGTGGGCATCCTTGTTTTACCCCATTCTTATTGGAAAAGCATCTAGCTTATCCGATATTTGCTAATGGTTTTAGATAGATGCTGCTTATTATTTTTTAGGAAGACTCCATTTATTATTATACTCTCCATTGTTATAAATGGATGTTGTATTTTGTCAAAAAGGCTTTTCTGCATCTATTGAGATAATCAGATAGTTTCTGCTAGTTTTGTTGTTAATGTGATCAATTATACTGATCATTGGGCTAATATTGAACCATCCTTGCATTCCTGGAATAAATCCTACCTGATCAAAATATATTATTCTGATGATAAGTGGCTGTAGTTTTTTTGCCAATATTTTATTTACAATTTTTGCATCTGTATTCATGAGAGAAATTGGTCTATGGTTTTCTTTCTCTGTTTTGTCTCTTCCTATGGCATGTGTGATAAAAGGAATTTGTTAGGAGTCCTTATTTTCCACTTTTCCCAAATAGTTTGTGAAATTGGAATCAATTATACTTTAAATGTTTGATAGAATTCACTAGTAAATCTATCAGGCCCTGGAGATTTTTTCCTAGGGAGTTTGTTGATGGCTTGTTCAATTTCTTTTTCTGATGTGGGGTTATTTAAGTAATTTACTTCCCTTTCAGTTAATCTGGGCAACTTATATTTTTGTAAATACGATTTTACTAAGATTATCAAGTTTATGTACATACAATTGGGCAAAATAATTTCCAATTATTGTTTTAATTTCCTCTTCATTGGAGGTAGCTTCACCCTTTGCATTTTTGATATTCATAATTTGATTTTCTTATTTCTTTTTTTTCATATTGACTAAAGGTTTATCAATTTTCTTGTTTTTTTCCCATAAAACCAGCTCTTAGTTTTATTTATTAATTCCATAGGTTTCTTCATTTCAATTTTATTTATCTCTCCTTTGGTTTTCATTATTTCTAATTTAGTATTTAATTGGGGATTTTCAATTTGTTCTTCTTCTAGCTTTTTCAGTTGCATGCCCAATTTATTGACCTCCATTTTCTCTATTTTATTCATGCATACATGCCTTCAGGGATATAAAATTTTCCCTAAGAACTGCTTTTGTTGCATCCCACAAGTTTTTGTATGTTGTCTCATTATTATCATTCTCATGAATGAAGTTACTCATTGCTTCTATAATTTCTTGTTTGATTCACTCATGATTTAGAATTAAATTATTTAGTAACCAATTAGTGTTTAGTCTATTTTTCCGTGGTCCTTTATTACATGTAATTTTTCTCGCATTGTCATCTGAGAAGGATGCATTTAATATTTCTGCCTTTCTGAACTGAATTGTGAGGTTTTTATGCCATAATACATGGCCAGTTTTTATGTATGTGCCGTGTACTGCTGGAAAAAAGGTATATTCTTTCTGTCTCCATTCAATTTTCTTCAGAGGTCTATCATATCTACCCTCTCTAAAATTTATTTGCCTCCTTAACATCTTTCTTGTTTATTTTGAGGTCAGATTTATCAAGTTCAGAGAGGGAGAGATTGGCATCCCCACTAGTATAGTTTTGCTTTCTGTTTCTTCCTCTAATTCCTGTAACTTCTTCTCTGTGAATCTGGATGCTCTACTACTTGGTGCATATATGTCAAGAAATGATATTGCTTCATTCTGGATGGTGCCTTTCAACAGGATATAGTTTCCTTCCTTATCTCTTTTAATTAGATCTATTTGTGCTTTTGCTTTATCTGAGATAAGGATTGCTACCCCTGCTTTTTTTCACTTTAGCTGAACATAATATATTCTACTCCAGCCTTTTACCTTTACCCTATGTGTATCCCCTTATTTCAAATGTGTTTCTTGCAGAAAACATATTGTAAAATTATGGTTTTTAATCTATTCTGTTATCCGCTTCTCTTTTACGGGAGATTTCATCCCATTCACATTCACAGTTATGATTGTTATCTGTGTCTTTCCTTCTATCCTATTCCCTCCCCTGTTTATGTTTTTGTTTCTTCCTTCTCTCTTCCACTCCTTAAAATTTTTCCTTTTTACCCTGCCTCCCTCAGTATTCCTTCCTTATGCACCTCCCTCCCTTTACTTACCCTTCCCCCTTACTAGTATTTCCCTCTGCTCTAATCACCCCTCCCACCTTTTCCACCTTAAAATTTCTAGTGCATGTAGGGCACAACAGATTTTTATAGTTAACAGAATATATTATTCTCTCCTTGAACCCAAACTGATGAGAGTAAATTTCATACAGTGCACCTCTCCCTCCCTCCTTTCCCTCTCCAATAATAAGTTTTTGTGTCTTTTCATGTTGGAATCTGAAACTTAACTGATTATGATGATCCCTCCTTGAACCAGAACTAATTAGGGTAAAGTTCATATGATGTTCATCTCCCTTCCTTCTTTCTCTCTACTATAGTATGTTTTTATGCTTCTTTGTGTGGCGTAATTTACCCTTTTCTGCCTCCCCCTTTCCTTTTTCCCATTACATTCCCTTTGTACCCCTTAATAAGGTTTTTTATCGTCAGATTAGTTCATTTATACCCTCTATCTATGTATACCCCTTTTAAATGTCACGATAACTATATAAATCTCAATATTGACAGATATCACATTTCCTTATAAGCATATAGACAGTTTGCTCTTAATGAATCACGAATTGTGTTTGTGTGTGTCTGTGTGTGTCTATGTTTTCCTTGTTTACCTTTTTACAAAGGTCTCTCTTGAGTCTTTTATTTGGACATCAAATTTTCCATTGATCTCTAGCTTTTTCATCATATTTTCTTCCTTCTTATTTTATTGGATGACCATCTCCTTGTCTAGAAGATTATGTTCCGTTTTGCTGTGTAGTTGATTCTTGGTTGCAGTCCAAACACTTTTGCCTCACCAAATATCAAATGCCCACCCCTCCAACCTTTTAATGTAACAGCTGCTTGGTCTTGTGTAATTCTGAATGTACTTCCATGAGATTTGAATTGTTTCTTTCTTGCTACTTGCAAGCACCTTGACCTTATAATTCTGGGATTTGGCTACTATATTTCTTGGGGTTTTCAGTTTGGGATCTCTTTCAGGAGGAGTCTGGTGAATTCTTGTGATACCTATTTTACCCTCTGATTCTTGGACCTCAGGATAGTTTTCTTTGACAATCTCTTAGAGGATATTGTTCAGGCTGCTTTTTTCATCATAGCTGTCCAGTAGACCAATAATTTTAAAGTTATCTTTCCTGGATCTGTTCTCCAGGTCAGTTGTTTTTCCAATGAGATATTTTATGCTTTCTTCTAATTTTTCAATCTTTATGTTTTGTTTGACTGATTCTTGATGTGAATTATTTTCCTTGGTTAGCTATTGAAGCTCCTTTTCCATATGTTCAGAGCTGGAAGGACCTGAGAGATCACCACTAATTTTTTGGAAAAGGGAAATGATGCCTACAGAAATTAATTAGCTTCCCAAGATGGCAAAATACAAGAACAAGATTCAAACCAAGGCCTCCATTTTCCATTATGGGATCTAGCAACTATAACAAATTTCCTATGTTCTAAATAATGGAACAGACAAATGCATCTCTTATATTTTTATAATTCTGGAGCTGAAGTCCAAAAACCTGGGTTTGAGTGCTGATTTGGAAACTTATTGACTACAGTCATACATGAACCAGAGCAAGTCAGTACTCCTTTGAGCCACAGGTTCCTCACTACAAGAGAGATGACAGTGATTGCATTACCCAGCTCATAAGGGTATTGTAAGGTTCAAATAAAAGAAGATGTATAGTTTTATAAGCTATAAAGTTTTTAAAAATGTTTCAAGATGTTGAGTATAGAGAAAGTATTGGAGGGGAGAAAAGCAACTTTAGTATAGCTCCTGGAGCTAAGTTACCAAAATATGTAGAAGAATGATGTCTTATAACCATGCAGCTTTAATTTTTTTCTTGTTTCACTTACAAGGGGAATAACAGCATCAATGCAGTTTAAGTTTTCTGCATTTAATTAGTCTCTTAGCATTGTGTCAGAATTTCATAAAAAAAGTTACTTAAAATATTATTGACATTTTAAAACTGTTTGTTTCCCTCTCTTTATCACCAGTCCACAACCTTTATTAACTAAGTATATTTCTTCTTTGTTTTATATATTCTCCCTTTTTTCCACTTTTAATATTGATGACTTGCTTTTTTCCGCTTTCTTTATAAGAAATCAATTAGTCAGTGACTTAGCTATTCCCAGAAATACAATGATTCAAGACAACTCTGAAGGATTTATGATGAAAAATTCTATCTATCTGCAGAGAAAGAAATGATGGCATCTGAATACAAATTGTAGCATTAAAAAATCAATTAGTCAGTGATTTATCTATTTAGTGGTCCTTCCACCCTCCAGAAAGCTCATGCTGTTGTTACTTAAATTTTCTATTGTATTATTTTTTCCTATTTTTTCCTGATGCTTAACTTTGCTTACAAATTACTTGGTTTTCTGACTATGTTTTAAAGTTTTTTGCCCATTTCATTCTCATTTTATCTCTGTCTTCCTTTCTTTGTCTCTCTCTATCTTTGTCTCTGTCTTTCACTCTCTCTCTTTTCCTTCCTCCCTTCCTCTCCCTCTTCATACCTCTCCCTCCTTTTCTTACTCTGTCCATATATGATGTGTAAACAGACACGTATGTGTATACATGTATATAAGTGTGTTATATAATACATGCAATAATATTATTATATCTATATATTATCTTTATATGTTATATAGAAAAAGCGTTTTACTGTATATGCATATATATGATTTATACATTTGCTGTATATGCCTACTGTGTATATATAAAATCTTTTGACCCCTTTCTTTCCCTCACCAAGTACACCAATCTTAGGTCCTTACTATTTATTTCTTTTGAAGCTCCCTTCAAGATCATCCCCTTACAGGGTGTTTTGCTTTAACTCCCTGAATTTATTCTCCCTAGTATTTTCTCTGCTCTTGATTCCTTCCTGCTTCTGTGCTGAATTTAATGATTTTTCTACATCAAACATTTTGTGTGTGGATTCCTTATCTTCTTTTGGCAACTGAAAGTGTTTATTCCCCACACTTTATCCCTTTGTATAGAATTTTACTCATGTACCCCACATATGTGATTTAAGAATTCCCCCTCCCCCTTGCTCCCCTTTTCTTCCTGAAAGAATTACTTTCCTCCTCTCATTCCTTCTCCATTTTGTTATCATTAAACTATAAGAGAACTATTTCCTGGCACTGTGTCCTATGTAATTGAATCTATTAACCCTGATGGCATTAAGGTTTTGAGGGAACACATGTATAATTTCCTACTTTCTCCTTCTACTGAAATATAAGCAATAAATCCTTATAATATCACTTTTCATTTTTCACTTATATTTGTCTTTTTATATTTCACTTTACTTGCCTGTGTTTTTTTTTTCATTTGAAATTTTCTACTCAGCTTTAATCTATCAGGAATCCTTTGATTTACTATCATTTAAGATCCAGTTTTTTTCTCCAAAAGGATTATACTGATTTCTGCTGAAAAGGTTATTTGTGATTGTAAGCTTTTGGAATATAGTATCCTATCCTTTCTCTCTTCCTTCATGATAGCAACCTCAATAGCTTTTGTGCTTCTGGGTGTGAATTCTCTTTATTTGCTCTCTTTCTGGTTGTTTGTAGTACTTTTTGGTTGAGTTGGTCTTGAATATAATGTCCATAGGAATTTCCATTTGGTAGTTTTCACAAGGTTGCTGATATATTCTTTATATGTTTACTTTTACCCTTTTGTTCTAATAGGTCTGTTCAGCTTTCTCTAAAGGTCTCTTAAAATATGACATTCAGACTTTTGTTGCTGTTGTCGTTCATGGCATCATATTAGTCCAATGTTTTTAGTATTCTCTCTAATTAATCTTTTTTTCTAAGTCTCCTTTTTTATAAGAGATAAATTTAGATCAAGGTTCTTTACCCTGGAAACTTTTAACTTTAAGCAATAGATAATTTTATTTCAATATAACTGTTTCCTTTTGTAATTGCATTTATTTTGATTTATGCATCTGAATGCATTTTCAGAGCCCATAGATTTCACCAGACTGAAGAGGAGTCTATAAAAAAACAAACAAAGTTTAAGGACCCCTGCTTTAGATTTTCATCCAATTTTTTGCAATCTTTTGATTTTCTTTTGATATTTCTTATTATTTTACAGGGTAATTAATTCCTGTTTAGGGTATATTATAATTTTCAAGAGGGTCTGGTTTTTGTTGTTGTTAGTAAGATTTTATACATTTTGTGATAAGCTGTTAATTCACCTAAGGTTTCCTTCTATAAATTTAATAACTCTCAAATATTTTCCAATTATTTCCTCTTGAGCACACACACATTCATATATACATATATGTTTATACATGTATACAATGCACAATAAATATATACATTTAAATATATGTGTGTGTGTACGTGTGTATATGCATATATTTACTTTGCAATCATACTGTTTTTCTATGCTCTTTCCTCTTATGCTTCCATTTCACTTAAATTGTGAATACTATATAAGGGACAATTAGTTGGCACAGTGGATAGAGAAGGACCTGGAATCTGGAAGACTCATCTTCCTAATCAAATCTGTTCTCAGACACATACTAGCTTTGTGACCCTAGGCAAGTCACTTAATCCTGTTTGCCTCAGTGTTCTCATCTGTAAAATGAACTTAAAGAGTAAATAGCAACACACTCCTGTATCTGTATCTTTGACAAGAAAATCCCAAATGGGGTCACAAAGAATGAGACATGATGAAACTAAAGAAATTATATATACATACATACACGCACACACACACACACACAGACACACACACACATCACATATATACATGTAGACAGAGAGAGAAACTGCTATTTCTTTAGGAATTTTAAGTGACCATTGGGAATTTATGTCATATATCTCTGGCATCATATTGGATGGGGAAGAGAGGAACAAGTATTGTAGAAATCTTTTATTTCTTTATTCAATTTTCCATCATTACATTCTGGATTGGGACTTTATTTATTTATACAGTATCTTCCCTACTAGAATGTAAAATCCTTGAAGGCAAAAGATGTTTTTTTTTCTTTCTTTGTACCTTCATTATTTAGCATAGAACCAGGAACACTGAATGCTTAATAAATTTTCAACTGATTGTCTCATTGAATTTTTTTTTATATTTGTCAGTTTTGCAGAACTATTATATTAAATTACCCTCATATACCACAATTTGCTTAGTAACTCACAGCCACTGGGCACCTTATCTGTTTCTAGTTCCTTTAAAATTATTTTAAATTTATTTTCAATTTAAACACCTAAAAGAAGTGATAAAAGCATTTCCATACACACCATAGAATACAAAAAAGAGGATTCTATATGAAACTGTGACTCTTTGTTTCACACTACTTACTTTTTTAAAGCATATAGTAAGGGAAGCAGAGCCAAAATGTTAGAGAAAAGACAGGGTCTCACATGAACTCTCTCCAAAACCTCTCCAAACACCTTTAAATAAGCCCTCAAAATGAATTCTAAAGCAACAGTAGAATGTAGAAAATTATCTGGAACAAAAGAGGTGCAAAAGTGAATTTTACAGGGGCAGAAAGAATGGGGCAAGTATAAAGGGGAGCATGTGAACATTATTTCCATCATAATTGACTCAAAGACAGAATAATATATATATCCAGTTGGGTATAGATACCTATCTTGCCATACAAGAAAGTAGGAGGAGAAGGAGATAAGAGAAGTGAGGTGCTGATAGAAGAGTAGATTGGAGGAGGTAAAAGTCAGAAGCAATACATTTTTGAGTTTGGAGAGGGTGAATGGAAGAATGAGGGTAAGTTAAACAGGGAAAATAGGATGGGGAAATACATAATCATTGCTGTGAAAAAAATTTGTAGCAAATTTCTCTAATAAAAACTTCATTTCTCAAATATATGGAGAACTGATTCAAATTTGTAGAAATAAGAGCCATTCCATTCCTCAACTGATAAATAATCAAAGGATATGAATAAGCAGTTTTCAGATGAAGTATTCAAAACTATCTATAGTCATATAAAAGCAGACATTTATTCAGGCACCAGAAAAAGAAATCCCAACACCAGGAAACCAAATTCATCATAGCAACATAGAAGTTAATAAACAATAAAGCAGAAGAGAGCCACACCACCTTTTAGACTTCCCACAATCCTATACTTAAAAAACTAGCTGTCTTCCTGGGTGCATCCTCTGTCTCCCATAGTCTAGCTTCTCTGACTTCCAGCTTCCTGTGGGCTCTACTCCACCCTTCAGCAAACTCCTCCCACCACAGGCTCAATGTGATTACATTCAAACTATTAGGGGACAAGGAAAATCTTCCCATCAGGGAAGGTCTTCAAATTCCCTTAGGCTTATTAAAGGGCAGGAAAGATCTTCAAATTTCCACTATCATTCCCCAGGTAGATACGAAATTTATAATTATGACTGAATTAATGTTATGTGACCCCTAGGATCATCAATTTTACAACTTGAAGGGTCATCTAGTTCAAACTCCTCATGTTTCAGGTCAGGAAACTGAGACCCTAAGAGGTTAAGTGACCTGCTCAATATCACACAGGCAGTGACAAAACCAGTTGAGATTTGAATTGAAGTCACTTCTAAATCAAGATTCCTAATCAACTGTTTTTCCTGTTGTACCATGGTATTTCTTATTATGTTTACAAAGATAAAAACTTTTTTGTGTGTGTGGTAGGGTCGTTTAACAATATATTTTGATAAGCATAACTTCATCTGGCTGTCCTTATTAGGAGAAGCACATAACAGGTATGTACAATCTTCAGCATATAACCACTACAGAGTTTTAAAAAAGAACGGAAGTAAAGAACTTGATCAAATAGTTATATTATAGTTAGAAAAATGGCATATATTATTTACATACATTATTAATTACATACATTATATAACAAGAATGACTATTTAAAAGATGGTAGCCAAAGTGTTTAATTGGTAATATCAAAATTTTGAGAAAAATTATGGAAGGACTCCATTACAATGTGTTGGGCACTCAATGGGTAATTTGGTGGAGAACAAGAATGAGAGTCTTGGAGGCAGAATCAAGATGGTGGTGTAGAAGCAGGAAAATTCCATGGCTCCCCCTATAATCACCTAAAATACCTATAAATATGGCTCTAAACAAATTTTAGAGCTCCAGAATCAACAAAGTGGCAGAGAGAAACAAATCTCTTGCTGAATGTAGCCTAACAGGCAGACAGGAAGGGTTCATAGTAATATGCTGGGAGCCCAGCCTGGTCCCCTGTGAGCTCCTGGTTGTAGGCCCAGGGTGGCCTGGACCAGGTGTGGCTGGAGGGACTTCAGAGAGTGGATCACCAGCAGCTGTGGCTGTTTCCAGAATTATCAATCCAGAAATACTAAAAACAAAGTAAAAGGTCAGTGGAACTCTCCTGGATCTGGGGGGGGGGGGGGACAGAGTGGTCCGACCTCTACTCCCGGAGTGAGAAGCAGTGGTCCTACAGCCACCTCCATGTGCCTGTTTCAGAGCTCCCAGCCCGCAGATACGGGGGGGGGGGGGGTTAAGAGGTGACCATTTAGAGGCTAAGCTCTCTTGCCTTAACCTGCCTGGATCAGGAACCCAGTCTTGGGTGGTGGTCCTGAGATGTGTGACCAGTGAGCCAAAGCTGGTGGAGGCTGTAGAGATGATGGCCCCCTAATAGCTCCAGCAGTTGGGAAAAACCCAGCAATTTGGGACAAAGCTGTCCCCTCTGGAAGCAGAGGTCTATGGTGGAAATGAGATCAAAAGTCAAGTAACTGACTGGCAACATGAGCAAGAAAAGGAAGCAAAGAAAGTACAGGCTTCCAACTTTAGACTCCTTTTTTGGGGACAAAAAGAATGAAAGCATGGCATGGGAGGAAGACAACACAGTCAGAAATCCTGCACCAAAAGCTTCTAAGAAAACTATAAACTGGTTACAGGCCATGGAGGAGTTCAAGAAGGATTTTAAAAATCAAGTAAGAGAAGTGGAGGAAAAATTGGAAAGACAAATGAGAACGATGCAAGGCAATCATGAAAAGACAGTCAACAACCTAACTGAAGAAAATAATGCCTGAAAAAATAGACTAACTCAAATGGCAAAAGAGGCCCAAAAAGCCAGTGAGGAGAAGAATGCCTTAAAAAGCTGAATTTGCCAGATAGGAAAAAAAAATTTCAAAGGCTCACTAAGGAGAATAATTCCTTCAAAATTAGATTGGAGCAAATGGAAGCAAATGATTTTATGAGAAATCAACATATTATTAAACAGATCCAAACAAATGAAAAAATAGAAGGCAATGTGAAATATCTCATTGGAAAAACCACTGACCTGGAAAATAGATCCAGGAGAGACAATTTAAAAATTATTGGACTACCTGAAAGCCACGATCAAAAAAAGAATCTAGAAATTATCCTTCAAAAAATTCTCAAGGAAAATTGCTCTGATATTTTAGAACCAGGGGGCAAAATAGAAATTGAAAGAATTCACCAATCACCTCTTGAAAAAGATCCCAAAAAAGAAAACCCTTGGGAATATTATAGCCAGATTCCAGAGTTCCCCGACCAAGGAGAAAATATTATAAGCACCTAAGAAGAAACAAGTTGAATATAGTGGAAACACAATCAGGATAACACACGATCTAGCAGCTTCTACATTAAGGGACTGAAGGGCTTGGAATATGATATTCCAGAGATCAAAGGAGCTAGAATTAAAATGAAGAATCACCTACCCAACAAAACTGAGTATAATGTTTCAGGGGAAAATACGGTCATTCAATGAGGTGGAGGAATTTCAAGTGTTATTGATGAAAAAACCAGAATGGAATAGAAAATTTGACTTTCAAATACAAGAAGCAAGAGAAACATGAGAAGGTAAACAGGGAAAAGAAATCATGAGGAACTTATCAAAGTTGAACTATTTTCATGCCTACATGGAAAAACGATAAGTGTAACCTATGAAACTTTTCTCAGTATGAGGATAGTTGAAGGGAATATAAATGTATACATACATAAATGTCTATATAGGATGGTATATATGCATATGAATACATATGTGAGTGTGTGTATATATGTGTACAGGTATACATAGACAGAGGGCACAGGATCAATTGAATGGGAAGGGATGAGATTTAAAAGGTGAAATTGAGAGGTGAGAGAGGAATATAATGAGAGGAGGTGGGGTGAGACAGAATAGGGAAATTATCTCATATAGAAGAGGCAAGGGATAATGGTTACAATGGCGGGGAAGAACAGGGAGGCAAAAGGGAATGGGTCAACCTTACTCTCATTGAATTTGGCTTAGGGAGGGAATGACATACACACTAAATAGGGTATCTCGCCCTACAGGAGAGTAGGGGGTAAAGGGATGTGGGGAGGGGTGTGATTGAAGGGAAGGCAGGTTGGGGGGTGGAGAGTAGTTAGAAGCACACACTTTTGTAAAGCAACAGGGACAAAGAGAATAGAACAAGTTGGGGGGGAGGGAATAGGATGGAGGGAAATATAGTCAGTCTTTCACAATATATCCACTATGGAATTATTTTGTTTAACTACACATGAACAACCTATATTGAATTGCTTATCTTCCCAGTAAGGGTGTGAGTCAAGGGAGGAAGGGAAAGAATCTGGAATTTAAAGTTTTAAGATCAAATCTTTTTAAAAAATATTGTTATTATTTACATGCAACTGGGAAATAAGATATATAGGCATTGGGGTATGGAGATCCATCTTGCACTACCAGAAAGTCAGAGGTGGGGGTGGGGTAGGATATAGGAGAGAGCAGAGTGGAGAAGGGGGTGTTTAGTGGAATTGCTGTTTTGGGGTGGTAGGTAGGTGAAAGATGGGGAGAAAATTTGTAACTCAAAATCTTGTGGAAATGAATGATGTAAACTGAGAATGAACACAAAAGTTAATTTTTAAAAGTAAATAAAATTTTAAAAAGAAATAAAAAAAAGAACAAGAGTCTTGCAAGGTGAGTAGATATTGGTGGACTGTGATCTACATCATTAGAGGGAACTCTTACATCTATAATATTCATTTAAGTGCTAACATTTTACATTCTTAAAATTATAATATTAAAATATGTATATTTGGAATTAAAGTTTATAAAATTCTTGTTCTCATTTTATCTGGTGAAGACTGAGGTTCAGAAATGTTAGGTGACTTGCCTTTGGTCACTCACTTTGTCCTATTTTCTTCAGTCAGTTAATTTGTACACTTAACACTACAGGTCTCAATAATAATCATACTATATCTAAAGTTAATCTCAGAGTTTCAAACTTTTTTGAAAAAAATGACTTTTCCACTCTTAGATTTAATGAACAAAGGAACAAATGTATCTGTTGTTCATTTTGTAAAGCATTACTAGAAAGGAAATTAATTTCAAATTGTTCTGTTGTGGTTATTTTCTAAACAGTTAAAATGTACATACTTTTTATGTAGGATTTTTGAATGTTTACTCTTCTTTTTCCTTCTTTATCTTATGTATATTTTAGTATGTATGTAACAATGTAAAAATGTAATTAAATTACAAAAATGATGATGGAAGATTACTCAAATTGAAAAAGAAAACTGAATGAGTTTATAAAACGTAAAACGTAGTGAAAATCATGCAGCAACTATTGGTTTTCTTTTGATTTTAAAAGTAATGATTTACTTTTACCTTGCACTTACTATATTATAGTAAGCATGAATGTAAGTTATTTGACTTTGGTATGCAAATAGTGGCTATTAAGAATTAATAATGATTAATCATTAATAATGAGTTGAAATGCAGTATTTCCAAATAAAAGAAGACATAATTCCATAAACTGCTGAGTAATTTTGTAATGAAAATTGTTTCTGTTGATGAGACAAGCCTAACTAATTTTTAGACTTCTCATGAGCAAATGTGCAAGAAAAATATTCTCACAACTGTGTGAGATGAAAGAGTTCTGAGTCTGAATCTGAGGTATGAAAAGGTCTTTATTCTTTATCATGACAAAGGACTCTGTTCCTGTCTCTCAAATGGCATCTGCCAGGGAGGGAGCAACAGGTAGAAGCAAGCCCATGGTTGTATAACCTTCTAATGAAGTAACCCAACACCCCAACTGGCCTTCACTCTCATTGGTAGGGAGGCTGGCCCACAACCTAAGCACTGGAATCTATCTCTGAGACAAAGGACCTGGAAACATGTGGGTGTCCAGTGCAAGGCCAGGAAAGCAGTGTTATGTTTATTTGGCCTATCTTGTGCTTAGATGGCTCTGGGGAGTTTCTCCATTGCTCTAAGTCCTGGATTCTTGCAAGGTCGGGTGACCTCTAAACTTAGGTCTAGTGAATACTGAAGCCACTGTAGATTTGATTTTTCAGAATAGGGAAACTTCACTGCAAATTATCCCTCACATTACTTTGTATGTAATGTATATATGACATTATAAAGACTGATTTCATTGATATAAGGAAATCCCACATAAGGAAATTTCTTCTACCAATGCAATTTGACATCTTTGCAATTTATAGTTATAAGACTTGCCTAGAGAACAGAGAGGTTAAGTTACTTGCCCAGGATATCACAGGCAGAATGTTACAAATACCATTAAAGCCTTCCTATCTCTTTGAGAATCTGTTGGTGATTGTTCTTCATTCTCAAACAGGACCAACAACATCAGAAGGGTGATTCTTGACTTGGAAGTGAATTGGATTAGGTGAGGTAGAGTGTGAAAAGTCATCAACCTCACTCTGTCCTCCAGAGTCATGGGAATCCAGTGGCAAGACATAGGTCAAGATTACTGAAGACATCCCTGATATAGTAGGAGATCTCAACATTTTTAAGTTAAGGGCTTTTCCAAATATTAGTTTGTCTGAGGTAACAACTATTCAGTAATTTAAGGCTAGCTAAGAATTTGAGACAAAAGGTGCCTTAGTTTGCCTTCATAAAAGAATCAATCTGGAAGGGGAAAGACCCTCTTTGTTCCTAGGCAGTACACATACAATTGCTATTTACGCTCACTCACTTGGAGCTATCAAAACCCAAACAAGGAACAAGTGAGTGTTGAGCTGGGGCTTATTATTGACCAGTCAGTGAAAGCCAGATTGATTTGGGTTTAAAGGCCTAGGCCTCCATTTGAATAAAAATGGCCTTCATCAAAGCCTGTTTTTTCAGGGCTATATTTTAAGAAGTCATGAATGAAAACCGTATGAGACAAAAGAGTTAATTGTTCCGTTAAAAAAAATTATTGAATAAATAACCAGGGAAGAAAAATATCTAGTCCCTAAACCCCAAGGTACTTTGTGAAATATAAATGATCAAAGTTTATATTCCTTTGGACACAGCATCCACATGTAAAGGTAGGACTTCACAAGGGGACAGAGGGAGAAGGAGAAGAGGAGGAGACTCAAAATCTAGCTCTTTATCAAACTACAATATTTTCTATTAAAAAATGTGTGCATACATATGTATGAATAGTAGAGACAAAAAGAGTATGAACATAAGATTTCACTGGTATAGAGAACTGCCCATTGAGAAAACATAATCTAACTATGCAGGTTGATACAATCTCTGCAATTTATTAAGCATTGAGATGTTAAGTGACTTTCCCCAATCTGTGATTCTGACTACAGCAAAGTAAAAACAGAAAGAAGGCACTGGTCACTTTCTGAAAAGTATCTCAAAATGAAAACTTTCAGGAAAATTATGATAAAAATCCAGATCTTCCAAATTAAAAAAAATACTGCAAGAAGCCAGAAACACTTTAAGTTTTAAGGAACCAAGGTCAGGCTTACACATGCCTTAGTAGCCACTGTAATAATGGAGTAAAGAACTTAGATTATCATATCCACAAAGAGAAAGGATATAGGCTTATAACCAAAAATAACTGTCTTGGCAAAAGTAAGTATAATCCTACAGGGTAAGAAATTGACCTTTAATGAAAGAAAATTCCTAAGCATTCTTGATGAAAAGACCAGAGCTTCAAGAAACTTGCAAAAATAAGAGCAAATGAAAAATGCAGGAGAAATATTAAAAGGTAAATATAAGCAAAAATTTTAAGAGAATTAACAAAGAAAAACTGTTTACATCCTAATATAGAGAGATGATAATGTGTCCTCTTGTAACTTGTAATTATCAGGGGTCAGAGAGAGATTCTGATTAGAAGACCTAAAGATTGGTACTAATATGTTTTGAAGAGTTAAACAAAATAGGAAGAGTAATGCACTACCTGGGATGGAGAGAAGGGGAAGGAAAGATAGGAAAATTATTTCACATAATTGGAGTGCCCAAGAAGTGGACATTAAAAAAAAGGATGGAGGGGTAGGGAGCAGATGACACCTGAATCTCCTTCTCATTTGAAGTGATCAAAGGAGGGAATGATAGACACACAGGTAAAGAAATACATTCACTCAACAGATAAATGAAAGAGAAGGAAGAGGGGAGAAATAAGGAAGAGAATTGATTAAGAGGATTAATCCTAAGTGAAACAAACATTGAGGATATATAAATGTCTATATTTAAAGCCAAGCACAAGCAGCTTTCCAGAGGACTACTGCTGTGAAGAGCTTTCAAGGTTCTGATTATGTAGTATAATGAACACTCTATTTATTCAATAACAAATCAGAGCAAAATATTCACAGAAAATCAAGGTACAGCATTCAGAATGTTACAACTTATCACAGAAAATCAAAATACAGCATTCACCATGTCACAACTTATCACTAAAATGGCCACATAGTTTTCACCAGAGTGGTCACATAGTTTTGAACAAAGTACATTCATTTAGTCACTCAATCATTTAGTAACTAAATCATTCAATCATTCTTAAGGAGGCTTACCTCCTTAAGAGACACACAATACAAAAGTCAAAGTACTCCACCCCTGGGTAGTCTCAATTGGAGATTAATTTTCAGTCATAAACAAAGTACATTTATTTATTCTATCACAGAGTCCTTAATTCAGTCACAAAGTACAATAGTCAAAGTGCCCCACCCATGGGGTGCAATTAAGTTACAACTTTCAATGATCACTTTAATCAGTCAAACATATATCATTTACCTTGTTCGGGGGGGAAAAGTCAGCACCTTGAACTTCAGAGAATACAAACAGAAATTACAACAGAAAATAACACAATAAAGCAGACAGGGCTTCCAGCTGTCTGACCATTACATCCATACCTAGTTAGTTTACCAGAGAGGGAAGCACCACCATCTGGGTTTTCAAAGCTGGGGGGATGTGTCAATGGCTGCCCAGAGTCTCATCTGGCCAAATCATACAACTCTTCCCAAAGTGAGTCCCAAAGCAAAACCTAACATTAAGGTCAGTCACTACTCAGTGTTCACCAAAGAAGTCTTTTCATATTGACTCATGGCAGTCAGCTTTCATGGTTTCCCTTCCATGGTCCCAGCTCCTACCTGAAACTGTCACCTGGGTTTGAAAACAGACAGATCCCAGCTTTTTGTCTAGCTCTTCGTGCAGTTCCCACTCCATATTGATGCTCACAGTGTCCAGTCCACCTGAAGTCCTCCACAGTTTCTGTTCTTGGGAAGAGAAAACTTAACAGAACCACAGACAAAGTACCAACACCACTGTAATGCTTCCTCTGGCAGCTCCAGCTGGCAGCTCTGGCTGGTCCTTGGAAGTCTTTAGCACCATAAGCTTCATTCTCAAAATCAACATCATTTTCTCCACAGAAGTTCCAGTCCAGCAGCACAAAGCTTATCCCAAGAAGTTCTGACTTTCCCAGCTAGGGTTTTTCCTTATATACAGTATTGCTCCTCCCTGTTCAGCCCCTTCCTGTTACATCAGCAACAGGGGTTCATACCTTCTGTTTCTTTAAGAGAGGCTTATTTTGATACTAGGTACTTAGTACCTCTCAGCTTTCCAATACAAAGGGATCTTCAAATTCCATTACCATTACACTATATTAACTTATTTCATAGTAGGCAGAATTAGCAATTGAAGAAGTAACCCATGAACTGGGAATAATTGTACAAGTTATATATAAATTTGATAGAATATTATTATCTTGTAAGAAATCATGAAATGGATGGCTCCAGAGAAAATTGGGTAAACATGAATTAAGAAAGAAGTAAGCAGAATCAGAACAATTTATGCAATAAGAAAATATTGCAAAGCGGACAACTTTAAAAGACTTAGAGAATCCAGTGAATACAATGGTGAATTTATATTCAAGACAATTCATTATAAAATATGTTTCTCACCTCCTGACAGAAGTGATAGACTTAGAGTGAGAAAATACGTGACATTCATATGTGTATGCATCCATATATGTGTGTATGTATATGTATGTGCATGTGTACACATGAATGCATATATGTGTATATGTGTACACAGATACATATTTATATATGGGTAAATATATGTGTATATTGTATGCATATATACATGTATGTATCTACATATATACATTCCTCATGCATATACACCACATATGTGCATCATATAATACATATCAGTGTGCATATCACACTTCCATATTTTTTTGACATTGCCAATATAGGAATTTGTTTTGCTTCACTATACATATCTGCAGCAGAGGTTTTATTTTTTTTTTATCTCAGTTGGAGTAGGAAGGGAGTAGAAAGAAAAAGATTTTTTAATTGAAAATAGTAATTACAAAATATAAAACCATGATCATAAAAAGAGGCCAGACATCATCTTTCAAGAAATTATCAAAGAAACCTACCCTGATATTATAGAACCAGAGGGTAACATTAAAATTGAAATAATCCACCGATCACCTCGTGAAAGAGATCCCCAAATGAAAAATGCCAGTAATATTAGAACCATATTCCAGAGTTCCCGGGTCAAAGAGAAACATTGCAGGCAGTTAGAAAGAGACAATTTGAGTCTTGTAGAGCCACAGTCAGGATGGCACAATATTTTGCAGCTTCTACATTAAATGACTGAAAGGCTTGGGATATGATATTCTGGAGGGCAAAGGACCTGGGATTACAACTAAGAATCTCTTCCCCCAGCAAAACTGAGTATAATTCTTCAGGGGGAAAAATGACATTTTGTGAGATAGAGGACTTTCAAGCATTCTTCATGAAAATGCCAGAGCTGAATAGAAAATTTGACTTTCAAATTCATGACTCAGGAGAAACATAAAAAGGTAAACGGGAAAGAGAAATCATAAGTGATTTAATAACATTAAACTGTTTACATTCCTATATGGGAAATTGACATTTGGAACACATAAGGACTTTCTTATTGTTAGGATAGTTAGAAGGAGTGTATATAGACATAGTGCACAGGTATGAGTTGAATATAAAGGGATGATACCTCAAAAATAAAATTAAGGGGTAAGAGATGTATGTACTGGGAGAAAGGGAAAGGGAGAGGTAGAATTGGGTAAATTGTCTCACATAAAAGAGTCAAGAAAAGGTTTTTGCAGTGGAACAGAAAAGGAGGTAGGTAAGGGTGAATTTTCTCAGAAGCTAACCTCTACTTATAACAGGATCACATTCCCTATATGTAACTTGTGGCATTTCTCTCAGACACTGATTTAATGCAGACAACAGTACATGAATTCGAATTTAAAATAAAATCAGTCCCAAGAGCTTTTTACCTTAAATGGCAAGTCTTGCCAATTGCTGGGTGCCACTTGATACCATCATCAAGTGTGATCAGAGATGTGAGATCAACTAGGCCAGGTGGGCAGTTCAGAATAGAACTCTGTTTATTGATACAATGAGCAAGGTTTTTATAGAGCAATGAGACAAAGGAGGTAACTATTGGTCACTATGTTTTCCATTACTGCTTTGCTTAGTTCCATGATGTCAGGCAGATGATGTCAGGCAGACCTTGAAGCCTATCATGTCCATTCTTTATCTAGTGTTCCTGTTTCACATGTGATGGGCTGTACACTCCGTTGTACTTAGTTCCCTTTGTGTCACTACTATCAGGGTGAATAAGAATTCAGGATGCTCTGTTCCCTGCATGTCACAGAGAGTGGTGAGCCAGCATCTGGTTGGCCTGGGAGCAGTTGCAAGAAGCTGGCCACTTCTACCTGCCTAACTGGAGTTGGCCTTCACCAGCCAATTACAACTTAGGGTTAGATAAAATTGTTTCTACTCTTATGGAGTTGCAATGAACAATAAAAATTTCACTTGTTTTTCTTTCCTCCTCAAATTTGAATTTATCCTGGTGTAAAGACAAATCATGACAAATCATAAACTTGCAAAGTCTAAGCAAGTGAAGTTCATTGTTTATGAACTCCGTAATCCAAACAAGCTGCTTTTCACAGGGCTGATGACTTTGCCCACCAGATGGTTTCTGGGAATATGGCAAATTTGCAAAATAAGGGAATCAATAGGGACCCCATAGAAGGGGTTGCCTGTTTACTGCATGATATTCTTCATCTGGACTAATGAAAACTGCAAATTTTCTGTGTGTTAAGTTCCCTATTTTCAATCTTGATTTAATTTCTTTTGCCCTGGTTTATTATTTTTTTTCACTAGGATGTCTTTTGGTGTTCCCATATTTTATTTTTAGGACCCCAGTATATGCTAGCTGGTACATGGGGTCTTCAGTCAGCACCCAATAGCCCTACATTGGAGGCAACTTTGGCTACTTTCCTAAGGGAGGGGAGTGGGTTTTTTATTTTTATTTTTATTTTTACCTCATTTATCCTTAGAACTGCAGTAAAATCAATTTTAGGTTTTAACAGTATAACAATAACCCTCAACAACTTAGTTAATAGTCTTACAATTTTCATAAGTGAGAGAAAAATTGTTTTCACTATAAGACAGAGTTATCAGGGCTTAACAAAATAATATAACTAGTTTTAAGCAACTTTTCCCACTGTCTTTTAGTTTCAACAAAATTCAGATTAAAAATTTCTTTGTCTAATAACATTTCTGGCCCACAGTGGTCACTCAAATTTTACAATATAAGAGAATTTTACAGTACAATTTAGCAATGCAATAATAACACAAATAATAAACTTCAGATGACATTAATTGCATTTCCAAATCATCACATATAAAAATTATTGATAGAAAGTTTAGGTTACTGGAGCAAAAGTGGAATGTTGAAAGTGCCATACCAGGTGAAATGAGACTCTGGGGAAAGATTCAGTGACACCTGTACCTTCTCTTCTTTAATGGAGGTTAAAGTCTTCACTTTTGAGGCATCTTTTTTGTATCTATACATTTTACCAGTTTATCTTAGTGTCAAACAGTATAATAAATTCTGACTTATTTTAAACTTCAAATTAGGAGAGGCAACATTTTACTTAAAATGTAATCAAAGTAAATTCAATTACCTGGATCCATATTCCAAATAGTATGGGTTATTATTTTAATTCTAACACTAATGTACCCCAATTATCACACTTAAGGGAATGTTTAATTTAGTTCTAATCTGAGTTTCACAATCTTGGAAGAACCTATAACTTATTCATTTATCTATGGCTCTCTTATTTCTTAAAATTCATGAGTCCTGTTAAATTTAGTTGTTAGTTTAGTTTAGTTAAATTTCCAGTTTTAACACACATGCTAATTTGAAAGTTATTCTACAATTTTAAAATTAACCAGTACTAAACTTTAGTTTGTAAGGCTCCCTATAATCTAGTGAGATATTCCAATCATAATCAATTACCTTTGGTTGTGTCCCAATTCACACCTACCTTTTCTCTTTCTGCGACCCAGGAAAGAGTTAAGTTTTTAGTCCTATTCCAAAGTGCAGCCTTGAAACCTGTCTCTCCTTGATCAATGAATTGACCCTTTCTTTCCCTTCTCATATAGATCTGTGGGAAGAAGTTTCCCACTTTTTCTTTTTTTTAATCTATCTCTCCACCTCTAGAACTTGTCTATACTCTAGGAATGGGGAGGAGGGGAGAGAGAGAGAGAGAGAGAGAGAGAGAGAGAGAGAGAGAGAGAGAGAGAGAGAAAGAGAGAGAGAGAGAGAGAGAGAGAGAGAGCGAGAGCGAGAGAGCGCATTTTTTTTAATAGAAGGCTACCACTGTTTCCAGTACATCTACAACCTTTAGAGGTATTTTTTTTTCTTCTTTCTTTTCTGGCTGGCTGCATTTTAAATCTTACAGATAGCAGATTCAAAGATTTTCACACACAGAGCAGACAAATACAATCAGAAAACACAGATAGTGATAATTTTTCCTGGTCCTCTAGATTACATTGAGACCCGGTTCTATTACAATTTAGTAGTCCCATGAAATGGAAGTAGGACTGCATATCTTGTGAGTAAACCTAAAGAAATCCCCCACTATAGCCATGCTCAGCTCAGCTCTTCAGTGTTATCCCACCAGAAGGGATGAAGAAAAAGAAAATGAGTTCAGAAAGAATTACTCATGCAATTCCCAGGGTGTCCTCTGCCTAGAGGGAATTTGCCAGTTGCAAGGGCCCCCAGGCACTAAGGCCCAAATGATCCAATTAAGCATTTCTGGATGCTTGAAGGACCTCCCAGCTAAGAGGAGGGAAAAAGAAAGTCTTAACTTGGATTAGAGGGAGTCTGAATCAGAAACTCTACATGGAGGGATGGGGTCAGTGACTCTGCTCACCCAGGGATATCAAAAATGTTGGGATTTCATGGTTTGCTGCAGTGGGCCCATCTCAAAGAATTCAGACTCAGACCACCTCCAATACAATTGAAAGTATTTATTGAGATTGATACTTTCCAACAGACTAAGTTCTGAGAGGAACCAGCAACTTAGGAAGACAAGACAGGCAATTTTATAGCAAAATGAGGCTAATTACACAACAAATTATGAGTGTTAAAAAGGCAGGAGGGGGGTTGTCAAGGAATTAGGTAATGGGGGAAGGATTTATTAAGGGATTAGATAATAGAAGAGGGTTCCCAATCTCAGTGGAACTGAGCATGAGAATACTCACACTGCATACGGAAAAACCCATTCAAGGGGCATTAATGTATGATAATGATATAGTAATATGCCTCTCTAAATCATAATGTCACTTAAAGGACAGCTTTAGCAATTATTGCATAGGTGCCTACTTAGGGAAAGGCCCTTCTCTTGTTTTGGAGTTCACATCCTTCTCAGGCATTCTGATGGTGCTGATTTCTGATTGACTGGCTATTGTGGTCCTATTAGACACTTGTTAGCTCTGTGACCCTAGGCAAATCACTTAATCCTGTTTGCCTGAGTTTCCCCATGCAAATGGAAAACTATTTCAGTGTCTTTGCTAAGAAAACCCAAAATGAGATCAGAAAATATTCTCTCATGTTCCTTGCAAAAAGTCATGCATATTACTCTATTAACACTATTGGAAAAAGAACTATGATGAGTCTAGCAATGAACTTATCATATTCTATAGTGATTACTTTCTTCCTTTACGTCAGTGGTTCTCAACCTTCATGATACCTTGACCCTTTAATACTCATATGTGGGCAGACCTGTCTGGAGACGGATAGAGGAGTGGTGTCTCCGTTCCTAAGACCATCAGAAATACATGTTTTCCGATGGTCTTAGCTGACCCCTGTCACCCTGTGAAAGGGTTGTTCGACCCCCAAAGGGGTCGTGATGCACAGGTTGAGAACTGCTGCTTTACATGTATCTCAAGTTATCTCTCTTATCTGTTTAGAATTTTACTAGGAATTTTTACTTCATTTTCACTGACCTCTGTGTGTGTGTGTGTGAGTGAATGTGAAATAGCCATCTTCTTCCCCACCATTTTGATTTATAAAGTTGTATGGTACCTCTCTATATGCATGATACTTTTGGGATCACAAACAAAAGCACACAGGAATTCATTTTACTCTCATGATCTTCCACTTTGGTGTAATTATAATTTGAAAAGATTTTTTTTAAAAAATAGGTGATTATGAATTAAGTCTATTTTTGCCAGATGAATTAATAATACTATCACAATTAAGAATATAATTTAATTGACTGAAAGATAAAGAATTGAAGAGTCATTTACCAAAAACTTTATACTTGAAACTAGTCTTTCATTTACTCCTCCTTATAATCTGAATTTATTTTTACCTCACCTTCACTGAAGGAGAATATCATGGTCAGAAATAGAAAACTGAAGTGGCCACCCAAATTGAAATAAATAGTACAATAGTAGAAGAAATAAATAAGATTCCTTGTATTAAGGGAAAATGCTATTGTAGACTCAAAGCTATTTGTGAGTCCTGAGGGTTATTAGGAGGAATTTGACCTAGATACTTAAGTAGGGCTCATTTTTGGGGATTCTGGCAGATTTAATCTTTTTAAAAATTTAATTGTATTTCATTTTTAATTTATGAAATAAAACATGCATTTCTATAACATAGGACAGTAAAAAGATGATTTTACTTGAAACTGCAAATCTACTATGTGCAACTAGAGATTTCCTTTCAAAATTATCATAGAAGTTTCTTTTTTCCTTTTTTTCTTTCTTTCCAGTCCCTCTAGAGATGACTAACATTAGACACATGCATGCACACACACATATATACATACATACACACATATGTAAAATTATTCTATACATACTTATATTTATCAGTTCTATCTATGGACGCAGATAGTGTCATTCTTAATATGTTCCTTATAGTTACATTGTATGTTTATAATAGACAAAATAATGTATTTGCTCAAAGTTGTTCTTAAAATAATATTGTTATTATTGTAAACTGTGTTCTGTTGATTCTGTTCATTTCACTCTTCATTATTTCATGCAAGTTTTTCTATTTTTCTTTTCTAAAACCATTGACTTCATAATTTCTTAAAGCAAAGTGGTATTGCATCACAATTGTATGCCACAACTTGTTCAGCCATTCCCCGATTGATAGGCATCCCCTAAATTTCCAGTTGTTTTTCACAAAGAGAGCTGTTATAGACATTCTATAACACATAAATTCTTTTTCTTTTTCCCTAATCATCTCAGGAAAAAAGAACAAGTCGTGTTATTGCTGGGTCAAAGGGTATAGGTAGTTTAATAATTCTTTGGACATAATTTCAAATTGCTCTACAAAATGGTTGCATCAGGTTACAATTCTGTCAATGATGAATTAGTTTTCTGATTTTTCCACATCCTATTAAACATTTGTCATTTTCCCTTTCTATCATTTTAGCCAATCTGGTAGATAGAAAATGATATCTCAATGTTATTTTGTTCTGCATTCCTCTAATCAATAATGATTAAGAGCATTTTAATATAACTATAAATTGTTTTGATTTCTGCATTGGAAAAGAGACTGTTCAAATTGTTCCACCACTCATCTATTGGGGAATGACTTGTATTCTTATATATTTAAATCATAAATATATGTATATACACAATGTATAATGTATATACACATGTAGGTATATGTGTGTGCATATATACATACACACATATATGCTTCATAGTCTATGGTACCTTTTATCAAAATTTAGCTACTTATTGATCTCTTTTAATTATGTAGTAATATAATTTTCACTTCCAAATGTCATCTTCAAGCTAATTTTTTATTGGACAATTACTCCATTAGATTTTAAAAATTCAACAAAATTTTTTTTCCTTTGATTTTTTTTGTCATCCCACCAACCCATAAAATACTCTATCTAAAATGAATATCTGCCTTTGTGGAAATCTCACAGTTCAAAGTACTTTACCATTGCTAATGTCCATCCTAGTAAAATGACCCACTGGAGAGACACATCCAACACTTTCCTCTTCCATCCCTCCAACTCTGTGTAGAAACATACAGAAATACTTATCCCCACGAATAATGTCTATTTAATTCCAGTTAAGAGCTCTATTTTTTCTAATTTATTAAATTATTTGCTTTTAGTTTTCAACATTTACTTACACAAGTTTTAAATTTTCTCCCCTGGCCCCCACAAAGTCGACATACCTTGCTGTTAAATACATTTTCACATCAGTCACGTTGCATAGAAGAATTATAACAAGTGGGAAAAACCATGAAAAAGAAAAATAATAACAAAATAAAACAAACAAGAAAATAGTCTACTTAACTTTGCATTTTGACCCCAAAGTTCTTTCTCTGGATATGATTGTCATTTTTCTTTGGAATTGTTTTAGGTCCTTGTGTTGCTGAGAAGGGCTAAGTCTATCAAAATCAGTCTTCACACATTGTGTCTGTTGTTGTGCACAATGTTCCCTTGTCTCTGTTCCCCTCACTCAGCATCAGTTCATATAAGTCTTTCCTAGTTTCTCTGAAGTTCACCTGTTCATCATTTCTTATAGCACAATAGTATTCCATTACATTCATATACCATAACTTGTTTACCCATTTAACACCAATGCAATATTCAGAACACCCACAGTGGTTATGAGTATGCTGGTATAGCTGTGAATCACAAAATGTAACAGACTCTCCAAATGGAAGACAGAACCAAAACATTTATTCAAACACCAGAAAGCTGAATTCCCAACCAGAAAGTCAAATCCATCATAGCAACCAAGAAGTTGGTACA
This sequence comes from Pseudochirops cupreus, assembly GCA_028627135.1. NCBI lineage: Eukaryota > Metazoa > Chordata > Mammalia > Diprotodontia > Pseudocheiridae > Pseudochirops > Pseudochirops cupreus. The sequence goes on along the minus strand of CM053580.1, from coordinate 173,407,076 downwards.
CAAAACCACTGCAGTGAACACCAACATTCCCAAGCCTTCCCTCCATCAGGCCTTCAAAACAAAACAGGCCCCCTTCAGCAAAAATGTCCCTCTCTCACTCACACTAGCTGCTCTGTCTCCACACTGCTTGCTCCCAGCTGTTCTGGTTCTCTTTCCTTCAAGCTCCTCCCTTCCTGTCCCACCCTTTCCACAAGCTCCTCCCCCCATGGCCTCCATGTGATTATATTTGACCTATTAAAGGGCAGGGAAGATCTTCAAATTCCCATTACCTTTACATTCAGCCCTAAGATTTTTCATGTTCCTAACATAGGTCAATGAGAGTTTAGGGGGAACTGGTGTCAACAGAATTTTACAGCAACATAACAGGGATAGCACACAATAAACACAGAAAAAAATATTTTAGGGTGAGACTTGAGCACAAGCACCCCATTATTCCCCCTAGAACAAATGGGACCCAAAATCTTGGGATAAGGGGCAAAGGTCTCTTCTTCTATGGCTACTTGCAGCTGAAATTTGACATAGAGATGTCCCTGTTCCCAGAGGTCCGATTTGAGAGCTCAGTTCTTTAGCCAGCATTTGGAGTGTGGTTGATGCCAGGACCAGGGTGACATGTCACATTTGTGGCCAGAGGGTGACATCTAGCTTAAGTGATCAGTCATTTACAGGTGGAGAGAGAAACAAGGAGACAATAACCAGAAACAGGGTAGACATAAGGTCAGCCATGCTTCTGGAGTCCATGAACCCAGTATCACAGCCTCACCCATGGTAGACTATATGAGTTAAGGGTACAATTTGGAAATCATCTTCTCCTGAATAAACAATAGATACAGTATTATTCTTCTCATGTGTTATAATTTCCACAGTCTTTGGAACATTGTCTGGCTTCCATTTTACCTATACTTTAGCTCCCAATTTTATTCTATCAGTAGAACCAAACCCTTCAGTTCCTCTGATAGTTATTTTGGAAGGGAGAGGTGGTCAGTGTTTACAAGTGGTATTGTTTCACAAGGAATTATAATCACTTGAACTATTTCTATCATTTTTACACAAGTGTATGAGTTCCTCACCTAAATCTTAGAATGTCACAATAATTTCTCCTTGATAATTCAAATCTATTACTCCATCCAATGCATGTTTTCCTTGAGCTGCTAATCCTGATTTAGATAAAATCTGTCCAAAATTATTTTTAAGGATTCTTATAAATGTTCCAGTGGAGATTTTTCTTATTTCTTTTCTATCCAACCAAAAGTCCTCTAAAGAATTCAAATCATATCCAGTTGAACTGGGTGCTTCTGGATAAGGTACTAGAACATCTGGTCTCGTAATATAATACTCAGTTTTTGGGATATTATGTGTTTATTGTTTTCTAAACTGCAGATTTGGGATCATCATTCTGGCTAGAGGTGTTCTTCCTCTCAATGGTCTATTATTCAAATTACATAAAGCCATGAACAAATTATCCTTCCAATGTTGATGTAAATTATTAGAGCTTAACTTCCTTAACTGTTTCAATAATCCATTCATTCTTTCAATTAACACAGATGCTTGTGGATAATATGGAACATGATATATCCATTCTATATTATTTAGTATACAATATGTCTACATTTCATTACTTTTCAAATGTGACTCATTGTCACTTTGAATCCACATTGGGGTTCCATAATATAGACATATGGGATTTAAGAGTTTTATAGGTGTTTTTCTGGGTAACATTCTTATATAGATAAGACACTAGCACACCTGAATAGGTATTAATGCAAGAGCATATAAATTTGCATCCTTTATCTTGTGGTAGGGGACCAATATAATCTATTTGCCAAATTTGGGCTGGCAACTTTCCTCTTGCTATTTCTTCAGTTACTACTTGAGGAACAGTTCTTTCCTTTTCCACTTCACACATATGACATTCCTCTGCTACCTATTTTAACAATGGGTGTGAGCTACTAATACCTCGATATTGTGTGCATCAATGTGTTACCTGCATCCCTAAATGGCCAGCTGTTTGATGGACCCATTTTGCCAGTACTAGATCATCAAATGATGTTGGGGTAGGGGCAATATGTTGAGTAGCAATCTTTGCTAGTTAATCAGCATATGCATTTGTAATAGTAATTAGTTTCGAAGGATACTTAGCACTTAGTAGTGCTAAGTGCTAAGTGTGGAAGGTGCAAACTCTGTCCCACTGTTGAGAAGGGGACCCTGTGAACTTCAGTGTGTGCCAGGGACTGTCCTGAGGACTGGAGAAGGACCTGGGAGC
>CM053580.1:173379410-173404316 GCA_028627135.1 Pseudochirops cupreus | reverse complement strand
TCTCTCTCTCTCTTTCTCTCCCCTTGTACAAGCACCTACCACATTAAACTGCATGTGACCTGCACTCCATGTGACTCAGACTCCATGTGTTAGGCCTATTAACGGATGGGGAAGAACTTCCTATTTCATTGACACTACATTCGGCACAAAAATCTTTTATGTCCACTACATAGGCCAATGGGACTTTAGGGGTAGCTTATATCAACTTAACTTCCCTAACAACGTAAAAAGTATAATACAAAATGAGCACATAAAACAATATCTTAGAGTGGAGGCTTGGGAACAAGAATCCCATCATTCCCCCCTCAAATGAATGAAACCCCAAATCCCTTGGGGTAAGGAGTAAAAGTCTCATCTTCTAAAACTACTTCCTGCTGAGATTGTATATAGAGCTATCACTGGGGTCCCACTCGAGAGGTCAATTCCTTAGCTGGTATCTGGAGTTTGGTGAATGCCAGGTCCAGGGGTGATGTATCATAATCTTGAACAGAGGGTGACATCCAGGTTAAGCAGTTGGTCTACAAGTGGGGGACACTAAGCCTATAAGAGATGTCTAGCAAACATGTTAAACAAAAGTCCAAAAGAATAAGGAGACAATAACCAGAAGCGGGGTAAATATAATGGCAGCTGTGCTTCTAGAGTCCATGAAACCATTGGAACTGCTTTAATTCCTATCTTCCTTACTGCACATTTGTATCTCCCCTCAGGCAAATTTAAAGTCATATTTCTCAATATAACTTTCCTAATGATAGGAACAGGTACAATTAGATAGGACAATAGATCAGCACAACAGATAGGAATCTTAGGAACAGGTACAATTACCGCTGTATATTCTTTCTTAGGTAATTGCACAATTTTTATCATTAGTTTAACTTGTCTCACTGGTATTTCAGCCCCTCCTAGTCCTGTGATGGTAATAGAAATTCCATGTTTAAATTTATTAGGGTTTTCATATATAAGAGAGACCCTTGCCCCAGTGTCTATTAATGTCCTAGTATTTATTAATGCCCTAGTTACAGTGGTTGACTCATTTTCCCAATATATTTTTAAATTGATGAGGGGTCTGTAATCCCATCTCTGTATTTCTTTAATTTGATCTGGGGTTTGGCCAGTTTCCTATTCTCCCTTCAGGTGTGACAAACTTGTATACAATGTTTCAGGAGGATTTGTAGGGGTAGGTCTTACTACCCTATTCTGTCTAATATTAAGTCCCTTTTGCCAGTACATCTTATACAGTTCATTAATTGGAATACCATCTATACTTCTATAATCTATCCCTGCTCTCAATAAAACATTGAACATTTCTCTCTTTGTTAATCTATTCTGACTTTCAATCTATGGACTACTTTCTCTTTTCTTTTGAGGAAATTTATGTCTTCCCCATTCCCCTGTTAACTAACTGTGCAATATTATCTAGCACCTCTGAAAGAGGGTGCTCTATTTCCCCAATTAGTAGAGTCAGAATTATGTGTTTATAAGCTGAAGGAAGAGTCTTCACTATTATATTTCTGGGAGAAACTATTAAAGGAGTGCTGTGATATGCATCTGTCTCCACATATTGCAGTTTTCATTATCTTTTCCTGTAAATTTCTCATACAGTCTCTAAGTGAATATCAGAGTCTGTCTCCACTAAGCCATATAGAGTTAGTGGGATACTGTTTATTGCATCCCTCAGCAGCTAAAGCTAGCAAATTAGTACCATTGTTACCTCCTTGAAAATGTTAATACCTAAAATCTTGCTGTATGAAGGGATTCTGACTAATGACCATGAATTTCAAACAATCTATACTATCTATCCCTTCTTCTCCAGCCCCTTCATCAGAGATTCTCCACCATCCAAGATTCTAATAATTCTTGCATTTTGGGAGTTAATCAATTAAAAATATTTGTGACCTCCTGCTGAGTAAAATCATCAGTTACTTCTTTTATTTTTATTTTTTTGCTTTTCTTTTTGGAGGACAATTGAGGTTAAGTGACTTGGCCAGGGTCACATGGCTAGTAAGTGTTAAGTGTCTGGGGTCAGATTTGAACTCAGGTCCTCCTGACTTCACAGCTGGTTCTCTATTCACTGTACCACCTAGCTGCCCCTCTGTTACTTCTTTAAACACTGTGTGCCCCCCCCCCCCCCCGGTTCTCCTGTTTCCTTCATATTGGATGACCATCCACATTCCTAGAAGCTTCCTCATCTGTATCTTCCTCCCAGGTGTCTGCATCCCAATCAGGCCCCACACATGCAAGGGTAGCATGCACCTTCCTCTTGTTACTTCTCTGTTCTTTTTCTGAGCTAAATTCACAGCCGTCTTTTCTGCTACCACTTGATACTTTCTAACTTTCTCTTCTAAAGGAAAGTTCTGATGCTGTAATGTAGAAAGGTTCTCATGCAAATAAGCTAACTCCTTTTCCAGCTGAAACTTTTCCTCCAGTAATTTGTCTCTACTTTTACATATAAGACAATAAATTGTCAACAACAACTGTCCTATTCCACATACCCCTGCCATTTTTCCCTCATTCTATTAATATTCTTTGCAAATATATTTCTAAATCTATTGTTTCTTCCTTTTGTAGTTGCAGTTCCCAGTTTTCACAAACTCCTATGCTTTTAGTGTATTCTTTCACCAGTGAGAAATAAGGTAAATCTTCCCATCCTAGGATACCCATTTCCTTCCCTAGAGTCTTCCTATCTCAAAATAGATGTTATATATTTTGCAATGCCATCCTTGTTGCCAAATGTAATGCCAATGTGATACCAATAGCAGCTGCTATGAATATGCATGTGTATCTCCTGGGTAGATTTGCAAAACATAATAAACTCTCTTCCTCAAAGGCAAAGCCAAAATATTTATTTAGAGCATGATTAGGATACCAGGAGGTAAGATTTAGCAAGATATTCATTACTAATCCTGAGACTGCAGAGATACCAAGCTTTCTTTCTGTCAGGCTTTCCCACAAACAGTTCCCCTAGGCAAAATTCCTCCCTCCACTCACTCACACCTTGCTTCTCTCTCTCTGCTCTGCTTGTTCTCACTCTTTGCTGGAGCTCTCTCTTTCTCTCTCCTCCTTGGTCAATCTCCTCCCATACTGAACTCCATGAGACCTGGACTGCATGTGACTCAGGCTCCATGTGTTAGACCTATTAATGAGTGGGGAAGACCTTCCTATTTTATTAATACTTCTATAATCTAATCATAAAGAATGAATAGTTCAACTACAAATCAAAGAAACAATCAATAATTTCATAAAAGAGAATTACAATAAAGAGACAACATACTAAAACTCATGGGATGCAGGGAAAGCAGTTCTTAGGGGAAGTTTTATATCTCTACATGCTTCCATGAATAAAATAGAGAAAGAGGAGAACAATGAATTGGGCATGTAACTAAAGAAAGCTAGAAAAGTAACAAATTTAAATCCCCAATTAAATACCAAACTATAAATACTGAAAGTCAAAAGAGAGATTAATTGAAATGAAGAAAACTATTGAAATAATAAATCAGCTAAGAACTGGTTTTATTTTTTTAAAAAAAGCAATAAAATAGGGAAAGCTTTGGTTAATCTGATTTAAAAAAGAAAGAAGGAAACCAAATTACCAGTATCAAAAATGAAAAGAATGAATTAACTACCAATGAAGAGGAAATTAAAATAATAATTGTGAAATATTTTGCCCAAGTGTATGCCAATAGATTTGACAATCTTAGTGAAATGGATGAATATTTGCAAAAAATATGAATTGCTCAGATTAACGAAGAGAAAAAAAATTCTTAACCCCATTTCAGAAAAAGAAATAGAACAAACTGTAGCAAACTCCCTAAGTTCAAAAAAAATCTCCACTGCTATAATGGCAATGGGAACTTGAAGATCTTCCCTGCCCCTTGTATTTGCAATCAAACAGGTACTTAGTACTTTGTTCCAAGTTCATGATTGTGTCAAGTATTTAAGACCCAGAACTTGTGAATCTCACAGTGGGATGGACTTGTTGACATAACAGGAAGGGGCAAAAGGGAGGAGCTAATACCATATACAAGGAAAAGCCCAAGCTTAGAGATGCCAGAACTGCTGGAAGCTAGCATCTGTAGAATGGGCTGCTACTGCTGGAGAGAAGAGAACTGAGAACTGAACTGAGAACTGAGAAGAGAAATAACATCTGAGAGCTGAGAATAACTGATAAATGAGAAGAAAGAAGAACTGGGAGAAGGAATGGCTGCGGTGCCAGTACTTTGTCTCTTTTGATATTACTTTGTCGGATGTGTCTGCTGATAGAGGACAGTGCTGTTGTTATCTAAGCCTTGGGACCTTGCTGATTCAGAAGCCCTGAAAGAGGATTTTCTTATTGTATGTTTACAGAAATCCTGGAGAAGGGTCTTGCTGTTTTAGGTCCATTTATAGGTCCAGGCACTATATTGATGATTTGTGTTGATTTCTCAGACCTTCTTTTTGGGTCTATGTTAATTTCACAGGCAGAAAGTGAATTGATGAGGATGCCAACAATGTGAATGAACATTATTGTGGCTTTATTAAGCTTTGTCTTCCCAGCAACAGAAACTGTGAAACACTTGAGGTGGACCAGACACTGTGAGCTTCAATATAGAACAGGAACTTCACAAGAAGCTGGAAAAAGAACTGAGAGCTGTCTGACTTTGAACCCAGGTGCCAGTTGGATAGATTCAGGCAGGAGCTGGGACCCTGGAAGAGGAACCATGGAAGCTGAGAGCCTGCCTCAAGTCAAGATGAAAAGAGCTCTCCTTTAATATTTAATGCAAACTGAGAAAATCATGACTCACTGTGGCCTAGGGGTGGGGAACTCTGACCTTTATATTTAGATGATTAAGTTAAGGACTTATGCAATTAAGAAGAAAGAGGACTTTTTGGTTTATGAGATTAAGACACTGTGACTAAGGGGTGGAGAACTTTGACCTCTGTACTTTGTGTCAATTAAGGATTTTGCCTCCTTAAGGTTGATTGAAATAAGGACTTACTAAGTGATTGTGTTACTAAATGAATGTTATCTTTTGCTTAAAACTATGTGATCACTTTGGTGAAAACTATGTGGCCATTTTAGTGATAAGTTGTTAAGTTATTACATTGTGAAGGCTGTACTTTGATTTCTGTGAATGTTTTGTCTTAGTTTGTTACTGAATTAATAGAGATAGATTGCACTATACTGTGCAATCAGAATCTTGAAAGTTGTTCACAGCAGCAGTCCTCTGAAAAGCTACTTATGCTTGTCTTTACAACTGCCAGATGGATTTATATGTGAATTTTATCAAATATTTAAAAAGCTATTAACTCCAATACTATATAGACTATTTGGGAAAATAGGTGAAGGAGTCCTACCAAATTCTTTTTTATGATATAAATGTGGTTTTGATACCTGAGCTGGGGAGAGGCAAAACAGACCAATTTCCCTAATGAGTATAGATGCAAAAAATTTAAATAAAATATTAGCAAAAGATTTTAGCAACTTACCATGAGAATAACATACTATGACCAGGTAGGATTTAAACCAGGAATACAGGAATACAGGGTTGGTTCAATATTAGGAAAGCTATCAGCATAATTGTCCATATCAACAACAAATGTAACAGAAAAGATAATGAGTATCTCAATAAATGCAGAAAAAAAAACTTTTTACAAAATACAGCACACTTTCCTGTTTTAAAAAAATACTAGTGAGCATAGGAATAAATTGAGTCTTCCTTAGCAAGATAAGTATCACCTACCTAAAACTATCAGCAAGCATTATATGTAATGGGGATAAGCTACAAGCTTTTCCAATAAGATCAGGGGTGAAACAACGATATCCATCATCACCACTGCTATTCAATATGGTACTAGAAACATTAACAACAGGAGAAAAAAAGAAATTGAAATAATTAGAATAGGCAAGGAATAAGCAAAATTATCACTCTTTTCAGATGATATAATGACAGACTTAGAGAATTCTAGAGAATCAAGTAAAAAACCATTTGAAATTACAACCCACATTAGCAGAGTTGAATTATATAAAATAAACCATCATAAATCATTGCCATTTCTATACATTTCTAAAAAAGTCCACCAGCAAGAGATAGAAAGGGAAATTTAATTTAAAATTACTGCAGACATTATAAAATAGTTAAGAGTCTCCCTGCAAAAACAAACCCAGGAACTATATGAATGCAATTACAAAACATCTTTCATACAAATAAAGTCAAATCTAAATAACTGGGGAAAAAAATCAATTGCTCATGGACTGGCCAAGTTAATATAATGAAAAGGACAATTCTGTGTAAATCAGTTTGCTTATTCAGTGCCATACCAATAATTATGAAAAATTATTTTATAGAGCTAGAAAAAAATAAATTTCATCTGGAAGAAGAAAAGGTCCAGAATACCAAGGGAATTATTGAAAAGCTGTGCAAGGGAAGGTGGCCTAGCTATACCGGATTTTAAGTGGTGTTATAAAACAGTAATCATCAAAACTACTTGGTATTGGTGCAGCTAGGAGGTTCAGTGAATAGAGTCAGGAGGACCTGAGTTCAAATCCAGCCTCAGACACTTGACACTTAACTAGCTGTGCAACCTTGGGCAAGTCACTTAACCCCAATTTCCTTGCCTTCCCTCCTCCAAAAAAAACAAAAACAAAAACCCCAACATACTACTTGGTACTGCCTAAGAAACAGAGTGGTGGATCCATAGAACACTAATTAGGTACACAAGATACTGTAGTCAACAACTATTTACTATTTGATAAACCCCCAAACCCCAGCTTTTGGGATAATAACTCACTCGTTGACAAAAATTGCTGGGAAAACTGGAAAATAGTATGGCAGAGACTGGGCATAGACCAACATAGCACACTGCATACCAAAATAAAGTCCACAATTTAGATATAAAGGCTGATACTATAAGAAAGCTGGGAGAGCAAGGAATAGATTTCCTGTCAGATCTATGGAAAATGGAAAAAATTATGATCAAACAAGAGACAGAGAACATTATAAAGTGCAAAATAGATAATTTTTATTACGTTAAATTGAAGAGTTTTTTCATACATAAAACCAATACAACCAAGATTATGAGGGAAACAGAAAACTGGGAAAGAATTTTTACAACTAGAGTCTTTGATAAAGTCTTAATTTTTCAAATACATAGAGAATTGAGTCAAAATTGCAAAAATCCAAGGCATTTTCCAATTGATAAATGGCCAAAGGATATGAATGGCAGATTTCAGTTGGGGAAATTAAAGCTATCAATAGTTATATGAAAAAAAAAGGCTCTAATTCACTCTTGCTTAGACAAATGTAAATCAAAACAGCTCTGAGACACCACATTTTACTGATCAGATTGGCTAACATAACAAAACAGGAAAATGATAAATGCTGGAGAAGTTGTGGGAAAATTGGAACACTAATGCATTGTTGGTGGAGTTGTGAGCTTATCCAACCATTTTGGAAAGTAATTTGGAATTATGCCCAAAGGGCTATTAAAAATTGTATGTACCCTTTGATCCAGCAATACCCCTTCTAGGACTGTATCCTAAAGAGATCATACAAATGAGACAATGACCTATATGTACAAAAATATTTATATAAGTTCTTTTTGTGGTAGCAAAAATTGGAAATTGTGGGGATGCCAATCAGTTGGTGAATGACTGAACAGCTTGTGGGGTATGAATGTAATGGAATACTGCTGTGCTATAAGAAATATGGAGCAGGCAGTTTTCAGAAAAAACTTGGAAAGGCTTGAATGAACTAGTGTTGACTAAAGGGAGCTGAACCAGGAGAACATTGTAGACAGTAACAACCACAATGTGTGATGATTAACTTTGATTGACTTATCTCTTCTTTGCAATGCAAAGAAACAAGATACTTCCAAAGTACTCATGATGTGGAATGCTGTCCACATCCAGAGAAACAACTATGTAGTATGAATGCAGATTGAAGTATATTATGTGTTCTCTTTTTTTTTCTTCTATCCTCCCATTGGTTCTAATTCTTCTTTACAACATGAAAAATGTGAAAATAGGTTCAGTATGAACATGTATGTAAACTCTATTTCAAATTACATGTTGTCTTGGAGCTGGTGGAGGAGAAAAATTGGGGAGAAACTTTGGAATTCAAAATCACATGGAAGTGAATGTAGAAAACTAAAAATAAATAAATAAATAATTTAAAAAAAGAATATATTAAAAAAGTCTTACATGAATTGATGCAAAGTATGGTAAGCAGAACCAGGAGGCCATTTTACAGAGTAGCAGCATTATTGAAAGATGATCAGTTCTGAAAGATTTAGCTACTCTGACATGTCAGTGATCTAAGACAATTCCAAAGAAGCCTTGATGAAAATACCATCCACCTCCAGAGAGTAAACTGATGAATACTTGAGTGTATACTGAAACACACTTTTTTAAACTTTATTTTTCTTAAGGTTTTGTGTTTTCTTTTGCAATATGACTACTGTGGAAATACGTTTTGCATGACTTCATATGTTAATCAATATGATATTGCCTGACTTGCCAAGGAGTCTGTGGAATGGGAAAGAGGAAGAATTTGGAACTCTAAATTAAAAAAAAAATAGATGTCAAAAATGTTTACATATAATTGGGAAATACTTAATGAAATAAAATATGTCTTAAAAAGAAACAAAATGGTTTGCTCAAATAAAACAAATGTATTCAAGACCAAAAAACCAGAAAATTTTGGGGAAATATTTTTGACATTTAATCTGATAAAGGTCTGATATCTAAAATATATGAAGACCTTTGTCAAATCTATAAGAATGGGAGTCATTCCCCAATTGATCAGTGGTCAAAGGATATGAATGAACAATTTTCCAATGAAGAAATCTATATAATTTTTATTCATATGAAAAAAATATTCTAAGTCATCACTGATTAAAGAAATGCAAATTTAAAAAAACTTGAGATATCACTTTACAGATTGGCTAAAATGATAGAAAGAGAAAGTGAGAAATGTTGGATAGGCTGTGGAAAAATCAGGACACCAACTCATTGTTGGTGGAACTGTGAGTTGATGCAGCCATTTTGGAAAGCAATCTTCAATTAATCTCAAAGAGTTATTAAACTTTTGACCCAGTGATGCTACTACTTGGTCTCTTTCCAAAGATCATTTGGGGAAAAGGAAAAGAAGCTTTATTTTTTGAAAGGTTTATTGCAATTCTCTTAGGGGTAGCAAATACCTGGAAATTTCAGTGACACCCATCAATTGGTGGAATGACTGAACAAGTTGAGGCATATGATTGTGATAGAATACTACTGTGCTCAATGATTTTAGAAAAATGTGGAGGGGGTGGCTAGGTGGCTCAGTGAGTAGAGCACCTGCCCTGGAGTCAGGAGGACCTGAGTTCAAATCCAGCCTCAGACACTTAACACAAAATTAGCTGTGTGACTTTGGGCAAGTCACTTAACCCCCACTTGCCCCTCCAAAAGCTAAATAAAATAAAATAAAATAAAAAAGAAGAAAAATGTGGAAAGATTTGTACAAAATAATGAAGAATGAAATGAGCAGACTCAAGAGAACATTATGTACAGTAATAGCAATGTGGTTTTAAGAATAACTTTGAGCAAAGAAGTAATTTTCACTAGTCTAAATATCCAAATTAACTATAAAGAATATATGAAGAAAGACACTTTCTGCATCCACAGAAAGAACTGATAAATAGAAGTATGTATAGAACAATCTTGCATATGTGTCTATTTGTGTCTAATGGTAGCCATCTCTAGAATGCTAGGTGGGGAAAGAAAAAAAAACATTATAACTTTGTTGTATATTTAAAATGAATAGCAAGTTGTACATAGCAATATTTGTGGTTTCATTTGCAATCGTCTTTTTTATTGTACTGTTATAGAAATGCTTGTTTTATTCCATAAATTAAAAATAAAATTTAAAAAATGCTTCTATCTATTAATAGTCTTCAGAAATCACAGATTGAGTCCCTGTCCAAATGAATGTCTAAAAGAAATGAATAAAAAAAAAGCATGTAGTAAATGTTTACTATATGCAAATTACTTTTGGGCGCCATGGATCTGGGAGGGATGATTTCTCAGAAGTGAAGCCTCCTTGAAAGGGTTAACAATTTTTATATTATTGAAACACAGTTCAGTCTCTTACCTTGTAAAACCACACTTTGCAGCACAACCTAATTTCTTGCTTTTTGTTCTCTGTTGATGGAGAAGCCCAGCCAATAGGATAAGGGGAAGGAGGTTAGGGAAGGTGTGGGGCTCATGTTAGAGTATAAAAAGACCTTGCTTTCTGAAATCAGTTTGTACTTCCCTGGCCAGCGCCATTAAGGTGCTGAGGGGCTGTACCCTTTATCGTGAGAAAGCAATAAACTCATTTCTGCTTTCAGGTATCTAAGCCTTTGCATTGATTTTTTTGTAGTCATCTCTATCCCACACAGTTTTGGGATCTCATCCTGGGATCCCCCTTATTTGGGTAAGGGTCTCCCAACCAGTCCTAGGACAGGTGCCCCCCAGCCATTTGCCAGTGATTTGGGGAACAGTCTTGGGGTTTCCTTTCACTTTTAAGGAACAGACCCAAAGAATAACACATACCTGAAAGCAGAAATTTTGGAAAAGGCAAGACAATCACTACCTGTTGAAGAATTTGAGTCAGTCACATAAATCATGTGCACACAGACCCAGGTAAGACAAGATCAGTGAACCCCTACAACAGGGGCAAGAACTTGTGAGTCTCTGGGTGACTGGGGAGGGGAAACAAGGCTGAGCTTAGAGAGGTGAGAAAGCAAAATTGGTGAGCTTTCTACAGAAAGCTAGAACTAGTGTGCCCTAGACAAGATCTAGCCAGCTTCACCTCGTGTAAGGGGGTGAGATTGGTGAGTTCTCAAAAGAGAATAAGAACTAGTAAGCCTCTACCCCTTAGCAAGATTTGGTGAGCCTTAATGGGCAAGAACTGATGAGCCTTGGGGCAGTCCATAGTGAAGTCTCAGTCAAATGTGGGTGGTCAGCAACATAGCACCTTTCCAGATGTTCTGAAAGATAGCCCTTTAGAGCCCAAGCTTGCTATTTGGACATTAACAAAGTATAAATAGAAAAGCACCTAGGAGCAGGGCTTGTTTTGTGTTTGGGTCTCTGTCTGTGTTGTGTCTCTGTGTGTTTCTGGGTGAAATATGTATCTGTGTGTAATCAGTCTATGTGTTCAAGAACAGCAAGGACTACTGTTGAATAGTGTAAAAAAAATCTTTCTTTCTCTTTACATACTAAGCTCTGGCCAGGTTTGGAGTCTGAAGGGAAAGAAAAATAAGAAAAGGGAGGAGGAATTTCTTTTCCTCTCAGGTCAAAGTAAGGCAGGCTGAACCATTTCCTGCCTCACTCAAAGTGAAAAGGTTTTGCGTATTGGAATGCAGCCGGAAGTAACTAAATCAATTCTTCCAGTATTTTCAGGAGAAAGATGTTCAATAAATTGTTATAAATGATCATTTAAACCTGGGAACTTTAATTCATATTCTGGAAGTTTTAAGATTGATCATTTAGGAGTTTTTCCCTGCCCCCTTAGTAAAGAGGGTGCAACAGAGCTGGATGGATCTGAAGTTTTTCCATTGAAAAGGAGAGAAGTAAGGGAAAAATCTCTAATTAAAGTATCTGGGACACTTTGAGTAGAGATTTTAAATCTCTCAGAAAAGAAGGGGCACAGGGAAGGAAGAAATGTGGCTCTCTTGGTAAAGTAAAGGAGACCATGAGTTGTCTGAGTGAAAAAGATGGGTTGGAATCGTAGTAAGTCATGTGCTCTTTAGTCATTCCCTCCCCCATCCAAAGGAGTTGTTTGGAGGGGGAGTTAGCCACATCTTGGGGTTAGGTCTTTTTTGTCTGGGCCAAACCCTTTAGCTAATCTGATTAAAACTTTTTGCAAGTGTCTCAAAAAAGTAGGAGTGAGAAATTAATGCCTGGTACAATTGTTTGGGGTCTTGGAGAAGAGACAGGGTTTTAGCTTTTTAATGATAGAGGAGGAATTTTTTAAAAAAGAAAAAAAAGACCAGGATAAATATGATTGTAAAATGTAGAAATTAGTATTAAAGCAGTTTTCAAATTGAATTTTGTTGTATATAAATCGGTTTTTAAAGGAATGTGATTTAAAAAAATGTGAAACTTAAAATAAGAATTATACTGTTGGAGGAACAGAAAAATGATGACTGAGGCATTAATATTTTGAAGTATTGTAATTTAAGAAGTCATAAGCTTCCAAACTTGTCTTTGTTTAAAAGGAAGTTTCAGTTAAAATTGTTTTCATAAAAGATAATTGGTAATTATACTGAATGAATAAGATAAGTTTATGACCCAGGTTGAGGGAGATAAGGAGTTTTGAAATTCTAGGGCTAAGGAGGCCAGGAGGGCTAGAGAATTAAAATTGAGAGAGGAACCTATATTGGTTCTCATCCCTCCCCTTGTTCTGAGTTTGCCTCTCCCCCACTCCTGACTGGGGAAGAGGAACAATAGGCAGTAGACCTAGGTGCTAAAAAAGACTCTCAAGGAAGGTGGCTCCTGCCCAATGGGCATGAGGTACTGAATAAGGCTAGAATAAGACAGGTTTTACAACACCTATACTAGGGCAGTCATTGGGATATCCAGAGCCTCTGTGATGCAGTCTTGAGATGGTACGTATGTCCTGGAACATAAATACATTGGCACTCCAAGTGGCTGATGGCTGCATTGTGTGTTGAAAAGAAATACAGCCAATGACAGACTCCGATGAGAGGGTGGCTTCTGGGTATCAGGCCCTTTCCAAGTATACATGTGGACTTCACTGAGGTGCCCCCAGTAGGATGAGTAAGATACCTGTTTGTCCTTGTGGATCACTTCACATCATGGGTGGAAGACTTCACTCTTTCACAGGTTACTGCCTCTAGGGTTACTAGAATCTTGTTGGAAAAAAATAATCCATAGATATGGGCTGGTGGAGCATATAGACTGAAATCAAGGGAAGAACAATTAATTAAACTAATGGTGGAGACTCAATTGCCCTAGACAAAATGTTTACCCCTAGCACTCTTTAGGATTAGGATGAAGCCCCGGAGGAACATTGTCTTATCTCCCTATGACACTCACTCTGAAAGATAGATTCCTTAGGGAATACATACAATCTCTAGTGCATCAATTGTCAGTGCTCTGAAAGAATTACTCAAACACCTCCCCTAGGGTTTTCAGTTCATAGATTCCAGCCTGTTGACTGGGTGTTGATTCAAATCTGGAAGGAAAAAAGCTGACTCCTGCCTGGGAAGATCCATACCAGATCCTCCTCACTGCTGACACTGCTGTTTGAACCAAAGAAAGAGGCTAGACTCATCACACCTGAGTAAAGGTGTGTCAGCCCTGACCCAGCCGACTGTAGTATCACCAGATCCTGGAACTTTAAAACTGACTTTGAAAAAAGGAACTTATTCATTAACTGTTGTCATGTTGTTTCTGTTGGTTGCTATACCCTTGCTTTGCTTTGCTGCAGATATTTTCTTTTGTCTCTGGTCCCTAGGCCTCAGTCACTTCCCTTGTCATGCAACAATTTTATCTGTGGGAAGCTAAACCTTTCCAGTGGTGTGTAAACATCCCTCCCAAGATGGCATTAAATTGATAATAATGGGGAAGTAGTTAAAGATATGATCAAATTGGTGCATATTCTGGTCCAGACATGGAATTCTCCCTTCTATACCCCTGGGATTTCCTGGTTTAATGGATTCTGATGGAAACAAACCCTCTGGTTCTTCCTGATAGCTTTTAGTGGAATTATCCTACTCCCAGTGTGTCTCCCTTGTATGATGTAAGTGATCTAAGACTCCTTGTCCTGTTTGGCGAAAATAGAAGGGAAAGGAGATATTAAATTCATGGTTATTCTCAAAAAGAATTAGTGGAAGTGGTCTTCCAGCAATGGTGTGAGGATTTTTCAAGTTGTAAGAAATAAGAAAGGGGAACTATAAGGAATGATTTCTCAGAAGTGAAGCCTCCTCAAAAGCGTTAATAGTTTTTGTATTATTGAAACACAGTTTACATCCTTACCTTGTAAAAACCACACTTTGCAACACAACCTAACTTCCTGCCTTTTTTTGGTCCTTTGTTCTTTGCTGCTGGGGAAGAAAAGTGAATAAATTGTGCCTCCTGAAGCCCAGCCAATGGGATAAGGGCAAGGGAGTTAGAGATGGGGGGAGAGGATTGCTTTAGAGTATAAAAGGACCTTGCTTTCCAGAATCAATTTGTCCTTCCCTGGCCAGCACCATTAGGGTGACTAGGGGCTGCACTCTTTCTCATGAGAAAGCAATAAACTCATTTCTGCTTTCAGGTATCTAAGTCTTTGTATTGATTTTTTGGTAGTGATCTCTGTCCCACACAGATCCAAATAGAAAATCAGGATATTTCTCAGTCTCAAGGAGCTCACATTTGAATGAGGAAAATATATATGGGAGGTTTCAGCTACACATTAGGTGGAAATGCCCAATGATCCATAGAGTATAATGGCAAAGCAAATGTTCATGCATCTTCTTAATATTATGTTTATTCATAAAACCTTATTCATTTCTGGTATGTAACAGTATCAAGGATTTCACATCCCCATAAGATTTAACTGTCTGCATGATGGATGTTGTAGCCAGGCTGGTAGAAGGACCAGTACTTTGGGGGCAATGAAGGATGTAAACTAGCACTGCAATTCCTGGGTTCTAAAGCTAAGGATGTGAGGGGAAGTGATAGTTATGATTTTGATTAGCTTGGTGCTTGCCTATTCTTATGTCTTCCTTAGGGTGCTTTGCTCCTTCAGCTAGCTTGACTTTCCTGTCCTGTTGATATCAGGCAATTGCCAATTAATGGAGAGACTGACTCATTTGCCACAATTACTGTTTCCCTCAATAATGGTGCAACAATAATGCAATATTCACAACACCCATGGTGGTTATGAATATGCTGGTATGGTTGTGAATCACAAAATGTAGCAAACTCTCCACATGGAGGGCAGAACCAAAGCCTTTATTCAAATATCAGAAAACCAAGTTCCAGAACCAGAAAGCCAAAGTCATTACAGTAGTCACCAAGTTGATCCACATGGTTAATGCAGTGAACATTCACATTCCCAAGCCTTCATAATAGAACAGGCTCCCTCAAGCAGGGATCCTTCTTTCACTCATGGTAGCTCCTCAGCCTGGTTCTTGGAAGTTCTTAGCAAAAAGTTCCCAGAAGGAGGGTTTTGGCAAAAGTTGCAGCCTCCAGGTGCTCACTGAGAGAAAATCTGACTGTCCTGCTGGTTCTCTTCCTTATATACAGTATAGCTCCTCCCTGTTCTGCACCTTCCTGTTGCATCAGCAACTTCCTCCCAAGGTGTTAACTATTTCTGTGTTAATTAAATAGCTTAAACAGGGTGTTAACTTGAAACAAAGTGCTAAGTACCTGTTTACTTGCATGGAAGATCTTCAGATTCCATTAACATTACAAATGGCAACAGAGCCTGGGCTGAATGATCCCTATAATTATGATGAGTCTTCACAATCTTGTGAATTCAAGCAACAAACAACATAATTTGATTCTGCATGCTTAACACTTTGGTAGCAGTTGTGGGAGATACAAAAGCAACATAAGACAGTCACAGTTTTATAAAACTGAGATCCTAGCTCAGGAGACAAAAAACTAATGAAAGTAAATGTTGCTTAAACTGTTGGTATAGTTTGTAGTATCACTGCATCATAGGATTTAGAGCTAGAGGGAATATGGTTGATATTCTATTTCCCTCCTACCTTCCCAACCTCATTTTATAAATGAGAAAGACCTAAAGAAATAAAATACTTTGACAATAATCATAAAGCTAGTAGCTGTCAGAGTCAGCATTAATATCCACATATTCTGAATCTTTATTATCACCTTCTTATAAAGTTGAGAAGTGATAATCTAGGAGCAGTCAAAGGCATTAATAAAACTACATTCCCTAAATTTTGTGCAAGTACCCATTAGCCTAGCTTTTTTATATTGCTATCAACAGTCTATATTAGCTAGCACTTTTCGATCACTTCATCTTTGCTCATGCCTGTAATACTCAACCTCATCACCACTCCATCTTTGCCAGTTGAAATCCTATTCATCCTTGAAGATCTAGTTCATATATCTCCAAACTCAATGAAGAATTCCTTGTAAAAAGCATTATTAACTTTTAAGTTAATTAATTTATTTTTTTATTTAAATTCATTTTAATTTTCAACATTCACTTCCACACATTTTAACTTTTCTTCCCCTCCTTCCCAAGATGGCATGAAATCTGATATAGGCTCTACATATACATTCCTATTAAACATATTTTCACATTAATCATGTTGTATAGAAGAATTAGAATGAGAAAGAAAAAAAATAAAATGAAAATAAGTCTGCTTCACTCTGCATTCACACCCTGTAGTTCTTTCTCTGAATATAAATGGCATTTTCCATTATGAGTCCTTTGGAATAATTTTAGGAACTTCCATTGCTGAGAAGGGCTAAGTCTATCAACTGTGCCTGTTAACCGTGTACAATGTACTCCTGGTTCTGCTTACTTCATTCAGCATCAGTTCATGTAAAACTTTCGAGGTTTTTCTGAAGTCTGCCTGTTCGTAATTTCTTATAGCACACTAACATTTCATTACATGCATATACTGCAACTTGTTCACCATTCCCCAGTTGATAAGCATCTCCTCATTTTCCAGTACTTTACAACCACAAAAATAACTGCTACAAATATCTTTGTACATGTGAGTGCTTTCCCCATTCATATGATGTCTTTGTGATTTAGCCCTAGAAGTTGTATTGCTGGGCCAAAGCATATACCTATATTTGTAACCTTTTGGGCATAGTTCCAAATTTCTCTCCAAAATGGTTGGATCAGTTCATGACTCCATCAACAATGAATTTGTGTTTTAACTTTCCCACCTCTTCTCCAACATTTATCATTTTCCTTTTTCATCATGTTGGCCAATCTGATAGGTATGACATGGTACCTCAGAGTCGTTTTGATTTGCATCACTCTAATCAGTACCGATTTAAAACATTTTTTTCATATGACTGTGAAAAGCTTCAATTTCTTCCTCTGAAAACTGCCTGTTCATCTCCTTTGACCATTTATCATTTGGGGAATTATTTGTATTCTTGTAAGTTTGACTCAGTCCTGTATATATTATAAAAATGAGGCCTTTATCAGAGAAATTAGTTGTAAAAATTCTTCCCCAATTTTCTGCTTCCCTCCTAATCTTTGTTGCATTGGCTTTGTTTGTGCAAAATCTTTTCAATTTAATGTAATTTGAATTCTCCATTTTGTACTTCATAATGTTCTCTAGCACTTGTTTGGTCTTAAAATCTTCTGTTCCCCATAAATCCGACAGATAAACTCTCCCTTACACCCCTAATTTGTTTATAGTATCAGCCTTTATATCTAAATTGTGGGCACATACAAACATAATTAGGGTATATGGTGTCAGATATTGTCCTATGCCCAGTTTCTGTCATACTATTTTCCAGTTTTCCCAGCAGTTTTTGTCAAATAGTGAGTTCTTATCCCAGAAGCTGGGGTCTTAGAGTTTATAAAACAATGGAATCCTACAAACGTTAACTACTGTGTCTTGTGTGCTTAACCTATTTCACTGATCTACCCTTCCAATTCTTAGCCAGTACCAAGTAGTTTTGATGGTTGCTACTTTATAATACAATTTAAGATCTAGTATGCCCAGACCACCTTCCTTATCATTTCTTTTCATTAATTCACTTAAAATTCCATACCTTTTGTTGTTCCAGATGAATTTTGATATTAATTTTTTTCCAGCTCCATATAATAATTTTTTTGTAGTTTGATTTGTATGGCACTGAATAGGTAAATTAATTTAGATAGAATTGTCATTTTTGTTATATTAGCTCAGCTTACCCATGAGTAACTTATGATTTTCCAATTATTTAGATCTAACTTTATTTGTGTGAAAAATGTTTTGTAATCATGTTGATAAAGTTCCTAGGTTTTTTTTTGGTAAGTATGTTCCCAAATATATTATAATGTTTACAGTAACTTTAAATGGAATTTCTCTATCTCTTGCTATTGGATTTTGTTAGTAATATTTAGAAATGGCTATGATTTATGTGGGTTTATTTTATATCCTGCAACTTTGCTAAAGATGTTCATTTCAAGTAATTTTTAAACTTGATTCTCTAGGATTCTCTAAGTATACCATCATATCAAATCCAAAGAGTGATAGTTTTGTTTATCCCTTGACTATTCTAATTACTTCAATTTCTCTTTCTTCTCCTGTTGCTAAAGCTAATGTTTGTAGTACCAAACTGACTATCAATGGTAATAATGGACATACTTGTCTCATGCCTGATCTTCTTGGAAATGCTTCCAGCTTATCCCCATTACATATAATGCTTATTAATGGTTTTAGATAGATGTTACTTATTTTAAGGAAGATTTCATTTATTTCTATGCTCTCTAGTGTTTTTAATAGGAATGGGTGTTGTATTTTGTCAAAAGCTTTTTCTGCATCTATTGAGATAATCATGTGGTTTCTTTTAGTTTTGTTGTTCATATGATCAACTATGCTAATAATTTTCCTAATACTGAACCAGTCCTGCTTTCCTGGTATAATTCCTACCTGGTCATAATTTATTATTCTCATGGTAAGCTGCTATAATCTTTTTGCTAATATTTTATTTAAATTTTTTGCATCTATATTCATTAGGAAAATTGGTCTATAATTTTCTTTCTCTCATTTGATTCTTCTTGGTTTATCTATCAGTACCACATTTGTATCATAAAAAGAATTTGGGCAAAGGATTCTGGGAAGATTACAGAGTAGGTCAGAAAACCTCAAGGTCTCAAATTCTCCCTCACAAAAGAGTTAAAATAGCACCTTAGGGTGAACAAAGTGTGGGTGGGGATAAGTAAGACTAGGGACATATCTGGGGTCCTCTTGGCACAATTTGAGAAGATTGGGGGAGAAATCCCAGGGCAATTTTTGGACTGTGTGAAGAGTAAATACATCCAGGCTAAGTTCTGTTTTAACAACAAACATCAAGCCTCTTAAACAGCAAGTGGCCAGTCCTAGGGTTAGTTGGTTTGAGAAGCTGCCTAATCCCTAGCCACCAAAACTTTTACCCATGAATATTGAGGGAAGTTGGGTGTTTGAGCCTGGGAAGATTGAAGGAACCTCTGCTGATAAGGAATGCCAGACCCAGCTGTACTGCAAATAGAAGTGGGATGAGAAGGAACTGATACACACCCCATGAGTGCAGATGCAGTGGGGTAGAAAACTGACTGACTTACAGGAGGTTGGAGGTTTGACTTTGATTCCAGACTAGAGGGGAGAACTGAAGATCTGGGGCAAGAGATACCATTTTCCACACCCCAGGACTTAGAGACGATTACAAAAATTAAGCCATTACCAAAAAAAATGCACAGGAAAAGGGGAAAGAATCCAACCATGGAAAGAGTAGAGATAATTGGGGTTCATCTTCAGATAATGACATTCAAGAAAAGACTCCCCCAAAGAGTAAATGTAAAAATGGACACTTGTCCTAAAACAATTCATAGAAAGTCTTCAAAAGGACTTTAAAAATCAAATGAAAAAGATGGAGAAAAAACTTGAAAAAAATTGATAATTCAAAAAAAAACAAGAAGGATATGAAAGAAAGTCAGCCAATTAGAAAAAGACATCCATAATCTTAAGGAAAAAAGTGACATCTTCATAATTAGAATTGGACAAAGTGAAGCCAGAGAAATTATAAGAGATCAAGAAATCATCAAACAAAATATGAATAATGAAAAATAAAAGAGAAAATGAAACATCTTATAAGAAAACAACAGATTTGGAGAACAGATCAAAAAGAGAAAATATAAAAATAATTGGACTAACTGAAAGTTATGATAAAAAAAGAATATTGATACAATAATAGAATAAACAATTAAAGAAAATTGTCCTGAAGCATCAGAACAAAGGGAGAAAGCAGAAATATAAAAAAAATCCATCAATAACCAATTCAAAGAGATCATCTGAGGAAAACTCATAGGAATATCACAGTCCAATTCCAAAACCCCCAGGTAAAGGAAAAAATATTAAAAGAATTGATATTAAGACAACCTAAATATGATGGTGGCTCAGTAAGAATTACTCATGACTTAGCATCAGAGACATAAAAAGGTGGCAGGTCTTGGAACACAATGCATTGAAGAGCAAAAATATTAGGACTCTGGACAAAAATATCATACTCAGCAAATTTAAGTATTATCCTCAATGAAAAAAAAATGGATATTTGATAAACTCTCAGACTTTCAAGACATTGTTAAAAAATATTCCAAACTCAATAGAAGAATTAACATACAAGAACCAAGAGAAATATAAGGCACATAACAAAGATTGATCATAAGAGATCAGTAAGGATAGAAGGTTTAATTTTTTTTTTTTTTGCTTTTTGGAGGGAGGAAGGCAGGGCAATTGGGGTTAACTGACTTGCCCAAGGTCACATAGTAAGTGTTAAATTTCTGAATCTGGATTTGAACTCAGATCCTCCTGACTCCAGGACCAGTTCTCTATTCACTGAGCCACCTAGACACACCTTTTTACTTTTTATATACGTAAAATGTATGTTTAAAATTCTTAGCAATAATTGAGTAGCTCATAAGAAAGATTGGCATAAACCTGAGTATGATACAAATTTAAAAAATAAAACCATTTAGGAACAGGATAAAAGAGTAATTATTTTATACAAATGAGATACAAGAGTAAGAATTGATACAGAGGAATTGAATGGAGTAGGAGGGCTAGTAACCCACTTTCATTGAAAATGAGTTTAAGAGGGAAATACACACATACATGTGTGTGTGTGTGTGTGTGTGTGTGTGTGTGTGTGTGTGTGTGTGTGTGTGTGTGCATAGGGAGGGGAGAGAGAGCAAGGGAGGAAACTTCAGAGGAGAAAGTGAGGGAATAGGTAAAATAGAGATATAGAAGGATCTTTAGAATTATGGGATTGGAAAGATAGGGGAGGGATCTTTGGAGGGAAGTAAGTCAAAGGAGGGCAAGGTAGTGGGTGGAAGTAAAGTAGAGAAAGAAGACATGATAGGAAATGAGATATGCACATACATAAAAACAAAGATCAGGAGTAGAATAGGCTTGGGAATGTATATGTCTATATATGTATGCTATGTATATACATATATGTGTAGGTATATATTTATAGTTATAGAGAAACATGTCTAAACTTTATTGTAGCCTTCTGGGCATGGGGGATGGTGTATATACATCTGTATGTGTATATGTATCTGTATGTGTATATGTACATGTGTGTGTGTGTGTGTGTGTGTGTGCGTGTAGCTATAGAGAAACATATCTAAACTTCATTGTGGCCTTCTGGGGGAAGGGGGTTTATGGATAGAGGGAAAAAAAAAAGAACAAAGTAAAAAAGTGCACAGCAGAGAACAAAGGAAAATTCACAAAGAAGCAAAGAAAAGGAGAACAATTCTCAACACAATGAGTATTATTTATGATATAGCCTTTCTTAAAATGAAAATTTATTGTAATGTATTTTGAATACTCACTTATGTTCTGCTATGCATACAACATGCTTTTTCTTTCTAACTTTGTATTTAAGTTTATATGTTTTTGTTTTTTTCTCTATTCTATATTTCTGTTCTCCCATTAAAGTCTAAAATTAAATTTTGAAAAATAAATAAACAAGCAAGCAAATAAATGAATAAAAAGAATTTGGTAGGATTACTTCTTTGCCAATTTTCCCAAATAGTCTATATAGTATTGGAATTCATTGTTCTTTAAATGTTTGATATAATTCATTTGCAAATTCATCTGGGCGTGGAGTTATTTTCATAGGGAGTTCATTGATGGCTTGGTGAATTTCTTTTTTTTCTGAGACGACATCATGTAAGTATTTTACTTCCTCTTTTGTTAATCTGGGCAATTTATATTTTTGTAAATATTCATTTATTTGTTCAATTTATTGGCATATAATTTTTTCAAAATAGTTCATAATTTTTTAAAATTTCCTCCTCATTGGTCCTGAATTCACCTTTTTCATTTTTGATACTGGTTACTTGGTTTTCTTCTTTTTAAAAAAAAATCAAATTAACCAAAAGTTTATGAAATTTATTGTTTTTTTCCAAAAAACTAACTCTTAGTTTTATTTATTAGTTCAATACTTTGCTTTATTTCAGTTTTATTCATCTCTCCTTTGGTTTTCAGCATTTCTAATTTGTTATTTAGTAGAAGATTTTAAATTTGTTCTTTTTCTTTTTCAGTTGCGTGCCAAGTTCACTGATTTCCCCTTTCTCCATTTTATTCATGTAAGCATTCAGAGACATAAAACTTCCCATAAGAACTGATTTCCCTTCATCCCATTATGTTTTGGTATGTTGTTTCATTATTGTCATTTTTATGATCTGTTATTTGACCTACTCATTCTTTAGGATTAGATTATTTAATTTCCAATTAATTTTTAGTCTGTCTTCCCATTGTCCCTTATAACATAAAATTTTTATTGCTTCATGATCTGAAAATGATGCAATTAATACTTCTTCCTTTCTGCACTGGAATGTGAGTTTTTTTATGCCCTAGTATATGGTCAATTTTTGTGTATATGCCATGTTCCACTCAGAAAAATAAATAATCCTTTCTATCCCTACTCAGTTTTCTCCAGAGGTCTACCATATCTAACTTTTCTAGAATTCTTTTCACCTCCTTAACTTCTTTCTTCTTTATTTTAAGGTTAGATTATCAAGTTCAGGGAGGCTGAAGTACCCCACTAGTATAATATTGCTGCCTATTTCTTCCTTTGACTCTCTTAACTTCTCTAAGAATTTGGATGCTATACCCTTTAGTGTATATATGTTTAGTAAAGATATTACTTCATTGTCTATGGTTCTTTTGAATAGAATGGTTTCTTTATCTCTTCTGATTAGATCTATTTTTCCTTTTGCTTTGTCTGATATTAGGACTGCTACCCCTAATTTTTTTTTTTACTTCAGTTGAAGCATGATATATTCTACTACAGACTTTTCCTTTACCCTATGTGTATCCCTCTCTTTCAAATGCATTTCTTGTAAGCTTCACATTGTAGTATTATGATTTTTAATCCATTCTGATACCCACTTCTATTTTATGGGAGAGTTCATCCCATTCACATTCACAATTCTCATTACTATCAGTGCTTTCCTCTAGGTCTCTGATATCTCCCCACATGAGAATTTTGTTTTTGACCTTTGCCTCCCTCAATTGTCCCTCCCTTCTATCAGCCCTGCCTTTTCTTTCTCTTTTCCTTTACTATTTCTTTCCTCTCTTCTAAAGACCCCCATTCTTTTCTTTCCTCTTTCCCCTGCTACTGTTTATAAGGTAAATTATATTTCTATACTTTACTGAGTATATTATTCCCTCCTTGAGTCAAATCTGATGAGAGTAAAGTTCAAACAATGCTCATCTCCCTCCCTTCTTTTCCTCTACTTGAATATGTTTCTCTACCTCTTCATGTGATGTAATTTACCCTTTTATGCCTCTTCCTTTCCTCTTTTTTCATTCTTTACACCTTTTCATTAGGTTATCATCATATCAGTTAATTTACAACCCCACCCTCTTTCTAAGTATATACCTTTTAAATGTCATAATAAGGATAAAATTCTCAAGATTTACAAATATTATCTTATACAGGAATGTAAACAGTTTGACCTTATAGAATAACATGGGTTTTGTTTCCCCTGTTTACCTTTTTATGCCTCTCCTGTTTCTTATATTTGAAGATCAAATTTTCCATTGAGCTCTTGTTTTTTAATTAGGAAGGTCAGGAAGTCCCTTATTTCACTGATTATCCATCTTTTTGCCTGAAGTTTTGCCGGGGAGTTGATTCTTGGTTGTAAGCCAAACTCCTTTGCCTTATGGAATGTCACATTCCAAGCCCTCCAATCCTTTAATGTAGATGCTGCCAGGTCCTGTGTGATCCTGAGTATAGTCCATGACATTAGAATCATTTCTTTTGGATTGCTTTCTGTGTTTTCTCTTTTACCTCATAATTCTGGAATTTGTTTATAATATTCCTTGACATTTTCGATTTGGGATCTCTTCCAGGAGGTGATCAGGGATTCTTTGAATGTTTATTTTGTCCTCTGGTTCTAGGACCTTGGGGCAGTTTTTCTTGATGATTTCTTGGAAGATACTGTCCAGATTCCTTTTTTCACCATGGCTTTCTGGTAGATCAATGATGCTTAAATTAAATTATCTTTCCTGGATACATTTCCAGTTCAGGTGTTTTTCCAGTGAGATATTTTCTGTTTTCTTCTATTTTTTCATTGTTTTGATATTGTTTTACTGATTTTTGATATTTCATAGAGTTATTAGCTTCTACTTGCCCAATTCTAATTTTTTATGAATTGTTTTCTTCATTTAGCTTTTGTACCTCTTTTTCCACTTGTCCAATTTTACTTTTTAAGGAGTTTTCTTCATGAATTTGTTTTTCCATTTTGTCAATTGCGTTTTTAAAGAAATTGATCAATTTTTCTTCTATGTCTCTAACTTGACTTTTAAAATCCTTCTTGAGCTCTTCCAAGAATGTTTTTTGGACTTAAGACTGTTTCATATTTCCTTTTGACATTTCAGATGTTAGTATAGTGTCAATGTTGTCCTCTTCTTAATTTGTGTTTTGATCTTTGTTATACCCATAGTAAGAATCTATGGTATTTGCTTTTCTGTTTTGCTTTTCTGCTCATTGTGATTGTCTTTTCCTGTCTTTTAAAGTGGATATCTGCTTCTGGGAAACAGGGTCTATTTTCCACATCACTTGTGGCTGGGGCTAGGGGCCTGGTTACTAGCTTTGTGTATTGTGGCCTCGGGTTCTAGAAGCTGGAAGCTTTATAATGTTGTAGCTTACTTAATGCTGAGTTTTAGCTGGCTGTTGTATGCTGAGGCCAGTTGTGGTCTTTC
>CM053580.1:173360877-173378910 GCA_028627135.1 Pseudochirops cupreus | reverse complement strand
ATGATTTCGGTTTGGGACATATAGCAATAGGACTAGACTTCAAGGGAGTGTTTTGTAAACTGAAAATAACACAAAACAAACTTAGAATCATTTCCACAGAGGTCATAATTTAACATGTACAATAAAATCACCAAGATAGCCAAGAAAAGATGATAAAGAATAGTCCCTTAATGGAGATTCACATGGCAGGATGTGATAAAGAGACCATAAAAAGGAACTTTCTGACAGGTAAGAAGAGAGTTTGAAGAGGCAGTGTTGGGGAACTTAAGGGAATTGAAAGCATCAAGAAAAAGAAATTAGTAGGGTATAATATTCCTGACATATTGAAAATAAGACAGAAAAAAGTAATTGGTTTGGCAATTAATATGTCTCTAGAAGGATGTGTTGGGAAGTCATATTGTTACACAGGCGATTAAAGTATGGGTATTTAGGAAGCAGAGGCTGCAAGTATAGACATCTCTGTTTAAAAATTTAGCATGAAAAGGAAGGAAGGCTATAAGACAATATTTTGGTGATGGGATATCAGTACTGAGGGATTTAAAAATATATATATTTATTTACTTTTAATTTACAATATTCAGTTCCACAGGTTTTTGAGTTACAAAGTTTCTCCCTTTTCCTCTTCTCCCTCACCCCCAAGACAGCATACAATTGGATATAGATGCTACATATACATTCACATTAAATTTTTTTCACATTAGCTGTGTTACAAATAATAATTATAACCAATGGAATGAACCATAAGAAAGAAGAAAAAAACAAAGTGAAAAAGAGAGAGCAAAAAGTATGCTTCAATCTGCATTCAGACACTGTAACTCTGTGGATATGGAGAGTATTTTCTATCATGAGCCTTTTAGAGTTGTCTTAGAATAGTGTACTGCTGAGGAGAGCCAAGTCTATCAAAGTTAGTCATTGCATAATGTGACTGTAATTGTGTAAAATGTTCTCCTGTTTCTGCTCCTGTCACTTAGCATCACTTCATATTAGTCTTTCCAGGTTTTTCTTTAATTCTGCCTCCTCCTCATTTCTTATAGCATAATACTATTCAATTACATTCACATACCACAACCTGTTCAGTCACTCCCCAGTTTATAGGCATTTCCTCAATTTCCTGTTCTTTGCCACCACAAAAAGAGCTGCTATAAATATTTTTATACATGTGAGTCTTTTTCCCATTTGTATGATCCCTTTGGAATATAGCCCCAGAAGTGGTATTGCCATTTTTATATGCCCATTTTTATAGCCCTTTGAGCATAGTTCCAAATCACTCTTCAGACTGGTGTGATCAGTTCATAACTCCACCAACAATGAATTAGTGTTCCAATTTTCCCACATCTGTAATTTTTGTAATTTTCCTGTTTTGTCATGTTAGCCTATCTGACAGGTGCGATGTAGTACTTAAGAGTTGTTTTGATTTGCATTTCTCTAATCAATAGTGATTTATAGCATTTTTATATGACTGTAGATAGTTTTAATTTCTTCCTTTGAAAACTACCTGTTGTAAATTTGACTCAATTCTCTATGCAGTTTAGAAATGAAACCTTTATCAGAGACACTAGTTATAAAAATTCTTTCCTAGTTTTCTACTTCCCTTCTATTCCTGGTTCTATTCGCTTTGTTTATATAAGATCGTTTTCAATTTAATGTAATCAAAATTACCCATTTTTCATTTCATAATGTTCTGTATCTCTTGTTTGGTCATAAGTTCTTCCATTCTCTATAAATCTGACAGGTAAACTTTTCCTTGCTCTCCCAGTTTGCTTATAGTATCAACTTTTATATCTAAATTGCATACCTGTTTGAACTCTATTTTGCTATAGTACATGAGATATTGAAGTATGCACAGTTTCTGCCACACTGTTTTCAAGTTTTCCAAGTAGTTTTTGACAAATAGTGAGTTCTTTTTGTAGAAATTGGAGTCTTTCAGTTCATCAGGAAGGGATTTTTTTTTTAAATCGATAGACACCTGAGGATGTGAGAGAAGATTATGAGAGAGAAATGGTGAGTTGATTGAGAGTTGAGAATGAAAGATTGAAGATTGTGTACATGGAGAAGAGGAGGGGAAAATGGAGAGGGGGAGAGAAGGAGGGAGGGAGAGAGAGAGAGAGGAAGTTCAACCCAAATGAACAAATTAACATTATAGTTTACAATTCCATCTTTTGGTTTCTCATTTATTTTCTTACTACTACACAATTCCCTATGACCAGTTCCTGAGTAAAAAGATAAAATCAAGTTTTATGGCGTAAAACTGAGAACTAAAGCCCAAAATTTGGTTATTGCACAAAGATGATAATATCCAAAAAGGGCAGTGGAAAAGGACATGGTTCTCTCTGTTTCTTTCTATACATACAAATGCAAATTTATGTTAATCAAGTAGTAGTATATTTGTGACATTAACACTTACTGTAATTATATATTTAGATTTTTTAAATATCACATAAAAATTCCCAAGATTTTTTAATCATAGAAATACAACATTTAGGATTCCAAGATTTGTCTACGCTTATATGTTTAGTGAAATTAAATTCATTGTCATCTGGCTAATACTAAGTTCCATGGAAATCATTTTAAAGAATTTCATGGTTGAAAATATTCAAGACCTATCAAGAGTAAATGTCCCTAGATTTTAAATTAAAAATAGTAACTGTAAGTTTATGTACCACTTGAATAATTATTAATATTAGTCAGAGAAATCACGTATTGCACCTTTTCACTGCAAAGTCTTTCAAAACTTTTAATCATAAAATAAATCAATTTTATAAAGCACTTTGCTGAAAGTTCTTTCCTACTCTGTACTGAGCAAATTTTTGTACCTTTTTATTATGCTAATTAGGTGGTTTATATTTTTCTACATAATTTGGATAGAAAATTATAGTATTAAAACTCATATCAGAAAATGTGAGGAGCCATAAAACTAACTCCTCCTGGGATCTTAACTCTAATAGCAGAGTTGCAGTGGGTCCCCTTGACTAACTCAAAGAAGAATAACTATAGCACCATTATCTTCTTAAAAAAAGAAAAAAAAAAGAACACAACTTTCACCTGGATTATGTTCTCCAGAGCTATAGTAATGGTGTTTATGTTATTAAGGAAGCTACTTAAAATTAATTTTCTGAACACTGATCCTTTTCTTCAATGCTTAAAATAGCAGTCTAATTTCTTTCCCCAGGAATGATTCAGAATATTGATGTTTATCTTGCTTACGGCTATCAAATTAAGATCAATACCTTTAAAGATAAGTACTTTACTTTCTGCATCAAAATGCTGTCTTGAGTGTACTATTTAGTAGAATTCCCTGAATTGCTTTCAAACTATTAAAAAAAAATGACAGACAAACGTCCTTACTAGGACTTTTATTACTATGATTCTTAGTCTCTTGGTGCCTTTGTCTTACTCAAAGATGGTCACACCAATTTTGGAGAATCACTCATTCAACCAACATATATTAATAAACATTTTTTTTGGAAAGTATAGTACATAGGACTGAAGAATCATTTTTTTCAATGTAGCTAAGATATAGTGCCTGTTTTCATGGAATTTACAGTTCAGAAAGACTTTGAATAAATGAGATATTTTTCCTCAGTCGTTTTTAGCTATATATTTGAACCACATGACATTCTTTTTTTATCTCTTAGACCGGGTACAAATCAAAAGAGTATTGTCTTTTTGCTATAGGTGATTGAAAGGAACTTAGAAATATCAAAGTGAGATCCATTAGCAAAATACTTTTTTTAGGTTGATAATATATTTTTCAGGGATATTCATTTATATTTTATTCAAACATTTTCCTTTTTTCCATCTCTTTCCTCAATAAAAGCAGTAGGGGAGAGGAAAGGGTACTTTATCTTTTAAAGGGCAACAAGTTTCTTACTAAAACATAATTTAGAATTGTGCTATAGAATAACTAAAATATCCACAAGTTTTGTTCCAAAGGTACCACTATGTATCCAGCAGTGGTCAAGGATAAACTGAAAGCCCCTATATTCCATAACATATTTCCATGAGCATTCTGTTGGTTGGGCATAGTAGTAGATAGAGCGGAGGTGCCCATTTTTTAGAGCAATGACTAAACAAGCTATGGCATATGAGTGTAATGGAATTTTACTGCACTTTAAAGAGCACTGAATATAATTAACAAAGGGAATACTTGCATCAACTAACCAAAACAAAACAAAATGCAGTAAACAGAAAGAATACAAAAATATATATCATGAACACAGCCCTATAAACAGAAAGGATATGATAACAAAACGATGAAACCTAAATGCTATAAAATTACAATGAGCGAGGATGAGCAAAATGAAGAGGTACTAGAGGGAAGTCCCTGCCTGTATTGCAGAGGTCCGGCACGGATCATGGGTGTAAGAAAAATGGCGCAGAATGTCAAACATTTTATAAGCTGGTTAGTTTTTATTTTCCCTACCCCTTTTATTCTTTGTCATAAGGAATGTCTTAGGAAGAAGAGGCATTATTTATATGTGTACACACACACACACACACACACACACATATGTGAAAGAATATGTGATATAAAAATAGGTTACTTCAATAAAACTTATTTTAAAAAACATGAATAAAAATTTCCAAAAGAGTATTGAGATTAAAATAGGTATGAATTTAAATTCAATACTGTATTTTCTGTACTTAAATTTCATGCATTCTTTAAAAATTATTTTTATTTATTTCATTAAAGATTTCCCAATTCCATGTAAAAAATTTCAGGAATCAATTTTTCTACTTTTGAGTTCCAAATTCTCTCCCTTACTCCTCAGCCTCCCACTTTTCTTCAAAATGCAAGCAGTTGGATTTTGATTATATATGTATAGGAGGTCATGAAAAGCATATTTACATATTAGTCATATTGCAAAAGAAAATAGAAACAAAATAAAATGATAAAAATTAGGAAAGTGTTTAAAAAGTATGCTTCAATATGTACTCAGAGATCGTCAGTTCTCTCTCTGGAGGTAGACAGAATTTCTCATTATGAGCCTTTTGGAATTATATTGGATCAGAGTTTCACAATTGATCATCTTTCCAATATTGTTATTGTGTACAGTTGATGAGGTCAGGGAGGCATAAAATGTTGAGGTATAGGGTTAGGGGTGCGCAAGACCCCAAAGTACCAGCACACCAAGTCCTGCCACACGAATTTGACTGGAGTCTTCTTTCAGCCAAAGAAAAGGAAAGTTTCTTAAAAGTTCGTCATAATGGGTAAACTCCTAAAGAGCCTCGGTATCTGTGATGCTTGTACTGTACAAGCAGGCCAGAATCATCTGACACAATGAGTGTGCACTACATAATTCTCAGCTTATTTTTTTTCATGAAGGCAAGATGGGGTCTTATATACAGAAAGGTTGTGGGAGGAATCTAGGGGTGGTCTAGAGGAGGAGTTTGGGGAGGGTCTTCATGAGGAAGCAAATGAAGTCAGACTCCAGAATTGAGAGATTAAGGGTGCGAAATAGCTGGAGGCTACCTGGGGATGAGAGACAATGGAGAGCTAGGCTAGTTTAAGGGTGTATAAATATTTTGGGAGGATCAAGGGTGGAAATAGCTGGGCAAAGGAGGGCTAGGCTAGTGTATAAGGAAAGGCTTATGACCTCAGGCAAATGCCTCATCAAATGCAAAGAATCAATCAGGGTTCAAGGGGGTTCCCAGAGTCTGTACCTCATCACAGTGTTCCCCTGGTTCTGTTCATTTCATGTTCATCAGTTCATAAAAGATTGCCCAGGTTTTTCTGAAAATATTCTGCTTGTCCTTCCTTGTAGCAAAACAATATCCCATCAGAATCATATGCCACAACTTGTTCAGCCATTCCTTGATTGACATCCTCTAAATTTCCAATTATTTCCCACCACAAAAAGAGCTGCTATAAAATTTTGTGTACAAATAGATTGTTTCTCCTTACCATAGCATTTGTCATTTTCCTTTTCTGTTATGTTAACCATTCTGAAAGGAACGAGACTGTTTCCCAGAGTTGTTTTAATTGTATTTCTATAATCAGTAGTTATTTAGAGCATTTTTATGGGACTATTGATAGTTTTGATTTCTTCTTCTGAACGCTGTTCAGCTGTTCATCCTTTTGATAGGGTACAGGCTCTGGGAACCCCCTTGAACTCTCCTTGGATCTTCCCACTTGATGAGGTTTTTGCCTGAGGCTATAAGCCTTTCATTATCACTAGGCCCCAATCTCTGTTACTCTAAACCTAGCCTAGCCCTCCATTGTCCAGCTACTTCCAACCCTTGATTCCATTAAAATATCTATACATACCCAAATCAGTTACCCTGAAACTAGCCTAGCCCTTCATTGTTTGTCATTTCCAGGTACCCATCAGCTATTTCCCATCTTTAATCCAATTCCTGGGAATCTGACCTCTAATCACCTTACTGTCATCAAGATCCCCTTTTACCCCTCTTCCAATCACCCCAGACTACTCCTTACAACAGTCTTTCTGTGTATAATACCCATATTTCCTCCATGAAGGGGCTCCGATTCAATCTAGTTCAGACTTAGTCTGTGTCAGATTGTTTTGGTCTACTTGTCCATACAAGTACTTAGGCTCTTTAAGAGTCTACCCAACATGGTGAATCTTTAATAAACTTTATTTTACTTTTTTATTTTTTTTTTGCTTTTTGGAGGGCAATTGGGGTTAAGTGACTTGCCCAAGGTCACATGGCTAGTTTTTGTGTTGTATCTGTGGCCGGATTTGAACTCAGGTCCTCCTGACTCCAGGGCCAGTGCTCTACTCATTGTGCCACCTAGCTGCTCCCTTTGTTTTACTTTGGCTGAGAGAAGGCTTGCATTGAATTCCTTCAGCAGGACCCGGCATCTCAGTATTTTGGAATCTCAAGCATCCCTATGCTCTAAAACCTAACACTTTAACTCTCAACTGGGGAATTACTATTATTTTATGAATTTGACTCAGTTCCCTATATATTGGAGAAATGAGTATTTTATCAGAGGAACATGTTGCAAACACCCACCATCCCACCCCCCATAGCCCTTTCCATCTAATTTTGCCTTTGTCTGGGGAATGAAAACTTGAAAACTTCTCAGAATGGACCTTATACATTTGTGTCATTTCTGACTGCCTACTTCACCTTTCCCTCCCCCCCCTCCTTCCCCCTCCCCCATTTACTTCTGCTGTCAATCAGCAGAAAGCCCTTTCAGGAGTCTTTTGACCTCCACCCTTCTTCACTACTGCGCTGGAGACCTTTCTACCTCCCCTTCCCTTGCTTCAGGACCCTTTCCCCTTTCCCTTGCTGTCAATCAGCAAGCTTGTTCTTTGTAAGCCTGTTTCCCAGCCACTGAGAGATAATGGCAGGTTTCCCTGTTACTTGCCATTGGGGAAGATTTTTGGGCAGAGACTTGAATCTGCCTCTCAGCCAATGGGAGAAGAGACAGTTGGGGGAAGGGGACCTGATTGCATTAAGGTTTAAAATCTCTGTTCACCCCACATTACATTCCTCTTCCTTATGACCAGTCATGAGGAAGACTGCCCTCTTCTCCCAGGGGAAGAGAATAAATTCCTGTTCTTACCCTAAGAGATCTCCGTGTTCTTGATAAAATTTTGGATGAGGTTTTTCATCCAAAATAGCTCTATTAATAGTATCTGTGTATAGGATTTTAATTTCCTCTAATAAAAATTATATGTATACACATATGTATATGCTTATGTATATGTTTGTGTGTGTGTGTGTAAAAAATCTTCCTGTAATGGCATCTCTCTGTTATTTAGTTATAAAATCTTTCTTTATCCATAGATCTGACAAGTAAATGTTTCCATGTTCCCATAATTTAATTATGATTTTACCTTTTATGTCTGAATCATTTATCCATTTTCACCTTGTCTTGGTGTCCAATGTGAGATGTTGGTTGTGGCCTCATTTCTGTCAAACTGCTTTCCAGTTTTCTGAGCACTTTTCATCAAATGTTAAGTTCATACCTAAAAAGGCTAGAACTCTGTGTTCATCAAACAGTAGATTAGTATGGTCATTTATTACTGTGTATTGGATACATACTCTATTATAATTATCCACCACTCTATTTCTTAGCAAGTACTAAATTGTTTTGATGGTTACAACTTTGTAATATAGTTTGAAATCTGGAACTACTAGGTCACATACCTTAACTTTGTTGTTGTTTTTTTTTTTCATTGATTCCCTAGAAATTCTTGAGGTTTTTTTCCAACATAAACTTTGGTACTATTATTTCTAACACTGTAAAATAATTATTTTGCTGTTTGATTGGTATGGAACTGAATAAGTAAAGTAAACTGAAAGAATTGTCATTTTGATTATGTTGGCTTGGCCTACCCATGAACAATTAATATTTCACCTATTGTTTAGAGCTGTCTTTATTTTTGTGAAAAAATATTTTATAATTGTGTTCATATAATATCTGGGTTTGTCTTAGCAGGTAAACTCCAAAATATCTTACGTTGTCTGCAGGTATTTTAATTGGAATTTCTCCTTTAATCTCTTTCTGCTGGGCTGAAGTTGTTAGTTGCTTCAACTAGTTTTTTAGTTGATTCTCTGGGATTCTCAGATATACCATCATATCAACTACAAAAAGTGATAGTTTTGTTTACTCCTTGCCTATTCTTATTCCTTCAAATTCCCTTTACTGTCTTATAGCTATAGCTCTCATTTCTAGTATAATATTGAATAATAGTGGTGGTAATTAATACCTTTGTTCATTCCTGATATTATTTTAATGACTTTAAGTTCATTCTCATTACAGATAATGCTTCTTCTTGGTTTTAGATAGACACTAATTATCATTTTAAGAAAGATAATATCGATTCATATATTTTCTAGTATTTTTCAAAATGAAAGTGTGTATAATTTTTCAAAGACTTTTCTTTGCATCTATTGAGATAATCATGTGATTTTTGTTTTTGTTTTTAATGTGGTCAGTTACATTGATAATCTTCCTGATATTGAAACAGCCCTTATTTCCTAGTATAAATTTCAACTTATCATAGTGTATGATTTTCATGATATATTATTATAATTTTCCAATTAAAATGTTTTGCATTAATATTCATTAGAGAAATTGTTCTATAGTTTTCTTTCTCTGTTCTTACTCTCCCTTGTTTAGGTAATAAAATTATATTTGGTAAGATTCTTTATCTATTTTTTTCAAATATATAATAAGTACTTTGTAAATATTTGTAGAATTTAGTTTTTAATCCATCTAGCCTGAGATTTTTTCTTAGGGAGTTCATTGATGAATTGCTCAATTTTTTTCTAGAAAGGGTTATTCAATATAATGTTATTTCAATATAATTTTGTCTTAATCTAGGACATTTATCATCTTAGAAATCATCATCCTGATGAGGTACAGGCTCTGGGAACCCCCTTGAACTCTGATTGAATCTTCCCATTTGATGAGGCATTTGCCTGAGGCCATAAGCCTTTCATTATAGCTCATCCCAAATCTCTATTACTAGCCTAGCCCTCCATTGTCCAGCTAATCCCCACACTTGATCCTCCCAAAATACACACCCTTAAACTAGCCTATCTCTCCATTGTCTCTCATCTCCAGGTAGCCTTCAGCTACTTCCCACTCTTAATCTATCATCACTGGAGTCTGACCTCATTTGACTCTTCCTGAAGATTGTCCCCAAACTCCTTTTCTGGACCACCCCTAGATTCCTCCCACAACCTTTCTGTATATAAGACCCCATCTTGCCTCCATGAAAAAAAGCTGAGAATTATCTAGTGCAGACTCATTCTGCGTCAGATTATTCTGGCCTGCTTGTACAGACCCCATCAGTTCTCTCTCAGGAGGTAGACAGCATATTTTATCATAAGCCTTTCTGAATTTTCTTGGATCATTGCATTGATTTGGAATAACCAAGTCACTCACAGTTAATCATTCTACAAAATTGCTTTTACTGTATACAGTGTTCTCCTTGTTTTGCTCACTTCATTCTGCATCAGTTTGTATTAGTCTTGTCAGGTATTTATGAAACCATTCTGCTCATTATTTCTTATAACATAATAATACTCCATTACAACCATATACTACTTATTTAGCTATTCTCCAATTGATGGCATCCCCTTGATTTCCAATCCTGTGCTACCACAAAAAGAGCTAATATAAATATTTTGCAGATGTAGGTCTTTTTCCCTTTTCTTTTATATCTTTGTGATACAGACCTAGTAGTGGTATTACTGGGTTAAAGTACATGTACAGTGCTAAAGCCCTTTGGGTATAGTTCCAAATTGGTCTCCAGAATGGTTTGATCAGTTCACAACTCCACCAACCGTGCAATAGTATCTCAATTTTTCTTCATGTTCCTTAAATTTGTTATTGTTATCTGTCATATAAGCTAATCTAATAGGGTTCAGTTGGTACCTCAGAGCTATATTAACTTGCATTTCTCTCATCAATAATGATTTAGAGCATTTTTCATTTGACTATAGACACCTTTAATTTCATCTGAAAACTGCCTTTTAATATCCTTTGACCTTTTATCAGGTAGGGAATGACTTATATTTTCATAAATTTGAGTCAGTTTCCTTTTTATGATTTTTAAAATTTTGTGTGTAAATGTTAAATTTTCTACTCAGTTCTTGGTCTTTTCAT
This sequence comes from Pseudochirops cupreus, assembly GCA_028627135.1. Classification (NCBI taxonomy): domain Eukaryota; kingdom Metazoa; phylum Chordata; class Mammalia; order Diprotodontia; family Pseudocheiridae; genus Pseudochirops; species Pseudochirops cupreus. Next base: position 173,368,316 of record CM053580.1, on the reverse strand, counting down.
CAGGAATTCTTGAAAGTTTTCTTTTTTTCCTCTGAAGTATTACACTCAGTTTTTTGGGTAAGTTATTTTTTGTTGTAATCTTAGCTCCTTTGCCTTAAAGAATATTATAGTCCAAGCCCTCTACTCCTTTTATATGAAAGTTGCTAAAACTCGTGTGATCCTGACACCTGAACTGTTGCTATTTTATTGTCCTTATCCTGTGAGTTCTAGAATTTGGATTTAATATTTTGGGGAATTTTCGTTTCAGGATACCTTTCAGGAGGTTATCAGTGGAGTCTTTCAATGTCTATTTTATCCTCTGATTTTACAATGGCGGAGAAGTTTTCCTTTATACTTTCTTGAAATACAATGTCTAGGACTTTTTTCTTGTTGTCTTTTTAAGATTTATTTTTAGTTTTCAACATTCATTTCCACAAGATTTTGATTAACAGGCAAGGCCAGACCACACTCGTCTGTCACCAGGTTCCACACTATTCTGTCACGTGGTTCCAACAGGGTTCCCCTCTGACCTTTTACTTTCTCTTTGGCCTGTATGGGTTGAGAAGTCTGGAAACTGCCAAAGTTGCTGGTGATTCATTCTCCTGAAGCCTGCTGCAGCCCATCTGTGCTGCTGGTCAGGGCCACCCTGGTTCTCAGACCACATGACTCATTCAGGATGTGCTTGGTTCCCAATTTGGTGTGATAGACCCTTTCTGTTGGCCTTCCAGACTTCCTTTAGTGGAAGATTTGTTTCTCTCTGTCACTTTGGGGGTTCTGTAGCTCTAAAATTAGTTTACAGTCATATTTTACAGGTATTGGAGGTGGTTGGAGTGGGAGCACATACCAAGTTCCTGCCTCTACTCTGCTATCTTGTCTCTGCCCTCCCTAGATCTTTTTTCTTATCATAAATTTTAGGTAGTTGAATGATTCTTTAAATATCTCTTCTCAATCTATTTTCCGGATCAGTTGTTTTATTAAATGAGATATTTCATATTATCTTGTATTTTTCCTTAACTTTATTTTATTGTTTCTTGATTTTTCATAGAGCCATTAGCTTCCAATTCTATTTTTTGTGTAATTATTTTGTTTAGTGAGCTTTTGTATGTATTTTTCCATTTTGGTGGTTCTGCTCTTTAAGGAGTTCTTCTCTTCATTGAATTTTTGTGCCTTTTTTGACTTGTGCCCAATTCTGTTGTTTTAACATGGTATTTTCTTCAGTTGTCTTTGTGCCTCTCTTACTAAGCCATTGACTCTTTTTTCATAACATTATCTGGTTCTCACTTCTTTCCCCAATTTTTTTTCTATCTCTCTCTTATTTGATATTTAAAATCCTATTTGAAGTTTTCCAGAAATTCTTGTTTGCCTTGTGTCCAATTCACATTTTTCTTTGAAGCTTTTCTTATAGCTGTTTTGGCATTATTGTCTTCTTTTGAGTTTGGTTCCTGATTTTCCCTATCACCACAATAGATTTTTTATGGTCAGGTTCTTTTTTTGGTTGTTGTCATTATTGATTTTGTTTATTTTTCCAACCTGTTTCTAGATTTTGACCTTCATGTCAAAGTTGAGCTCTGCTTCCAAGTTGAGGTGGGAAGAGGAGAGTGGGGGCACTGTCCCAAGTTTCATATTCTTCATGCTGCTGTTTTCTAAGCTATTTTTGAGATTCTATAATTTTTGGTGCTCCCAAAGTGGGATGATTCAAGGAGAGGTTTGACTACATCTCTTTTAACTTATGCTCTGGTTTCTGTTCAGGAAGGTCCCCTGTTCCCCTACAGCCACAAGTTCTAGCAGTCCTCTTAGCCTTGGATCTATGACCAGTTTCCCTGTGTTCCTATTGCCGCAAGCACTAATGCTCCTTTTTTTCATTGGTACTGAGATCAGAGACCCTATTCTCTTGTGAGTGACCACAAGCACTCTTCTCCTTCCTGGAACTACAACCAAGGTCCCTGTTCTCTTTCAGTTTTATGTGTTAGTGCTTCTCCCCTGGAACTGTGACTAGGGCCCCTACTTTCCTGTATTTGCCACTGCTAGTGCTCCTCTTCATCCTGGAATTGTGACCCAGAACTGCCTAGGTACGATTAAACAGGGTCCTGCATCCAATTCCATTAAAGGACCCTCTGTGTTCTCTTTCTTACCAGTTGTCTCTTACTGTTGCTTTGTAAAGAGCTCCTGAAGCTGTTGATGCCAGTGCTGCATCTACCTCTAAGGCCTGCTGCCAATGTGGCAGTCACACAGGCTCTGGTCTGGTTCAGACCAACCCTTTCCCAGGTGTCACAGACCTCTCTTGCCAACCTCCTAAATTGTCTAAGATTAGAAAAAAAATCTTACCCCAACCCTTTGTTGACTCTGCGACTCTAGAATTCTACTTAAAATTTTATTTAAAAGTTGTTTGGAAGAGAATGTTGAGAGTTCAGCAAAGTTCCTGCCTCTGGTCCACTATCCTGGCTCTCTCACACTGGAAATCTAAATTAAAAATGAAAATTCTAAATATTCTATGACAGTTACAATTGTCTCTGAGTATATGCCTCCCTATGTCATCCCTCATTTAAAATTCATACATCATTACTGGACAAAGTTATATCTGTATCTATCAAAGGATTCTGTTATCTTCAAATGTGGGAATGTTTCACAGAACTAGCTATTATGAAATATTTTCTCTACCATTTCTAATTTTTTATTATTATCATCATCAATAAAAATAATTGGTAATTACTTGTTTGTAGTTTGTAACAGTGTAATTTATGCCTATAAAGTTCCTTTCCATAGGCATTTGATTCTCACTTAATTTTAATCTTTTGAAGAATAAAGTATTTCATGATTCACAGAAATATGTGACTTACTCTTCCACAAAATACTATGTCAGTCTCTCATCACTGTTCTCAATATCTTTTAGTCAGTGACAGAATAGTGTAAGAAGCACTTTCATAATGATATTGTTGATTAGAGAAAGTAAGCATATGGATTGGTAGTTACTGATTTTTTCTATATGGCCTTTAAAAAAATACTATCTGTGATTTTTTCCTAATTATTTGGTATCCTTCCTTTTTAAAAATATTTCAAAAATGATCACTCAATTATTTTAAAATTGTATAATCTGTTGTGCAGATTTTTTTTGGGGGGGGCAGTGTACTTCTTGATATCTATGATCAAAAATTTCTTCAGTAAACTATCAGAATACTTTTGGTGACTATCTCTGTACCCAAGTACAGAGTACCCAAGTACTATCTCTGGACTCAAGTAGGCCAGTCTCAGAAAACAGACATGGTTTATTGTCTACACCATACTTGAAGCTTTTCAAGAAGTATGTAACTTCCCAAAGTTTGTGCTTTCTTGGTGCAACCTTTTTTCATATTTTTAAAAATATTTTTACTCTAAGTTTTGAGTTCAAAATTCTATTCTTCCCTCCTTTCCTAAAGTCCCCTTTCATTGAGATGGTAAGCAATCAGAAATATGTTATACATGTGAAATTATATAAAACATTTCCATATCAGTCATTTTGTATAGGAATATTTGAAAAAAGAAAAAAAAATGAAATAACAAAAGCAAAAAAGATCATTCCTCAGTCTGTACTCAAACAATATCATTTCTTAAAAACCTAAATGACTTCTAGATTGTGATGAGAGATTGAAATAGTATTTTGTGGAAGAGTAACTCATATATTTCTGTGAATCATGAAATACTTTATTCTTCAAAAGATTAAAATTAAATGAGAATTAAATGCCTATGGAAAGGAACTTTATAGGCATAAATTATACTGTTACAAACTACAAACAAGGAATTACCAAAGTGAATTGGTATAAATAAAGTCTTCAAAGCAATGTAAAAGTGAAAAAGATGAGCTACTCATATGGTAGAAATAAGAAATGCTCTATTGTTTTTCTCCCAAATATCAAAAGAAAGTGAATATGCCCCCCATCCATATGCTGAGTGGGCCCTCTGTCACCTCCTATTAAGGAAGAACATGAGACAAGCATTACCAAAGATGGACACTTGAAATAGAAGACCTATTTGAATATTTGGCCATCCCCAACTCTCTTTGATCTTCTCCTATGCCATGTATAATTATTCAAAACATTGGAGAGAGAAGTGTTAGAGTTGAAATTTTGGATTCTACTGTCAAAAATGAATAGAATGTACCACTACAGAAATGCTAGCAAAACATTTAAGTTTTCATTTCTTTTTCATAAGTGTTTATTTTCTTCTTATTTTCTAGATCATAACATGAAAGGTAGGAAGTTTATACTGTTAATGGCTTGATTAAACCTATAATTAAAAGGAGAGGGAAAAAGTGTAATAGCATTTAGAAAATCATGTGGACTTTCAGTGAACCTAAGGTGATCTCTGATATGAAAATCTATCTTTCTAACATTATTCTTCCAGTGATGCTATTTTTCTTCAAATAATGAAGAATTAGAATTTTTTATGAATTGAAATTGCAGGTGACCCAAAAGAGAATAGGTACGTAAAATATAGCTATTGTAAGAGAGCAGTATATATTCAATTGTCATACATGCAAGAAGTGGCAAGGAATATCTATATAGAAAATGTTTAATTGGAAAAAAAATCGCCTTATCGTTTAGCAAGAGTGAGGGAAAACAGTTGTACAGTCAAAGTGCTTCAGTGGCATTAATGCAATATAAAAAGACATAGAGGAAGTAATCTATCAGATTGAGTAAATCCTCTTGAAAATGTATCTGTAATGCTAACAAAAATCAGGATGAGAAAGCATAGAGAGGTTAAAGTTAGTTATATTGGAAGAAATACCCACATTACTGAGATCATGTATCATTGAGAGCAAAAAAATATTTTTTCACAGACTTTCTAGTAGTTTCAAGTAACTAGAGATTACACAATCCTGTTGGATTTATAATGTGATATCATTAACGGTTTTGAATTACTTTTGACCTTTACAGAATAAGAGAGCTTTTATATTTTTTAAATATATGAATTGTCCAGTTGAACTTAGAAAACATAAATTTGTTGAGAACTCAGTCATCATGGTAGAGACTTGTAACAGCAAGCAACTTAGCATACCCAGGATGGCTGCCAACACAGCTTCTTTGATCTGCTTTTCTAAAGGAAAACAACTTAAAAATGGATTAGCAATCTTACTTTAATCCAACATAAATCTAAACATTTGCTTAGTTCAGGGGAAAAAGTCAGGACCTTGAACTTCAGAAAAAATACAAACTGAAATTACAATCAGACAAAAAATACAAAGAGAGAAAATAACACAATTCAAACAGACTAACAGACAGAGTTTCCAGCTGTCTGACCATTACATTCATACATACATAGTTAGTTACCAGAGAGAGAAGCACCAACATCTGGATTTTCAAAGCTGGGGGACTCAATCACTACCCAGAGTCTCATCTGGTCAAATCATCCCCATTACAATTACATGACTTTCAACAGAACTATTCATCATAAGAACAGGAAAAAAAGGTGGCAGTAATATGAAGTTTATAATAGTAATGGAATTTGAAGATCTTCTATGCCTTTTGTATTAGAAAGCAAACAGGTACTTACCAAAACTTGTGAATCCCACAGTGGGATGAACTTGTTGATGTAACAGGAAGGGGCAGAACAGGGAGGAGTTAATACCATGTATAAGGAAAATCCCAAGCTGAGAGATGCCAGAACTGCTAGGAGTTAGCAGCTGGAGGCTGAGCAACTACTACTGGGGAGAGAGAAGAGAACTGAGAACTTAGAACTTCTTCTAAGAGCTTCTGGGGACTCCTGAGAGCCAGCCAGAGTTGCTGAGCACTTCTGAGAGGAAGCCAGAACTTCTGAGAACTTCAGAGATCCAGCTAGAGCTGCTGAGAACTTCTGAGAACTGAGAAGAACTGAGAAGAGAATTGAGAAGAACTGAAAAATGAGAAGAGAGGAGAACTGGGAGGAAGCATGACTGTGGTGCCAGTAATCTGTCTATCTGTTTTGAAGTAACTTTGTCAGATTTGTCTATTGATAGAGGACAGTGCTGTTGTTACAGAAGCCATGGAAACTTGCTGCTGGTTCAGAAGCCCTGAAAGAGGATTTTCTTTTTGTATGTTTACAGAAATCCTGGAGGATTGTTCTGCTGACATTTTCAGAGGTCCTGGGACTATACTGATGATTTGTGTTGATTCTTGAGACCTTCTCGTTGCATCTATGTTGATTTCACAGGCAGAAAGTGAATTGATGAGGATGGCAGCAATGTGCATGAATGTTATTGTGGTTTGTTAAGCTTTCTCTTCACAGGGACAGAAACTGTGGAGGACTTGATGTAGACTAGACACTGGGAGCTTCAATATGGAAGAGGAACCATGGAAGTGGAGAGCCTGCCTTGAGTCAAGATGAAAAGACCTCTTTTTGGGTATTTAATGAAAACTAAGAAGATCATGATTTGCTGTGGCCTAGGAGTGGAGAACTTTGACCTTTACATTTAGATAGATGAGTTAAGGACTTCTCCAACTATGAAGAAAGAAGATTTTTGATTGAAGAGATTAAGACAATGTGACCTAGAGGTGGAAAACTTTGACCTTTGCACTTTGTGATTCAATTAAGGACTTACTAAATGATTGAGTTTCTAAATGAATATTATCTTTTCCTTAAAACTATGTGACCACTTTGGTGGAAACTATATGGCCATTTTAGTGATAAATTGTTATGACATAACACTGTGAATGCTGTACTTTGATTTCTGTGAATGTTTTGTCTTAGTTTGTTACTGAATAAATAGAGAGTTCACTTTACTGTGTAATTGGAACCTTGAAAGCTGTTCACAGCAGCAGTCCTCTGGAAAGCTGCTTGTGCTTGGCTTTTCAAGTTGTGATTTGGCAAATCATGAATAACTATTAGACTTTAATGGTCATTTAATCTCCTTTGATTATAAGTTTGACTACCTCTATTTAAATAGAGACTGAATGGAGTTTTGTTTGGGACACTATTGGAACAATTATTTTAATGGGAAATTAGACTTGGTTACTATTATGTTTCCTTTCAGTGATAAGATTATATAATCCCCTTTAAACTAAAGCTTAATGCTAGGGTGGGAACATATAGTAATGCTCATAGAATATTAAAAGTAAGAAGCAAATAATATCTCATAGATCTAGTCAACTGTTTGATTTTTTTTCAGTATCTGAAATAAAGTCCAGAGTGTTGAAGTGACTTGACTCTGAAATTAGTTGGGAATAAACTGACACTTCTATGACAAGTTTTTATCTTCAAGAAGTTAATAATATTCCGTGAAAATTTTGCCTTGAACCAACATTTCTCATAAAATTTTCAGTCTAGAAGTGATTTGACAGAAAAATATTTTAAAATAACGTGTAGCCATTCATAACACAGAAACTAAACTTTTTTTCTTATTGTGGATCTGTAAAGTTAGTCACTAATTAGAACTATAGTTACCATTTTGATTATTTTCTATATTGATAATAGCAAATAAATTATCACTGTTGCTATCAATTTGAATGTAT
>CM053580.1:173344844-173360377 GCA_028627135.1 Pseudochirops cupreus | reverse complement strand
AACAACAACATTTTTTAATATTTGTTTTTTAAAACTTTGATTTCCAGATTCTTTCCCTTCTTCCCTCCTTGCCCACCTCCACTGGGAAGACAAGCAATTCAATATAAATTGCATCTGTGTAGATTTGCAGAATGTTTTCATAGTAGTTATATTGTGAAAGACTAACTACATTTCCCTCCAGGCTATTCCACCCCCCCCCCCCACTTATTCTATTTTCTATTTTGATCCTGTCCCTATTCAAAACTGTTTGCTTCTAACCAGCCTCTCCCTCAATCTGCTCTTCCTTCTATCATCACTCCTCTTCTCCCCTTCTCCCCTACTTTCCTGTGGGGTAATATACCGAACTGAGTGTGTATGTTATTCCCTCCTTAAGCCAAATTCAATATGAGCAAGGTTGACCCACTCACTTATATCTTCCTGCTCTTCATCTCCATTGTAACAGTTTTCTCTTGCCACTTTCATATGAGATAATTTACCCTATTCTATCTCTCCCTTTCTCCTCTCAACATATTCCTCTTTCAACTCTTAATTTTACTTTTTAGATATCATCCCTTCATATTCAATTAATCCTGTGCCTTCTATCTATGTATACATGTACACACATATACACACACTCACATATATATTTATGCACATACACACTCTCCTATACATACATTTATATGCATGTATGCATATATACGTGTGTGTGTATGTATGTATATCCCTTCAACTATCCTCATACTGAAAAAAGTCTCATGAATTACAATGATCATTCTTCCATGTAGGAATATAAATAATTCAAATTTAATAAGTTCCTTTTGATTTGTTTTTCCTTTTCACCTTCTCATGCTTCTCTTGCTTCTTGTATTTGAATGTCAGATTTTCTGTTCAGCTTTGTTTTTTTTCCATCAAGAATGCTTGAAAATCCTCTATTTCATTGAATGACCATATTTTTCCCTGTAAGATTATATTCACTTTTGCTGGATAGGTGATTCTTGGTTTTAATCCTAGCTCCTTTGACCTCTGGAATACCATAGTCCTAACTCTGTGATCACTTAGTGTAGAAGCTGCTAAATCTTGTGTTATCCTGATTGTGTTTCCACAATATTCAAATTGTTTCTTCGTGACTGCTTGTAATATTTTCTCCTTGATCTGGGAACTCTGGAATTTGGCTATAATATTCCTAGGTATTTTTTGGGGGGGGGGATCTTTTTTAAGAGGTGATTGGTGAATTCTTTCAATTCCTATTTTGCCCTCTGGTTCTAGACTGTCAGGGCAATTTTCCATGTGAACTTCTTGAAGGATAATTTGTAGGCTCTTTTTTTGATCATGACCTTCAGGGAGTCCATTAATTTTTAAATTATCTCTCCTGGATCTATTTTCCAGGTCAGTGGTTTTTCCAATGAGATATTTCACATTGCCTTCCATTTTTTTGTTTCTTTGTATCTGTTTTATAGTATCTTGATTTCTCATAAAGTCATTAGCTTCTATTTGCTCCAATCTAGTTTTGAAGGAATTATTCTCTTCAGTGAGTTTTTGAAATTTCTTTTGCATCTGGCCAATTTGGCTTTTTAAGGCATTCTTCTTCTGGTTGGCTTTTTGGGCCTTTTTTTGCCATTTGAGTTAGTCTATTTTTTAAGGTGTGATTTTCTTCAGTCAGGCTGTTGACTCACTTTTCATGATTTGAAATTTGTACCATTCTCATTTCTCTTCTCATTTTTCCACCACTTCTCTTATTTCATTTTCAAACTCCTTGTTGAGCTGTTCCATGGCCTGTGACCAGTCCATATTTTTTCATGGAAGCTTTTCATGCAGGAGTCTTAACTTTGTTCTCTTCTTTTGGTTCCATGTTTTGATCCTCTCTGTACCCAAAAAAGGATTCTATAGTCTGATTGTGCTTCCTCTGTTTGTTCATCTTGTCAGACAATTATTTGACTTTGGAGCTCTTTTCGCTGGTAGAACTCTTCTTCTAGAGTGGAGAGAGCTGTGTCCCAAATTGCTGGGTTTTGCCCATGTGCTGCCAGAGCTGTTGTCAGAGCTATGAGGAGGGCACTCTCTCTATAGCCACCATAATCTCTCACACTGTTGTTCCTCACCCCAGGACTACAACCCAAGACTGTTAACTAGCCAAGTAGGTCAAAGCAAGAGCAATTACCCTCTGAATGGTTGTTTGGTCCATGTATGATCTGCAGGCCTGGAGCTCCAGAAGCAGTCATGTGGCAGCAGCTGCAGTCACCATGCTGCTGAGCACCTCTTGCCACTTGGGCAGGGGCTAGACTGCATTCTACTCTCACCCTGGAACAGCAGAGTTCCCTACTTACCCCTTTACTTTCTCTTTGGCATTTGTGGGTTGAGAAATCAGGAAACCACCATAGTTGCAGGTGACTCACTCTCCTGAAGTCTAGCCCACTGGTTCATGGTGTCCCCAGTCTGGGCCTGTGCTGCTCATGTGGGACTGTGCTTGGCTCCCAGCTTGGTGCAACAGACCCTTCCTGTTAGCCTGCCAAGCTGCCTTCAACAGGAGATTTGTTTCTCTCTTTCACTTTGTGGGTTCTGTAGCTCTAAAATTTATTTAGAGTCATTTTTTTTACAGGTTTTGGAGGTGGTTGGAGTGGAAGCTGAAGCAATTACTGCTCTTACTCAGCCATCTTCTCCTTCAGGAAGAATTTTAAGAGCCTTCTGGTTGGTTTCCTGGCTCATGTCTCTCCCCTGTTCAATCCACTCTCCACTCTGTTGTCCCAAAGCAGTTCTTAAGAGAAATATTATATCTCTTAATGCTTACACTAATAAAATAGAGAAAGTGGAGATCCGTGAATTGGGCATTCAACTAAAAAAGCAAGAAAAACAACAAATAAAAAGTACTGTGTTAAATACAGAATTACAAATTCTGAAAACCAAAGGAGAGATTTATAAAATTGAAATTAAAAAAATTATTGAACTGATAAATAAAACTAGCAGCTGGCTTTATGAAAAGAAAAGCAATAAAATAGATAAATTTGGTTAATTTGATTAAAATTAAAGAAAGAAGAATGCCAAATTACCAGTATCAAAAATGAAAAGGGTGAATTTGCCACCAATGAAGAGGAAATTAAAACAATAATTAGGATCTCTTTTGTTCAACCACATGCCAATAAATTTGACAATCTTAGTAAAAAAAATGAATGTTTACAAAAATAATTACCAGATTAACAGAAAGGGAAGTAAAAATATTTAAACAATACCATGTCAGGAAACTAAATTAAAGAAATCATTAATGAACTCCCTGTGAAAATGTCTCCAGAGCCAGATGGATTCACTGGCAAATTCTATCAAATATTTAAAGAACAATTAATTCCAGTACTACATAAACCATTTGGGAAAATAGGCGAAGAAGGAGTCCTTCAAAGTCCCTTTTTATTAGGTCTTTTTTTTGGTTTTTTGGTTTGTTTTTTAAATTTTTTTTTTGTCTTTTTGGAGGAGGGAAGACAGGGCAATTGGGTTTAAGTGACTTGCCCAAGGTCACACAGCTAGTACTTGTTAAGTGTTTGAGGCCACGTTTGATTTCAGGTCCTCCTGATTCCAGGGTTGGTGCTCTATTCTCTGAGCCACCTAGCTGCCACAAAGTTCTTGTATGATACAAGTATGGTGCTGATACCTAACCCAGTAAGAGTCAAAACAGAGAAAGAAAATTAATGACTAATTACCTAATGAATATAGATGCAAAAAATTTTTAATAAAATACTAACAATGAGATTACATAAATTTATCATGAGGATAATACACTATGACCAGAATTTATACCAGGTAGTATTTACACAAGGGCTTCAGGGCTGGTCCAATGTCATGAAATCTATCAGCATAATTGAGCATATTGAAAACAAAAGTATCAAAAATCACATGATTATCTTAATAGATGCAGAAAAAGATTATGACAAAATGCAACACCCATTACTATTAAAAACACTATAGATCCAAGGAATAAATAAAGTCATCCTTAAAATGGTAAGTAGTTTCTACCTGAAACCATTAGGAAGCATTATATAATGCTTAATAGAGATAAGCTAGAAATATTTTCAGTAAGATCAGGGTTGAAACAAGGATGGCCACTATCACCACTGTTATAAATATTGTACTAGAAATGTTAGCTTTAGCAATAAGAGAAGAAAAAACAAATTGAAGGAATTAGAATAGACAAAGAAGAAATAAATCTATCATTCTTTGCAGGTGATATGTATGACATGATAAGTATACTTAGAGGACCCTAGAAAATCAATTAAAAAACTACTTGAAATAATAAATAACTTTTGTAATTTGCAGGATATAAAATAAACCTACAAAAATCAACAGCACTTCCATATATTACTAACAAAGTCCAACAGCAATAGTTAGAAAGAGAAATTCCATTTAAAGTTATTCTAAATAATATTAAAAAATTGGGAGTCTACCTGCCAAAACAAACCCAGGAACTATGAGAACAAAATTGCAAAACACTTATACAAATAAAGTGGATCTAATTAATTGGAAAACTATCAGTTGGGTAGGCTGAACTAGCATAATGAAAATGAGAATTCTACCTAAATTTACTTATTCAGTGCCATACCATTCAAACTACTAAAAATTATTTTATAAATCTAGAAAAAATAATAACATTCATTGGAAATTACAAAAAGGTCCAGAATATCAAAGGAATTAAAATAAATACAAGGGAAAGTGACCTACCTATACAAGGTCTAAAGTTGTATTATAAAGCAGAAATCATCAAAATTACTTGACACTGACTAAGAAATAGAGTGCTCTGTCACTAGAACACTGATTAGGTAGACAAGATGCAGTAATCAATGTCTCTAGTAATCTATCCTTTAATAAACCCCAAAACTCCAGCTTCTGGGATAAGACATCATTCTTTAACAAAACTACTGGGGAAATTGGAAAAAAAGTATGCCAGAAACTAGGCATAGACCTTACAGCATAAACCAAGATAAAGCCAAAATGGGTACATGATTTAAATATAAAGGCTGACAGCATAAGCAAATTGGGAGAGCAAGGAATATATACATGCCAGATTTATGGAGAATTGAAGAATTTATGGAACAACATTATTAAATGCAAAATGGATAATTTTGATTTCATTAAATTGAAAAGTTTTTGCACAAATGAAACCAATGTAAGAAAGATTAGAAAGGAAGCAGAAAACTGTGATACAAATTTTTACAGTGTCTTTGATAAAGGCCTTATTTCTAAATATAAAGAGAGAACTGAGACAAATTTATAATACAAGTCATTCTCCAACTGATAAATGGTCAAAGGATATAAACAGGCAGTTTTTAGAGGAAGAAATTAAAGGTATCTATAGTCATGTGAAAAAAAATACTCTAAATCCCTATTGATTAAAGAAATGCAAATCAAAATGACTCTAAGGTACCACATCACACCTATGAGATTAGCTACCATGACCAAATAGGAAAAATGACAAAAGTTGGAGAAGTTCTGTGAAAATTGGAACACATTGTTGGTTGAGTTTTGAACTGATCCAACCATTCTGGAAAGCAATTTGGAACTATGCCCAAAGGGCTATAAAACTGCATTCCCTTTTACCCAGCAACAGTCCTAGGTCTGCATCTCAAAGAGATCATAAAAATGGGAGAAGGACCCGCATGTAGAAAAATATTTATAACAGTCCTTTTTGTGGTGTCCAAGCATTGGAAATCAAGGGAATGACCATTAACTAGGGGATGAACAAGTTATGGTATATGAATAAAATGGAATACTGTTGTTTCAAAAGAAATGATGAGCAGACTTTGGAAAAACCTGGAAAAAACTTATGTGAACTGATACTGATTGAAGTGAGCAGAAACAGGAGAACATTATACACAGTTGCAGCCACATTGTGCAATGGCTAGCTGTGATAGGCTTAGCTTTTCTCAGCAGTCCAAGGATCTAAGGCATCTCCAAAAGACTCATGATGAAAAATGCTTTCCACATGCAGGAAAAGAACTATGGAGTCTGAAGTCATGTCAAACTACACTATTTGCTTTACCACCCCTCCCTTTTTTTTTGTTTTGTTCTCCTTTCTCATGGTTTCTCCCATTGGTTCTTATTCTTCTTTATATCATGACTAATGTGAAAATATTTAATATGAGTTTATATGCAAAGCCTTTAACAGACTACATTCTGTCTTGTGGTGTGGACAGGGAAGGGAGGAGGAGAAAATTTAGAATTCAAAATATTATGGAAATGAATGTCGAAAACATTTTTGGTTTCATTTTAATTAACTTTTAAAAATACAAAACCTATAACCAATATAAAATACTTAGCACTGTAGTTACCACAATATTATCTAGGACCTATATGAACACAATTGTAACACATTTTTCACACAAAGTCACATCTAAACAAAAGGAAAAATATTAATTGCTCATGAGTTGGCTGATCCAATTTAATAAAAATGACAATTATACCTAAATTAATTTATTCAGTGCTATAGCATACTGCTAAAGTTATTTTTCAGACGTAGAAAAAATGACAGCAAAATTCATCTGGAAGAAAAAATATTAAGAATATAAGGGGGATCAATGAAAAAAATGTCAAGGAAGGTGGTCTAGCATGGCCAGATTCCAAACTGTTTTACAAAGCAGTAATCATCAAAGCAGTATGGTACTAGCTAAGAAAACTGAGTGGCAGATCTGTGGAATAAATTAGGTACACTATACACAGTAGTGAATGATCATAGTAATCTAGTGCTCCGTAAACACAAAGATCCAAGGTCTGGGTATGAGAAGTCACTATTTGACAAAAATTCCTGGGAAAACTAGAAAGCAGTTTGATAGAAATTATGTATCAATCAACATCTTTTTTATATCATTAAGACTGGATTTATTAATGTGCCAGGTAATTTTCTATAAATGAAAAAAAATATTTCTTCTTAAAGCCTTGAGGGGATTGGAGGAGAGAAGATGGGATGCTGTTCTTGGGCACAGTCTCATTTTTGTACTCTGGATGTGATTCCATTGATACACGTATTATATCAGGAGAGCTAATTGTTCTTAAATTGAAGGCTACCAGGAAAGGATATTCCTTCCTTCTTAGGAAGGGTGAAGTTGATTTGGCTTGGCTATCTGCTGTTCATCTGTGAGACATGTTGTTGGTGGTGGAAAAGGATTCATCTTCAAGATCATCTTCCCACTGGAACTGACAGCCTTGTGAGTGGAGAGCCAATTTCTCTGACTTAGCTAGTTACCAGAGAGGGAAGCACTAACATCTGAGTTTTCAAAGCTGGGGGGTTCAACGGCTGCCCAGTCTCGTCAGGCTAAATCACACAACTCTTCCCAAAGTGAGCTCCCTAGATCAACATCTTACATGACATAACAAGATACGGTCAAAATGGATAAATGATTTTGGCATAAAGCGTGAGATCATGAATAAAATGGGGGAGCATTGAAAATGTATGTATCAGAGCTATGGATAAGGGATATTTTGCACATGTGCAAGCATGTGTGTGTGTATACACATACACACATATGTACATATATATATATATACACATACCAAGATAAGGTTAAAATGGGTAAATGGGTATGTGATTTAGCCATAAAAAGTAATACTGTAAGCAAATCAGAACAACATGGAATAATTTACCTGTCAGATCTATTCATAAGAAAAGGATTTATGACCAAACAAGAAGCATAGAGCATTATTTTATAAAAAAAACATGTAATTTTCAATAAATTAAAAAGGTTTTGCATAAACAAAACTTTTATAGAAAGTTTCTCTAATAAAGGCATGATTTCTCAAATATATGGTGAACTGTGAGTTTGTATAGATAAATAGATGGATCCACAAATATACATACATATACAGACACATATACATGTATGCATATGTGTGTGTATTCACTTCCCAACTGTTAAATGGTCAAAGGATATAAACAGGCAGTTTTCAGCAGAAGAAAACAAAACTATTTATAGTTATATGAAAAAAAACCTAAATTAAAGCAACTCTGAGTCCCACCTCAGACCTATCAGATTGAAAGCAAAGGGAAATGACAAATGTTGGAGGAGATATGGAAAAATTGGAATACTAATGGGCTTTCGGTAGGTTTGTAAATTGATTTAACCCTTTTGGAGAATAAGTTGAAACTATGCCCTAAAACTGTGCTTACCCTTTGACTCAGCAATACCACTACTAAGTCTGTACCCTAAAAACATAAAAAAGGAAAATGACATATGTGTAAAAAAACTATTTATAGCAGCATTTTTTGTGACAGAAAAGAACTGGATATTGAAGAGATGCCCAACAATTGGAGAATAGCTAAAGAAGTTGTGGTATATGACTGTAATGAAATACTGTTATACTATAAGAAAGGTTGAGTAAAGTACTTAGGAATAACCTAGAAAGATATGTGTGAACCAAGGCAGAAAATAAAGGGGAAGTCTAGACTGTGAGTATATAACCATTGTTGTTTATATACCAAAATGGGTAGCTCAGTGTCAATCGTATATTCCAGATATGACTGGGGAGCTGTAAAGAACTATCATAATATTATAGTACAGTCGACATAAGCTAATGCAGAATGAAGTAAGTACAGTCAAGAAAACAACATACACAATGAATATAAGTAGAATCAAACTAATTACTTAAAATTATCTGAGTATCTAAATCATAAAAGTCAAATATATCAGCCTGTAAATTATAACTTTTTAG
The DNA here is from genome assembly GCA_028627135.1 of Pseudochirops cupreus. NCBI lineage: Eukaryota > Metazoa > Chordata > Mammalia > Diprotodontia > Pseudocheiridae > Pseudochirops > Pseudochirops cupreus. The sequence continues at coordinate 173,351,716 of CM053580.1, read as the reverse complement.
GAAAAAAAATTGGTCAGCCAAAAATGGAATAACATACACACTCAATTGGGTATAGTAATCTATCTTACCCTATAGAAAAATAAGAGGGGAAGGGGAAAAGGGAAAGTGGGGAGGTGATAGAAGAGAGGGCAAATTGAGGGAGAGGGAGTCAGAAGAAAAACACTTTCGAAGAAGGATAGGGTGAAAGGAGAAAGAGAATAGAATGAACCAAGGACAGGGGAAGGGAATAGGATGGAAGGAAATACAGTGAGCAATAGTGATTGTGAAAAAAAATGAAGCAAGTTTCTTTGATAAAGGCCTCATTTCTCAAACATACAGAGAACTGAGTCACATTTATTATAAATAAGTCATTCCTCAATTGCTAAGTGATTAAAAGATATGATCAGTTCTCAGACGAAGTGATCATAGCTATCTATAGTCAATCTAACTCACTATTAATTGGAAAAATGCAAATTAAACTACTGAGTTTACTACTTCATACTTACTAGTTTGGCTAGTAAAACAGAAAAGGTAAATGACAAATGGTGGAGGGGATATGAGAAAAAAGAGACATCGATGCATTGTTGATGGAGTTGTGAAGTGATTCAACCATTTTGTAGAGCAATTTGGTGATATGCCCAAAGGACTATAGAACCATTCATACCCTTTGGCCTAGCAATACAACTACTAGGTCTGCATACCAAAAGAGATTTTTAAAAATAAAGGAAAAGGTCCTATATGTACAAAAAAAATTATAGCAGCTCTTTTGTGGGGGCAAAGAATTGGAAATGGATGGGATGCCCATCAACCGGGGAATTCCTGAACAATTTGTGCTATGGGATTATGATGGAGCATTATTGTACTATAAGAAATAATGAACAGGGTGCTCTCAGAAAAGACCTGGAAAGACAGAAAGACTTGGGCTGATGCAAAGTGAAATGTATTGTGTACAAAGTAACAGCAATATTGTAAGATGATAAGCTGTGAATGACTTAACTATTCTCAGAAATACAATGATCCAAGACACCTCTGAAGGACTTACAATGAAAAATGCTACCTATCTATCCCCAGAGAAAGAACTATTGGTGTATGAATACAGACTGAAAAACATTTTTTTACTCTATTTTTGTTGTGTTTTTTGTCCATGTTTTCTTTCACAATGTGACAATTATGGATATGTTTTGCTTGACTACACATGTATAACCTATATAAAATTGTTTAACTTCTCAATGAAGAGAGGTGGGAGGGAGGATGGGAGAGAATTTGGAACTTAAAGTTTTAAAAATGAATGTCAAAAAAATGGTTTTTATGTGTAACTGGGGGAAAAATAAAATACTAAAGTTTAAAAAAAGAAAGAAAAAGAATGTTAAAGTAAAGGCCATTAAAAAATTAGTCAAGTAGATGGTACATAGGATATTCATTGTCTTTATATTCTTAATCTAATAATTTCTGAAAATGTTCCTGGAGACATATAGACTTCTCCTTCAGTGACCTGAGCCCTATGCTTTGGGCATAGTTCATTTCCCACCTGTCATTGTCTGTCATAACCAAGGGCCATGTGATGTTCTCATACCCACATTTCTCTGGAAGGGCTATTTAGTCATTCAGAGAACCAAGTCTATAAATATCAGTTTTTATGTGTTGGAAAATAATTCTGTCAATGGAGTATGGGAAGAAAGGAATTTTAGAGAAAGATTATCAGCAATAATGGAGGCAGGAAAGGGCATGGAATGTTCAAATAACAAAGTGTAGATAAGTTGGGCAAATGTATAGAAGAACAAAGTGTGAGGTAAGACTACAAAAGAAAGGTGGAATGAGATACTGAAGGACACTGAATGTCAACCAAGAGAAATTGAGGTTTATTTGGGAGGCAAATGTTTTATCCTGTGCCTTCTCAACAAATTATTTTTTATTTACATTGTATGCATTCTGTATTTACCTATGCTCTTTCCCCCTTTAGAATGCATAGTAAACTCCTTAGGGGCTATGATTCTTCTTTTTATCTTTATATTTACAGGTCTAGCCCAGTGCCTTTATTTATATAAGTAATCAATAAATTCCTATTAAGTTTAATTGAACTGAAGCAATAAGGTGGCACTAAATAGTTTTTATCAGGAGTAACATGGCTAGATCTACGAATGTGAAAGATTATTCTGAGAGTAGAATGACAGACAAAAAGAAGAAAAGCACAATCAAGAGGACTGTAATGAGGTTATAGCAACCTTCCCAGAAAGTTGTAATCAACCTGTATTAGGGTGCGGCACAAAGAAGAGAGAGGACACGAGCAGGTAGAATAGATAATTGTAAAGGCATGTACAAGCAGCTTTCCAGATGACTGCTTCTGTGAACAGCTTTCAAGGTTCTGATTACATAATACAGTGAATACTCTATTTATTCAATAACAAATCAGAATAAAACATTCACAGAAAATCAAGGTACAGCATTCACAATGTTACAACTTATCACAGACAATACAAATTCAGCATTCACAATGACTTATCACTAAAATAGCCATGTAGTTTTCACCACAGTCCTCACATAGTTTTGAACAAAGTATAATCATTTAGTCAATCAATCACTTAGTAACTCAATCATTCAATCAACTCATCATTCAATCATCCTTAAGGCGGCAAGTCACAGTTCTCCACTCATGGGGCACACTAAGTCATGATATCAGTCACTACTCGCACTCTCTTAAGGGGTAGTGTAAAATACACAGGCCATCCACCCCTCAGTCACAAATAAGTTACAATTTCAAGGTCATAATAAGTAAGTTAGAACTTCAGTCAGTCACTACTAAGTATCCACAGAGAGATCTCTTCATCTTAACCCGAGGTAGGTTCTCATATTCCCTGGATCCCCTTCCATGATCCCAGCTCCTACCTGGATTCACCAAACTGTCACCTGGGTTCAAAGCTAGATAGCTGCCAGTTTCTTGTCCAGCTCTCTGTGCAGTTCCTGTTCCACGCTGAAGCTCACTGTGTCCAGTCCACCTTAAGACCTCCACAGTCTCTGTTCCTGGGAAGTCAAGGCATAACAAGGCCACAAACAGATAAAATACAGGCACCACAGTCGTGCTTCCTCAGTCTTCTGCAGCTCCAGCTGGTCCTCAGAAATCCTCAGCAGTTTGGCTGGCCCTTGGACTCAGCAGCTTCTCAGAAGCTCCAGCTGGCCCATGGATTCAGCAGAAGTTTCAGCTGGTTCCCAGAATCAAAATCACTTCATTCAGGTTCTCAAAATAAAAATCATTCTCTCCAGCCTGGGCCTCTCTTCCTCAGCCTCCAGAACCTGGCTCCAAGAAGACCTCTCTGACCCAACAGGGGCTTCTCCTTTTATACACTATTGCTCCTCCCTATCCAGCCCCTTCCTGTCACATCCGCAACAAGATTCATAACTTCTGTTTCTTTAGCAGAGGCTTAATTTGACACTATGTGCTAAGTACCTGTCAACTTAGCAATACAAAAGGATTTTCAAATCTCATTACCACTGCAGTAATATGGATTCAACCGAATTAATTAGCTATTTTTGGGAGAATTAAGAGTAAGTAACCAAATTGTAAAAAAAAAAAATGAAACAGGGTGATTAGAGGTGGCAACTGAATGAGTAGAGTTAGGAGAAGCAAGTTTGTAAAGAATGATAAAAATAAAGCTGTTGCTTTATTTGCTTATCTTAAAAATCACTATAGGTAGTAGTCTTGGATAATGTTGCTTTCTGATTTTTTTTTTGGTATTTCATAGAAAATTATTAGGACCATGGGATTTTAGAAGAGGAAATAACTTAAAAGATAATAATGTTTACTCAGTCTTTCCACTTTACAACTGAGGAAACTGAGAATTGATTGATTTAATGATTTATCTTTTATCCAAGATCCCCAAAACAGTACTGGAGTTCAGCATAGAACTCAAGACTGTTGACTCCCTTTGTTCTCTGCCTCCCCCCATTAATCCACACTGACATTTAGCCTTTGATTTCAAAATTCTCTGGAAACAATTAATGTCTTTTTTCAAAATAGTCCTACTATATGCATGTATGCATGTATACACATATGTATATATAAAGATATACATACACATGCTTCTATGTTCATATGTGCATATATGTGCATACTTGAATGCACACATACACATATACACACTTATGCATATGTTCACATACACACATATACACACATATATACACATATGTATATGTTCATGCATGTGTAAAGTCAAACACAAGCAGCTCTCCTGAGGACTGCTGCTGTGAATAACTTTAAGGTTCTGATCACATAGTATAGTGAACTCTCTCTATATTCATCAATAAACTAAAGCAAAACATTTGTAACAGTATAACATAGCAACTTATTACTAAGGTGGCCATATAGTCTTAAACAAAAGATATCAATCAGTAGGTCACAATCTCCTCAGGCAATATAAAGTACCCATCTAAAGTCTTCTTTCATCTTGATTGGAGGCCGGCTCCCAGTCATCCTTAAGCCAATTATCCTTAAGGGGTAATCATCCTTAAATCAATTATCCTTGAGGGGTAGTGGAAAGTACAAAGGTCTTCACCCCTAGGTCACAGTAAATAATAATCTCTCTGTCAGAACTAAGTACCCAAGTAAAGGTCCCTTCATCTTGACTGCTAAACTCCATGGCTCCTCTTCCACACTCCCAGCTCTTGCTTGGATTCACACTATTGCCTGGATTCACAGGTAGGCAGCCTTCTGTTCCTGTTCAATATTGAAGTTCACAGTGACTAGTCCTAAAGCTTAACAGAGCCACAACAATATTTGCACACATTAGGCTTAGCAGAGTTACAACATTCACACACAGTACTGGCACTATCATCTCAATTCACTTTCTGTCTGTGTCATCAACACAAGTCAACAGAATGCTTCTGTTTGACATAGTTTACAAATCAACAGACAGAATGCTTCTGTCTGACAAAGTAACACAAACACAGACAGAACAGACAGACAGAGTGACTACTCCTCAAGTATTCTCCCTCTCAATTCTCCTCAGTGCCAGCTCATGTTCAAGCTTTTATATGCTCAGCTCCTTCCAGTTCCACCCTTCCTGTTGCATTCTTCCTGTTGTACTTGGGCTCCATATGATGGCATTAATCCTAATAAGGGCAGGGAAGGTTTCCAAACTCCCTTAGACCTATTAAGGGCAACACAATGTATGCTGTTTTCAACAAAGACTTGATATAATCACAGGGAAGGCTCAAAGACACTTGAACAGCTGAAAGAAGGAGTTAAGTGCTACTTTGCTTGCCATCCTAACATGTTTCCTACTTTCCTTCTTCCCTCACTCACCCATTCATATGTTTCTTGATACTTTACTATTGTTATTTCTTGTTGGTGGGTAAATGGTAAAAGATAGAACTTCCCCTTCCACCACTGTCAAAGTGAATGTCAATAGTAACTCTTTCTCTTTTGAGAAAGAGTTCTTTTCCTCTCCCAGTGTGATTTTTTTTAAATTAAAGGGGCCATCCCTTGACTTATTTCTTTAAGAGATCAATTCACTTAATGAACATTACCTCACTCAAAGTGAAAACCTGAAAAGGATTTAGCCTAAAAGGTCCAGGGTCTCTCTTTGCATCCTGGACCATTTCCAGTCCTGATGAACATCTGGCCTCTGGACCCAGATGACTCTGAAGGAGAAAGTGAGGCTGGTGACTTTGGACAGCTCTCCCTCACTCAAATCAAAGTTAATTGCAAGTCATGTCATCATGTCCCTGATGCTATGGTCCTCTTTGAAAATGAAGGACAAACACAAAACCAGTTGCTCAACATCAATTCTTTAGCCTGACTAGTACTCTCACTGTTTACTCAACATGCAATTTTTGTCCATACTTCTATTTCTTAAACACAATCCCTTCTATTTGAAGTAATATTTTATCTCCTATCTAACCAAATCCGTCAAAATATAGCCCAAGTTCCAAATCTGTGAAATTTAATTGACAACTCAATCTATACCTTTGTAATCCTTCCAAATGAGAATCCCTTCTCCCCATATTCAGGTGTTCAGAATTATCATAGTAATATAAATCTGGATTTGATAAAAAGCAGGAATTATTTGGAACAACTTTCATATGTGTTGCCCCTTGACAACAATTAGGACTTTATATCTTATTGTAAGCTTAGTGACATATTCTCACATTTTTTATCTCACTTAAGTGAACTATATACATGTGCAAATATATACATACACACATATACTTATATATGCACATATACACATGACATATACATGTATGCATGCATGTGTATGTATATATATAGTGTGTATATTATATATATATATATATATATATGTAATAGATTAGCCTGGATAGTAAATAGGAATGAATTAAATATATTATGGTTTAAAAAAAGGAGGGAGTAAGAATTGTGTTTTCAAAAATCATAGCTTTATATTAAATATTAGAAATATTTTGTCTGTATAGTGAAAAAATACACTACAATATGTTATCAAGGAACGACAGATTATTAGGGTAAGTTTGATTTAAGTAATTGGTTTGTCACTAGTTAGGAAGTCTCAATATCATTAAATTTTCTTTTTCCAACAAAAAATACATGGTTAGACTTAATAAATGTTAATCCTGAATATTGACGTATGTGTAGTACAAAATTTTGAAGGCACATATATATTACAAAGGAATTATTTCTTATTATTGCAGTTTTTAAAAATTACTTTCATATCTATATAAGAAATCTAATTTGCTTATTTTACTAATAACCTATTATCTCTGATTCTATAAGTTTACCATATTAGAAAATACTTTTACATGCTACATTAAGAGGATTACACCCAGAATAAAGAGATCGTCACGTGGAAACACTATTTTTAATGTAATTAATAATGTAAACATATGCATTACATATAGTTTTTTCAATAATACATTAA
>CM053580.1:173323552-173336322 GCA_028627135.1 Pseudochirops cupreus | reverse complement strand
GTTCTATAATCAAATATTAAAAATATATATGTATATATATACACATATATTATTATTATTATTATTATTATTAACTACATGCAACTGGGAATTAAGATATATAGGCACTGGAGTAGGGAGATCCATCCTGCCCTACCGGAAAGTCAGAGGGGTAATGGTGGAGGACATAGGAGAGAGCAGATTGGGGGAGGGGTTATATAGTGGGATGGCTGTTTTGAGGTGATCGGTAGGGGAAAGATGGGGAGAAAATTTGTAACTCAAAATCTCATGGAAATGAATGATGTAAACAAGAAAATAAATAAATTTATTTATTTAAAATTTTAAAAAAAGGAATCTATCTTACTCTATAGGGAAGTAAGAGGAGAAAGAGGAAATAAAAGGTAAGAGATAGATAAAAGGTTGGGAAGAAGGGAAGAAAGAAGTAGGAGGGGGAAGGGAAAAGCAAAGCAAAAGGGGATTGATAGATGAGAAGGGAGATTAAGGAGATGGTATTCAAAAGCAAAACACTGGTGAAGAGGGAAAGGGTGAAAGGAAAGAGAAAAGTCTAAACAGGCAGGGGGAGGGCGGGAATAGAATAGAGAGACAAAAACACTAGGTAATCATACTTGTGAATGTGAATGGGCTGCATTATCTCATAAAACAGAAGCAGTTAGAGTGGATTTTTTTAAACCACAGTGCTACAGCAACAAGAAGCACATCTGAAGTAGAGAAATACATCCAGACAGAGTAAAGGCAAAAAACTGGAGCAGAATATATTATGCTTCAGCTGAATGTAAAAAAAAAACAAAACAGAGGAAGTAATGCTGATCTCAGACAAAGAAAAAGTAAAAATAGATTTAGTCAAAAGAGATAAGGAAGAAAACTATATATTTCCAAAAGGCATCATAGACAATGAATTAATATCAAGACTGAACATACATGCACTGAGTGGTATAGAATTCAATTTTATAGAAAAGAGGTTAAGTGAGCTACAGGAATAAATAGACAGCAAAACTATACTGGTAGGGGACCTCAACCTCCCTCTCTCAGAATGAAAATAATCTAACCATAAAATAAACAAGGAAGAAGTTAGAGAGGTGAACAAAATTTTAGAAAAGTTAAATATGGTAGGCCTCTGGAGAAACATGAATGGAAATAGAAAGAAATATACCTTTTTCTTAGCAGTACATGGCACCCACACAAATATTGATCATGTACTGATGCTGACAAACCTTACAATCTGATGCAGAAAGGCAGAAAAATTAAAAACATCCTTTTCAGATCCTGATGCAATAAAAATCTCATGCAATAAAGAACCATCAAAAGACAAACTAAAATAAGTGGGTCAAACAACAACTCATGGAAACAATCCATAACTTCACCCAAGAGAATGACAATAATGAAAGAAGATACCAAAACTTCTGGCATGCAGCCAAAGAAGCTCTTAGGGGAAATTTTATATCTATAAATACCTATATAGATAATGTAGAGACAGAGGAGATCAATGAATTGGGCATGAAACTAAAAACGCCAGAAAAAGAACAAATTAAAAACTCCCAATTAAATACCAAATTAGAAGCTCTGAAAATCAAAATTAATAAAATCAAAATGAAAAAAACTATTGAATTAATAAATAAAATTAAGAGTTGGTTTTATGAAAATAGTAAAATAGACAAACCTTTATTAGATTTTTAAAAGAAAGAAGAAAACCAAAATATCCATATCAAATAAGAAAATGGTGAATTCACTATCAATGAAGAGAAAATTAAAAAAAAAAATAGGATCCATTTTGCCAAACTGTATGCCATTAAATCTTATCGTCTCAGTGAAATGGATGAATATTTACAGAAATTTAAATTGCCCAGACTAACAGAAGAGGAAATAAAATACTTAACTCCATTTCATAAAAAGAAATTGAATAAGCCTTAAATTAACTCCCTAAGAAAAAATCTTCAGGGCCAGATGGATTTACAAGTAAATTCTATTAAATGTTTAAATAAAAATGAATTCCAATGCTATATAAAGCATTATGAAAAATAGGCAAAGAAAGAGTCTTATCAAATTCTTTTTATGCAACAGATATGATGTTGATACTAACCCACAGGGAATCAAAACAGAGAAAGAAAATTACAGACCACCTACCCCAACAAATATTGAGGCAAAATTTTTAAGTAAAATATCAGCAAGGAGATTACTGAAAGTTATCAGGAGGATAACACACTGTGATGTGGTGGGATTTATACCAGGAATGCAGGACAAGCTCACTATTCAAATTAATTTTTAAAAATTAAATCAGAAAGTTAATTCAAAAGCAGCTATCAGCATAATTAACCTTATCAACAAGAAAACTAACAGAAATCTTAAGATTTTCTCAATAGATGCAGAAAAAGCTTTTGACAAAATGCAATAATCATTTCTATTAAAAACACTAGAGGGCATAAATGGAGTCCTCCTTAAAATGATAAGTAGTATCTATCTAAAACCATAGGCAGGCACTAGCAAAGTTTCAGGATATAAAATAAACCCTCTTAACTCAATGATATTTCTATATATTACTAATAAAATCCAACAGCAGGAGACAGAAAGAGAAATTCTATTTAAAGTTACTATAGACAATATAAAATATTTGGGAGTCTGCCTACCAAGACAAACCCAGAACTATAATTACAAAAACTATAATTACAAAACACTTTTTACACAAATAAAGTCAGATCTAAATAACTGGGGCAAAATATCAGTTGCTTATGGGTAGACTGGACTAATATAATAAAAATGACAATTCTACCTACTTATTCAGTGCCATACCAATCAAACTACTGAAAATTATTTTACAGAGGTAGAAAAAATGACAGAATTCATCTGGAAGAACAAAAGGTCCACAATATCAAGGGAATTAATGAAAAGAAATGCAAGGGAAGGTGGTCTAGCCATACTAGATCTAAAACTGTATGTAAAGCAGCAACCATCAAAAGTCTTTGCTACTGACTAAGAAATAGAGTGTTAGGTCAATTGAACAGGTTAGGAACTCAAGACACAGTTGTCAATGACTATAGTAATCTATTGTTTGATAAACCCAAAGATTATAGCTTCTGGGATAAGAACTCACTATTTGACTAAAACTGCTGGGAAAACTGGGAAAAATGGTATTACAGAAACGAGGCATTGACCAACATTTTATACCACACACTGGGATAAGGTCAAATTGGATACATGATTTAGACATAAAAGTTAGATTGTAAGCAAATTAGGAGATCAAAGAATAGCCTACCTGTCAAATCTACAGGGAAGGGAAGAATTCATGACGAAAGAAGAGCATTATGGAAAGAGCATCAATATAAAATTGATAATTTTGACTATGTTAAAAAAAAAGCTTTTGTACAAACAAAACCAATGTAACCTAGATTAGAAGGAAAGCAGAAAGCTGTGAAATGATCTTTACAGCAAGTGTCTCTAAGTCTCATTTCTAAAATATATTAAAAAATGAGTCAAATTTATAAGAATATAAGCCAATCATCAGTTTATAAATGGTCACATTATATGAAAAAGCAATTTTCAGATGAAGAAAGGAGAGCTATCTATAGACACACAAAGAAATGCTCTAACTCACTTTTAAAAAGAGAAATGCAAATTAAAACTCTGAGGTAGCACCTATCAGATTGGTTAATGTGACAAAAAAGGAAAATGATAAATTTTGGAGAGGATGTGGGGAAAATGGACACTGATGTAGTGTTGGTAGAGTTGTGAACTGATCTAACCACTCTGGAGAGCAATTTGGAATTGTTCCCAAAGAGCAGTACCCTTTATCAATAACCTTAAATAGGTCTATATCCCCAAGAGATCATAAAAAGAAAAATGACCTACTTATGCAAAAATACTTATAGTAGCCCTATTCATATTGGCAAAATACTGGAAACTGAGGTGATGCCCATCAATTGGGGAATGGTTGAACAAGCTATGGTATCTGAATGTAATAGAACACTATTGTGCAGTAAGAAATGATGAGCAGGCAGATTTCAGAAAAACCTGGAAAGACTTGTATGAACTGATGCAAAATGACATAAGCAGAAGCAGCAAAACATTGTGTACAGTATCAGTAACTTTATCTGATGACCATCTATGACTCAGCTCTACTCAGCAATACAGTAATCCAAGACAAGCACAAAGGATTCAGGAAGGAAAATCCTATCCACATCCAGATAAAGAACTGATGGACTCTGAATGCACATCAAAACATATTTCTTTTCACTTATTTTATTTTTTTGTGTGTTTTTTTCCCTTTTGACTTGTTTCTTCTTTCACAACTATGACAAGTATGGAAATATGTTTTACATGTATAACCTATATCAAATTGCCTAACATTTTCAGAAGAGAGAAAGGGAGGGAGAGGAGTGGGAAAATTTCAGTACCAAAATCTTATAAAAATAAAAGGCTAAAAATTGTCTTGACATGTAATTGGAAAAAAAATACTATTAAAAAAGCTTAGAAAGTTCTACTTTCAAGCCTTAATAAAAAAAGGTGAATATAATGGGGAGGAGAATTAGTTATTCATATATCTGAAGACATTCAGGATAAATTGAGAATTTTTTTTAATTGTTCTTATGTCATATCCATAACCTACCTAAGTTATATTCTGATCCAGCTTTTGATCTTCTTTGTCCCTAAATTTAAAAAACAGTGAGGATATCCTCATCTCCCTCTTAATATAGTTTTATTTCTCACTAACATATGCCATTCCAAACCAGAAGTATGCCTTCTGCTTTCATTAAACTTTTTGTAGTTCAAAATATGTAGTTTAACCAGTTTACAACACCATGATTTGTTAGCGGTATAAGTATGATTTTGATTGACTTATTGAATCAAGATACCCTTTTGTCATGTAAAGTGACAAGTTGCTTGAGCACACACTTTAATGAAAGTGTAAAAAGTCATCTGAATTATAGTGACACTGCATAAGAATCTTGTTTGAATCAGACAAGGAAACTTATCTAGGCCTCAAGAAAATAGAATATCAGCTTTGAGAATTCCCTAGCACTGCCCTCAGCAAGAAATTCTTGTGGTGAAAGGTTAGATGGAAGAGACACCTTAGTTTTAGTCTTAGCCAGATCTCCTTGCCCTTCCCTCTTTGTCCAGTGAAGAATATTTCAAGCTTTGAAGGATGTGGAATTTTGGACTTCCCATCTTCCTATTATCTTTCTAGCATCAGATCCTTCCATTGTCTGGCAGCAGTGTCTTCACTGGGAGCCAAGGACAGTTTCACCATGCTTAAGAGAAACTTACTGAGTATTTTAAAAATGGGAGGGAAAAAAGACTTTGTTAAACCAGGATCTGTAAATTATCTGTTTGCCACATATGCTTTCTAAATTTGAGCTTGCCTTTCCCTGGAATCTTTTACATTTATGTAAGAGTCCATAATGGACTAGGGGATGGGGGTGGGAAGATTTTGTACCAGCTATTCTTATTGTGTCACCTTAAATACTCACTTCTAAAATCTATGTCACACTAGATGAGTAAAGTTATTTTCAACAGATATTTTTGGGTAAGGGTGAACACTACTAATGAGGGCTCAGGCCAATGGCATTAGATAAATTTACCTCCCCTCAGGATTACCCCTAGAATCTTGAAAGCGTATATGAGTATGTTCTGAAGACTCTATTTGTTTCTGAGAGTGGAAGCTGAGACAAGTAAGTCAATGAATAAGCATTTATTAAGTGCTTAGCACATGCCAAGTGTTTGAGATACAAAGACATTTACAATTCTGATGGGATAAGAATCTTTGGCACTTACACCAGATACACCAGAACTGCAATAAAATTTGGTCTACCACATCCTCTAAAAAAAAAATACTCAGTGCCCTCCTGGAAATCCATTATCGTTAACCTTTTAATGATAATTTTAAAAAATCTGCCATTTCAATACACACACACACACATAACTGATGTATCTTAAATTTAATAATTTATCATAAATTTGCAGGGTTTTCCTGTATTAAAATTCTGATGATGTGATATTGTATCATATTTTAAACAAGTCATTATACACATATTCCTACTGATGCATGTTGAACTTCCTGACAATGCACCACACAGTTGCTTGCCAACACTTACTTATTAAGACCTGTTGGTGAACTTGACCAATAATAGGTTATAACTTGCATTTTCTGTGTTTTATTTGGAAAATAATACAATCATTATGACTTTAATTCTGTTATACAACAGATGAAATGTGTAAAAATGTTTTTTCAAAATTTTCTTTTTTCCTAATGCTTCCACTACCCCCTTATTTTTATTCAATGCCCCCCAATTACACCTGAGGTTACTATTGCCCCACCCAGTTGTTTCAGTACCCCTCAATGACTGGCTTTTCCCACTTTGGTAGCCTGTTGGCTAACTCCACTTTGCATCAGTTCATAAAAGTATTGCCAGGTTTTGCTGAAACCATTCCAATTGTCATTTTGTAGAGCACAAAAATATTCCATTATATTCACATAACACAACTTTTTCAGCTGTTCTCTAATTGATGGACACTTCCTTAGTTTTCAATTATTTGCCCACACACACACACACACACACACACACACACACACACAAACATACGCACATATACTGCCATAAATATATTTTGTACATATGGGTCCCTTTCCTCTTTCTTTGTTCCCTATAGGGTATAGATCTAGTAGCAGAATCACTTGAGGCTTTATTATTCTTGTCCAAATCCTGAAAATGAATCCTGTTTCTCTACCAAAAGGAAGCCTACATCAAATCCTTTATTTCTCGTAGTTTTATGTTATTACGTATATGACTTTTGCGATTACTGTAATTGAGTAAATAATCAGGGTGGCCAACACACAATTTCTTCTTTTTTTTTTTGGAAGGGGCAGGCATGGTAGTTGGGATTAAGTGATTTGCCCAAGATCACACAGCTAGTAAATGTCAAATGTCTGAGGCCAAATTTGAGCTCAGGTCCTCCTGCACCAGGATGGTAGTCAATTCACTGTGCCATGTAGCTGCCCTTCTTATACAGTAGCTTCTATTGATCCCTTGTGGACTGCATTCTCAGAATATGCCTTTGCATGAAGGGTTCTCCCCACTTTGCTTCTCTCTTACTGAAGTAGCATCTATTAATAGTTTCTAGTATTTTATCTTTTCTACCTCTATATCTCCTATGAAAAATGAAATTTAAACTATTTTTTTTTCTTTCTCCCCTTTCCTTACTACTTCTTCTCTTTTCTTATTCAGCTCCAATTCTTTATCTTTTTAAAATTCAACATGTCCTTTTCAGCTGCACTGAAAATAGACTGAAGTTAGGGCAGAGTAGGGGTTGAGGTGAACTTAACTCAGCCTATAAAGTGACCTACAGTTCTGTTACTGATCTTGAACGCTTTTCTTTTTCCAGATGATTACAGAGTGGCTTGAAAATACACCAAAGCCTTTCTTTTGATCTGTTAGTATGAATTGCTACAACATCTCCTAAAGTGGCAAACTATCCTCCCCTACTTTCATATCGGTTTCTCGATAACATGCTTTTCCAGGTTCAATTATTTTTCTCATCGCATAACCACTGGTCATGGTAGGGCAATTTTATCTATCTTCACTTTAAAACTGAGGAAGCTTACATACTCTACTCATTACATTATACTTTAATATAGTCATTATAAGTAGTTAAATAAATAGGTTCACTTGTGTAAATTTTTTTGTGTTGGTGATGAGCAAAAGAATTGTACCTAAAAAAGCATATTCTTTTACAAAAGGAGATCATACACAATATCTATATTTTACCTAGTTAAACCTGTCACCAGGGAAATGAGTATATAGGGGATGAGGTATATATGAGATGAGGTATATATCAGTATATATCAATTCTCAAAGGAGAATTCTGTGCACACATGTGCAAAGCTTGCCACCAGGCCTAAATCTCTTTAGCCCTTTCTAATATTGAGAAGGAATAGAGTGATAGGGGTTTTTATCAAATAAAGAAACTTCATAGTAGAAGCACATAATTTTAAACTGACCTTGGACATAAGTTATAAAGGAGAAAAGGTTACCAAGGCCCTTGAAAAAAAAAATTGAATGAGAAAAATATCACATTGTAGCTACTTAGGCCAATGTCTGAGTTTGAACAAATATAAATTGAAAATAAAACATTAGCTATTGAAAAGAATTAGTCAAATATTGTTATAAAATGAATATCTTATAGAATAATAATTTTATTAGTTTGTCAAGAATTAGCATAATGTACTTAATCTATAACTTATTTTATCAAATAATATTTAAAAATTTAAAAGTATTAATCACATTCCTAAGCCTTCCAAAGTAACATAATGAACGTCACCTCCAATCAGCTCATTTTTTGACTAGTATTGATGTATTTAAAGTATTATCCTTCTGAAGTAAGAGTTGATCTCAAAGCACAGTGGGGATTTTTAAATATACCCCAAAACTCTGTTTGGGATGATGTAAGTTAATGTGAAAGCACACTCAGATAAGATTCTTAATTTTAAAAAAAGAAATTTTAAAATGTGTGTGTTTCCTAGAAACTTAGCTAACCTGGCTCCAAAGGAGCTGCAGCCTGTACATCCATAGTAGACGTAACACCAGGTTCTGTGCTGGTAGTTCTCTTCAGGGCCTTCCTTCTTGCCTTTCCCCCCTTTAAGCAGTGTTGGAAATGGGTCTGGAAAAGCACAGGAAAGTTAAATCAAATTCTCCTTAGGGGATTTTTCATACTCTATCAGTAACTTTGCACCGTAAAGGTATGGCATGAGTTTAAGTATTCATTTTCACTAATGACTTTTTCCATATTAAAGTAATTTTACCCTCAAAATTGTTAAAATGTCATTGTATTAAATTGAATTATAATATCTTTCAAAGTATGCTGGTCTTTGTGTAATTAGTATCATGGCTAAGATTCCATATGTTATACTCATATGCTTTTCAAGATGTCATGACCTAATTGAGGCTGTTGTATGTGAGTGTGTATGAAAAATGTGTATCTATTTGCATAATAAGAATATCCTATAATAAGCCTAATATATGAATAGAAACTGTAAACAACAATGCTCTTACTTAGTTTAAAAAATAAATTCAATTTGTTATGAAAGTAAACAAGTATTAAATTCATTTGAGGAAGAACATAGAGCTTATATTTTCATCAGTATAGGAAATCCCTCATGAATTTTCCTTTTACCATTACATGTCTGCAACTCTTCCTCATTTATAACCTAAAAAAAGTATCTTGGAGGGACCAAGAGATTAAAGAACTTTCCCAGGTACTTTCTGTGAGGAACATTCAAGGAGACCAGTGTCATTAAATCAAAGTATATATGGAAGGAATTAAGGAGTAAGAAGAATAGAAAGATAGTGACACACTTTAAGAATCAATCAGAGGATTACATACTTGATTCTGGAAATAATAAGGAGTAACAGGGCATGATATGATCTGTGCTTTTGAAAGATCACTTTTTTTTTTAGCTCAGCAGAGAATGCAATGGAATGGGGAGAGACTGCAGGCAAGTTGGCCAACCAATGGGCTATTGCAACACTCAAGGCAGGAGTTGATAGGAACTTGAGCCACCGTGGTGGCAGTGTTATAAAGGGAAGAAGGCAATATGAGAGATGACATAAAGGTATAATCAATAATAACTGGCAACAGGTTATATAAGGGGGATGAAAGATAGTCGGGAGCTGAGGATGACATCTAGGTAATAAACTTGGGTGTCTGAAAGAATGTTGGTACCCTCCACAGCAGGGAAGTTAAAAAGGGAAGAGAAATTGGAAATAATTAATTCAGTCTTAGACACATTGAGTCTATGGCACATCTAGTTCAAGATAAGTAACAGACAATTAGAGATATGAGACTGCATGTTATCAGAGAGATTAGGACTGAAAAACAGCAGCTACTACTACTAATAATAATAATACTGCTGCTGCTAGTACTGCTACTACCTCTGTTACCATTTCTAAAGCAATTATGTCAGACACTATGCTAAGTGTTTTATAATTATTTTCTCCTTTGATCCTTATAACATCTCTGGGAGGGAGGTGTTATTATCATTCCCATTTCAAAGATAAGGAAACTAAGGTAGAAAACGTTTAAAAAGTGATTCGCCAAATGTCATAAAACTAAAATCTTAGGGTAGAATTGAACTCAGGTTTTGTTGACTCTAGACCTGGTACTACATCAGTTGCACAACTAAGCTGCCCAGTAATTAATATTTGAAGATGATCAACATAGAGATAATCATTGAAACTGTATGAGGTAATGAGATAATCAAGTAAAATACTACAGAGAAAGAAGAGAAGTGGCCCAAGAATGGGCTTTGAAGGAATCCCATGGTTAGTGGGTAAGACATAGACTAAGATTCAGCAAAGGTGAGGGAGAGAGAGAAAGAGAGACAGAGAGAGAGAGAGACAGAGACAGAGAGAGAAGAATGGAGGAGAGCTGGAAGAAGTATCTCAGAAACTTAGAGAGAGAAAGAATGAAGAGTAACAAGAATGGTCCAGAAGTTCAAAGGATACAAAGAGGTGAAGAAGGATGGGAATATAGAAAAGGTGATTAGAGTTGGTGATGAAAAACTTATCAATATCTTTGGAAAGAGCAGTTTCTGATAAATGATGAGATTGTAAGACAGACATCAAGGAATTAAAAAGAGAATGAGAGGAAAGGAAATTAAACATATTTTGTAGACAACATCTTTAAGGAATTTAACCACAAAGATGAGGTTATCAAAAATATTGGTTCATTGACAAAAACTTTCAAGTGAAAATGTTCCCTGAAAATACTATCCTTGAGAACCCCTGGTTGGAGTCAGGATGGTGGCATATAAGTAGGAAAACCCAATGGCTTCCCCCATAACCACCTCAAATACCTATAAAATATGACTCTAAACAAATCTTAGAGCTCCAGAACCAACAAAGTGATAAGAAACAAATCTCCCACTGAAGGCAGCCTGGCAGGTGGACAGGGAGGGTTCAGCATAGCACGCTGGGAGCCGAGCTCGCCCCACATGAACCCACAGTTTTAGCCCCAGGGTGGCCTGACCAGCTGCTGCTGGAGCATCTGGGAGAGTGGATCACCACCAGCTGTGGCAGTTTCCAGAATTATCAATCCATAAATACCAACGACAAAGTAAAAGGTCAGTGGAACTCGGCTGAATTTGGGGGGGATCAAGGAGTGAGTATAGCCTTCTGCCCCCAGAGCCAGAAGCTGAGGAAGTGGTGGCACTGCAGCTGCCTCCATGTGCCTGCTTCAGAACTCCTGGCCTGCAGTTTGCAGGGGGGCCAGGCAAATATTCAGAGGCTAAGTGCTCTTGCTTTAACCTGCCTGGATCAGGATCATGGTCTTGGGTGGTAGTCCTGAGGTGCATGACCAGTGAGTCAAAGCTGGTAGGAGTTGTAGAGATGGCAGCCTCCTAAGAGCTCTGGCAGCTGCTAAAACCCCAGCAATTTGGGACAAAGCTCTCCTCTCTGGAAGCAGAGTTCTACTGTGGCAAAGAGCTCAAAAGCCAAGTAAGTGACTGTCAACATGAGCAAGCAAAGGAAGCAAAGCAAGCACAGCCATCCAACTTTAGATTCCTTTTTGGGGACAAAAAGAATCAAAGAATGAAACAGGAGGAAGACAAGACAGTCAGAACTGAATCAAAATCTTCCAAGAAAGATATGGTTACAGGCCATAGAGGAGCTTAAGAAGAATTTTGAAAACCAATAAAAGAAGTAGAGGAAAAATTGGGGAGAGAAATGAGAATGATGCAAGACAATCATGAACAGAGAGTCAACAACCTGACTGAAGAAAATAACACCTTAAAAAGTAGACTAACTCAAATGGCAAAAGAGGCCCAAAAAGCCAATGAGGAGAAGAATGCCTTAAAAAGCCAAATTTGCCAGATGGAAAAAGAATTTCAAAAGCTCACGGAAGATAGTAATTCCTTCAGAACTAGATTGGAGCAAGTGGAAGCTAATGACTTTATGAGAAATCAAGATACTATTAAACAGATCCAAACAAATGAAAAAATAGAAGGCAAAGTGAAAAATTTCCTTGAAAAAAAACCACTGACCTGGAAAATAGATCCAGGAGAGACAATTTAAAAATTATTGGACTACCTGAAAGCCACGATCAAAAAAAGAATCTAGAAAACATCCTTCAAGAAATTCTCAAGAAAAATTGCCCTGATATTTTGGAATCAGAGGGCAAAATAGAAATTGAAAGGATTCACTGATCACCTCCTGAAAAAGATGCCAAAAAGAAAACTCCTAGGAATGTAATAGCCAGGTTCTGGAGTTCCCAGATCAAGGACAAAATATTACAAGCTGCCAGGAAGAAACAATTTGAACGTTGTGGAAACACAATTAGAATAACACAGGATCTAGCAGCTTCTACAGTAGGGGATCAAAGGCTCTGGAATATGATATTTCAGAGATCAAAGGAGCTAGGATTAAAACCAAGAATCACCCACCCAGCAAAATTGAGTGTAATGTTTCAGGGGAAAATATATTCATTCAATGAGGTAGAGGACTTTCAAGCATTCTTGATAGAAAAAAACAGAGTTGAATAGAGAATTTGACATTCAAATACAAGAAGCAAGAGAAGCATGAATAGGTAAACAGGCAAAAGAAATCATAAGGAATTTATTAAAGTTGAACTGTTTACATGTCTACATGGAAAAACAATAATTGTAACTTATGAAACTTTTCTCAGTATGAAGACAGTTGAAGGGAATGTAAATAGGAATGCAAATATGTGTATATATATATATATGTATGTATGTGTGTGTGTACATCGTATATGTATATGTATGTTTG
>CM053580.1:173300570-173323052 GCA_028627135.1 Pseudochirops cupreus | reverse complement strand
GTGTGCGTGTGTGTAACAAGAGTGTTACATTGGAAAATGTAGGTGTCATTAAATAAAAGAGGGATAGGGACTGAATCTATGACTATAGGGATATCCCAGGCGAGGAAATCTCCTAATACTTATGCTGGTTGGCACCTTTTCTGATATTTTTAGTTCACAGAATTGCTTGGAGCACTGAGAAATTAACTGGTTTACAAAGGGTCATGTATCCAATATGTGTCAGAGGTGGGATTTGAACCCAGGTCTTTCTGGTTATTAAGACAGATTTCTATCCCACCATGAAAATTATTTTTAAAATTAGGTATTTATAAAAAAGCTTGAATTCTAATACATTCACTAGTTAATTGCTTTGTCTGCCTCCTTGATTTTCTGTACAGCTCACAGCAGTGAGCTGTGCCTTAAAACGTAGTGATGTAACTAATTGCTCCAATTCATTGTACCATAAGGGAAGCTTCTAGTGTTTATTCTGCAAGCTAGCCCTGACTCTTAAACAGTTAGAAGAAATTTGAGGGATTTCTCCACTCTATTTTTTTCATCTAGAAAGGTATCTGCTACTTTTTTTTTTCCAAAAAAAGGCTTTTAAATCATCATTTTGAATTTTAAATGAATAAATTCATGTTCTGTCAGAAATTATTGTAAGAATAGATTAAAGGATTAAAATTAAACAATAAAAGAGAAGAAAGAAAGACATTTAAAAATGGCATTTCAATGAACCTAAGCAAATACATCAATCAAGTCTGATATGGTATGTAGTTTTCCACATGAATAGCCCCCAACTTCTATAAACAAGGAAAGAGAGTTTTGTTTCCTCATGGTCTCTTCAGGGCCAACCCTGATGATTTTAATTATACAGTGTTCAGATTTTTTGTTATTCTTTCCACCGACATAGTTGTAATCATGCAGTTCACTTTCCAGGTTTTGCTTACTTCACTGTATCAGTTTGTGTAAATCTTCCCATTTTTTTGTATTCTTCATATTTATTATTTCTCACACTGTCATTATATCCAATCACATTTAATCACAATTAAGTATTAAGTATCACAATTTGTTAAGCCATTCACCAATCAGGTGAATCTAGGCAGCTACTTTATATTTAATTCTTTATCACTATAAAAACATTTTACATTTTAAAAATTTAAATGTTTATAGGATCTTTCTTCCTGTCTTTGAATTTTTTGGAGCATATATCTACGAATGGAATATCTAAGCAAAAAATGTGTGGACATTTTTGTCACTTTCTTGGCATAAGTTCAGATTGTTTTCCACAGGGTTTGAATTAAATCACAGCTCCAAGAAAAGTATATTAATGAACCTATGTTTCCATAGCCCCTCTAACATTTTTTAAAATTTGTTATGCATACGTTGATTAGTGATTTGGAATAAGCCTTCAAATAGTTGTTAATAGCTTGCAATTCCTTTGAAAACTGTTCATAATCTCTGACCTCTTATTTTCTGGGTACATTTTACAGTATAAAAAATGTACTAGTTATATGTTCAAATTTATATGAAAACATCAATGCTTCATATCCAAAATCAATTGCAGAACCTGCACTACTGTTCCATGTTTTCTTGGGCTATGGGTTAGTTGCTTTTAGGAGGCTGTATTGTGTGAGATAGAAGTGTTAGCAGGACTCTTTCAACAATGTTCTTACCCAGTAATACCACTGCTCTGATACACAGTTAAAACGAGATGTCTATTGGGCTTTACTTTGATTTTACATGTATTTTAAGGAATCAGATAGTTTTAATGTATTTCAAAAATACCTGCTGCTCTACATCATGTCTTGGTGAGCACAGATACCCGTTAGTTCCTCGTGTTCCAATTTTACACTGAGGAGCTAATCATTTTATAATACCTCCCTCCCCATGTACTTATGTAAAGAAAGATATAGCACAAACGTCTTAAGGCTAATAAAATTCTTCCAGAGTCAGAAAATGAGTTATTAGCTGCACAGCACGTTCTATTGCTATTCATTCAGTGCTGAAAAAGGGCTAAAATATCATTGGTAAGTTATACTTTCAACAACATATTCATACAACAGTAGATGAGTACATTATTTACAAATATAGCACATTCAACATGCTAGTTTTGAATGAAAGAAGTCATGTAATGACCTTGTGTTTCCAAAGTAACTATTCAAGAAGCTTATTTATTATTCTGTAGAGGAGGACTATCTCTCAATGAAATTATGAGAGAAAATAGCATAAGATGCTTCTATGTTGAAAAAGTTGTCTGATATTTACAGAAAGTAAATCAGTTTACTGTTTCTTTTTAGCAGGTTCAAACATTTAGCATGATCCCTTCTAGTCTCAGTACAACAGCAACATATGAAAAAGATAATTCACAGTAAGAAAGGTAGGCAATGATAAATGAGCAAGTCTGGCAAGTGCTGTCAGAGTCCCGTGGCAAGAAAATACTCCAGGCAAACTTCTATTATAGTATCAAGCTGGCACTCATATAGCACCTTACAGTCTGCAAAACCACTTTACAAATTTTATCCCATTTGATTCTCACAATAACTCTGGAAATCAGGTGCTATTCCTCTCATTTTACAGTGAGGAAACAAAGGCCAACAGAGATTAAGGGACTCACCTAGTCACACAGCTACCTAGTATCTAAGACAAATTTGAACTCAGGTCTTCCTTTATTCACTAGCTTCCTCAAGTAGTGTAGGTCTAAGGTGATCAAGGAACCTGTGCTACAGTAGGGATAGGAATGATGGGATGGATTCAGAAGGAATTGTAAAGAAAGATGCAATAGATCTCCAAAGTACCTATTGAAGGTACTGTAACTAAATAGAGGGGCAATTCAGAGGAATTAAAAGAAATTATGCACCTTGGTTATTCAGTATTTTAAATCAGTATAACTAATAGCAATGATACTATTGACAGAAGTAAGAAAGTATAAAAGATAATGAGATAAGTTTTAGGCCAAATTGGTCTTGAGGCAACAGTGCACAAATAAGTCGTTGCAGAACCAGGATTAGAAAAGACAGATATTCAAAAACAGTACATGAAAACAGTGAAAGAGGCTGTAAATGTGTAAAATATGAAGAAAAATAGGACCAAAGGCAATGCTTATATTTGGAAAACAGGAAGGAGATGGAAGATGAGAATAAATTATTCAAAAGGCAGAAAGAAAATGGGCCATATAGTGTTGCAAAAATTGGGGGAAGGAATCCATTTCTGTATTTACTCAATATGATCTGTGGTATTTCCCCCACACCACCACCTAGAGATTTTAAGAAAGAAATAGGCTTAATTTTTTTCCCTCATAACTTCCTCATTTTAAATATAACTGAGGTTTCCCCTTATAAATCAGGGTATGGAGGTAGGATTCACTGTTGAAATTTCTGGCTCCATAGTATCAACAAAATGCTTTCCTCTTCGCTATTTTTTCTCCGTCATGAGACATGGAAACTTTGCTTGGCTTCAGTTACTGAGCATAAACAATAATCATTGCAACTAGGGTGTATTGTGGATAGAGTACAGGAAAAAATTAGTTCAAATATAACCTTAGCTATTTAATAGCTGTATGACTTTGGAAAAGTCACTTGACCTTTGCTTGCCCTCAGTGTTCTTCTCAGTAAAATAGGCGTTGGAATAACATCTACTTCCCAGAGCTAGCATGAGGATCAAATGAGATTCTATTTGTAAAATATTTTGAAAACCATCACTTGCAATATAAATTCTAATTCTAATTGTTATTATTAATTTTGAACACTCATGGGAACTTAAGTGACTTCAAAAAGCCCTGTCATCCCTACCTACAAACCTACCCTACCTTTCCCCATTTCCTCTGCTTTCTATCCCTATCCATATTCATTAATATGATACTTATGGAATCATTTCCAGAGTTCTTCAAAGTAGTCTTTGTCACACTGAAAGCAAAATTATCTTTGGAATTACAAACTATATCTTTTGAAATTAAAGAATTTTGGGGAAAGGGAGACACTGTAAAGTAAATACAGTCTGTAAAAGTGAGTTAGAACATTCTTCCTTTTAAATTCTATTTGGTAAAGACAAACTGGAAGAGCATAAAATCAAGGTACCTTCATTAGATTTTAAAGGACAATTAATGTTAATTTCAATACTACAAGAATTATTTGGCATCTTAAACACCATTTAATCTACCTCTTTCATCTTACAAATTCGAGGTAATGCAGGCTCAGAGACATCTTATTGCCAGGAGATAACCCAGTGGTAAAATGAAGAGGTCAGAGAGAAAGTGAAGCTGGCTTTCAATAAAAGACGTATTGGGGTTATTGGATCTAAAGACAGCCACAAAAACTTAATATTCAAATAGTTTGAGTTTATTTAGGAATAAAAACTGTTACAGAAGGTTTTTGTTTTTGTTTTTCTGTTTCCTCTTCAGCTTAAAGCAACCCCTTTATATAGAAAAACATTTTCATTTGTTACATTTACATTTACTGATTACCTTTGATACCCAATATAAAGCATAAAACACAATCCAACAAAGAAGCTAATTGTCCAGGTAGCCCAGTTCGACTAAAGACAACAAGTACATGAATGACAAGCTAAAAAGATGGCCTGCATGTCCCTAAATAGAAAATAGTGGAGATAAATGAGAAAATAGGGAAATTTCTCGTGTCTCTGACTTGTGTTCAACATGGAGGATATCTGAGAAACTCAATCTATGAGACTATCAGGTGTCATCACCCATTCCTCCTTGGAAGCGCACAGCTCACAAAGCTCAAGGGATGGAAACATTCATTTGTAGGTTAAAAAAAAAACAAGAATAGGAAATGATGGGTAGGATGGTTTCAGGAAAGAAAATGGAAAGACATATGAATAGATGCAAAGTAAGGTGAGCCAAACCAAGGGAATATTGTACGTAGTAACAGCAATACTGTAACAATGATCAACTGTGAAAGACTTACCTACTCTGAGCAGGACAATGATCCAAGATAATTTCCAAAAGATTCAGGATGAACAATACTATCCACTTTCAAAGAGGAGACCAATAAACTCTGAGTGTAGCCTGAAGGATACTTTTTCACTTTCCTAATTTTTCTTCTTTCTTTTTCAAAAGTGCCTAATATAGAAATATGTTTTGCATGATTTCTCATGTATTATTGCTGTTGTGTTGTTTGTCTTCCTAGTAGGTAAGGAGAGGTGAGAGGGAGGAAGGGAATTTGGAACTAAAAAAAAAATTAAAGGATTAAAAAGAAAAAGAAAATAAGAAAAAAAGATTTAAAAAAAGAAAGTTAACAGAGGTCATAAAAAATATTGACTGACATATTGGAATAAGCAGCCCTTTCATAGTGACCTTCAATAACTCATAGTTGTCCATAAAGCACAATTATGAGTTTATGTTGATGCTTATTTTCTCTGCGTGGCACTAATTGCAGCCTTCTGAATTTTCTAGCATATGGTACCAATTAATACCCTTAAGAGAATTGTAGCTATAGAGACAGAAAACACATTTGAAAGGACATCTAGTCCAAACTCCTTCATTTTACAGATGAGGAAACTGAAGCATTTTGACCTACTGTCCCCTTTTCAAAAATAATTATCCAGCGTCACCATGGAAATCTACTTTTGTTAACCCTAAAATGGATTTTAAATAATTAATCTTTTCTTAAAAATGTAAAAAATTTCAATAATTTATTATAAATTTGTAGGGTTTATTTTTTTCCTGGATTGAAATTTTGATGACATGGTGCATCTTGTAATTGTATAGCATTGTACCATAAACAAAAGTCATTACATGCACATATTGCTGCATGCTGGATTTTCAACAATGTTTGACACTCACCTAACAACACTTGCTTGTTAAGATCTGTCAGCAGACTTAATCACTAATAGGTTATAACATGCATTGGAAAATAATGTAATCACTATGATTTCAACTCTGTTGCACAACAGATGAAATGCATACAGTTTTCCTTTATGATTCCACTGCTCCCTTATTTTTATTTAACACCTACCCAATTGCACCTGAGTCTACTATCACCCCATCCCCCCTATTGTTCTAGCAGATAGGGGATAATACCAACCACTTTGGGAACATATGAGGTTATCTTAGATGAGCCATCATATTTGGAGTCAAGAAGTCCTGAATTCAAATCTTTTCTCAAATGCTTACTGGTTGTATGACCTTGGAAAAGTCCAAATCCTACAAATCATAAGATCAGGAGTGCCATATTTCAAAATAAAATGAGGTTTTCAGAGATAGCTAAAGAGAATGTTCAGGGTTTTTAAAATCTGTAGTGTGAGGGAAAAAATAACCAAAAAAGGGAAAGAATCACTGGTTAAGGTGACTGAGAGAGTGTTAATTACTAATAAAGGAAAAGTGGAGGTACTCAGTGCTCAGTTTTTCTTTAGTTTTCTTTGCTAAATGGAATGATCCTTATATTTAAAATGATATAACCCAGAGTTAATACCCAATATGAACAAGAAGTCAGTAAGAGTAAAACTTATTTCCTTTGATGATTTCAAGTCACATTCCCAGATGAACATTTTTGAGTAGAGAAGATCTGGCACATGTGATTGTTAAGCCACTATCAGTGATATTGAAAATGGTGCAAAATGGGGGAGGTATTGCAGGTGAAGAAAGGTAGAAGTAGAAGAGGACACATATGGCTTCATCCAGAAGAAAGCATGCTGTATTAACTTTATTTCCTCTTCTGAAAGGGTTACTAAATTGACAGATAAGTTGACTGAAATAGGTATTATTTACCTTCAGTTTAGCAATAAAGTTGGTGAAATGCCTCTTGTTTTTCTTGTGGAGATCAAGACATCTGGATTTGATGATAAATAGTTGGATTGGACCTAAAGAATAGTCATTAATGATTCAATGTCATCAGCAGGAGGTTTCCAATGGAGAACTCCAGAAATCTGTACTTGGCAATCAGTTTAGTTATTTTTAACGATGACTTAGATAAAGGTGTTGATGGAATGCTTATCAATTTTGCAGATTATACCACAAATCTAAAAGGGATAGCAAGACATTCAGTGTCAGAATCAGGATCCAAAAAGTTCTGAGATCTAGGTTGAATCTAAGATGATCAAATTTAATAAGGAAAAAAAATTGCATTTGGGTTGAAGAATGTCAGTGTCACAAGTACAAGATAGCAGAGGCATGGTGAGATTAACATGCAGAATGTGTGGATTTTAGTGGACTACAAGTTTAATATGCAAGCAGTGTGATGTGGCAATATATATATACCTACATACATGTACAGAGAGAAGAATCTTGGGCTGTGTTTAAAGTGTCAGCTACTAGAAATAAGAAGATATATAGTTCCCCTGTGTTCTGTCTTTGTCAGTCCATATCTGGAGTATTGTGTTCAATTCTGGATATCACAGTTTAGGAAGGACATTAATAAACTGAAGAATCTCAAAGGAAGCTAATTAGGATGGTGAAAGGCTTTGAGTCCCTGTCATATGAGCTTTGTTTGAAGAAACACTTAGCTTGGAGGAAAAAAAGAACTCAGATGAAGATACAATATACCTTTTCAATTTTAAGGACTATCAGGTGGAAAAAGTATATATATATATATATATATATATATATATATATATATATATATATATATATATATATATATACATATATACATACATATATATATATACATACATACATGTGTATATAAATATGTATAAACACTTTTTTTTCCCTTTGTGACATAAGAGAGTAAAGCCAAGAGTAATAGATGGAGGATGTAAGGAGGTGACTCAATTTTCCCACATCCTCTCTGACATTTATCATTTTCCCTTTCTATCATATTAGCAAATATGATGCGTATGAGGTGGTACTTCAGAGTAGCTTTACTATACTGTTGGTGAAGATATAAACTGATGCAACCTTTCTGGAGAGTACTTTGGAACTGTGTTGAAGGTCTATAAAACCAGGCATAGTTTTTGATCCAGCAACACAATTACTAGGTCAAAGAGACTACAAAAGGGGGGGAAGGAACTTACTGTATAAAATGTTTATAGAAGTCCTTTTTGTAGTGGCTAAGAATTGGAAATTGAGGAGATGCTGAACAATTCAGGAATGGCTGAACACATTGTGGCATATGATGGTAATGGGATATTACTGTGCTATAGGAAATGATGATCAGGATTATTTCAGAAAAACGTAGAAAGACTTACATTAATTAATACAGAGTGAAGTGAACAGGACCAAGAGAACATTGTGCACAGTAAAAGCAATATTGTATGATGAACACTGTGAATGACTTAGCTATTCACAGCAATTGTTAGGCCAAAATTAGTACATGCAGCAGAGAATTGCTCCATACTTTGTTGAGTCTCAGCTTCAGAGGCTGCACTGAGTGCACAGTGATCTGCAAAAAAAAAAATTTTTTTAAATCATGCACCAACACTCCCTCTGCCTTGTTTTCAAAAGAAGAAAACAAAGCTATTTATAGGCAGGTGAAAAAATGTTCAAAATCACTGATAAGAGAAATGCAATTTAAAAAAAAGCCACTCTGAGGTACTACTTCACAGCTATCAGAAATGACAAATGCTGGAGGAAGTAAGGGAAAATAGGTACACTAATAAGTTGTTGGTGGAGTTGTGAAATGGTCCAAATCTTTTGAGGAACAAATTGTAACTGCAACTAATGGGTTGTCAAACTGTTCTTTGACCAAGCAGTACCACTACAAGGTCTGTACCCCAAAGAGATCAAAGGAAAAAGAAAGTGACTTATATATACAAAACATTTATAGCAGTTCTTTTGTGGTGGCAAAGAATTGGAAATTGAAGGGATGTTCATCAACTGGGGAGTGGATGAATATACTGTGGCATATGATTATGATGAAGTAATACTGTTCTACAAGAAATGACTAAGGGGGAGGGAGCAGAGTCCACATGACAGTAAAAGCAGGGACTTGCTTGAGATCTGTCCCAAACCCCTTCAAATACATGTAAAAATTTACTCTAAACAAATTCTAGAGCAGAAGAACCCACAAAATGACAGATTGAAACAAATTTCCAGCCTAAGACAACCTGGGGGAAATGTCTGTTATGTTGTCTTAGATAGGAGCACAGGTCAGAACAAGGCATACCAGCACAGACAACAAACCTGGAGCAGGTCTCATGGGACTGAATCACTGGCAATTGTGGAAGCTTCTAGACTTCTCAACCCACAAGTACAAAAGGCAAATGAGAATGTCAACAGGAAAGGTGTGTCACACCTGGGTTAGAGAGGCCCCATCTCTTGGGCAGTAGTGATGTGGCAGCTGCTTCTGGAGCTCTCAGCCCACAGACAGTAGGGGGCTTGAGAGGATGACTAGGGCAGATTGAAAGGAAGCTCTTTGCTGGTACTGAGGCAGAATTCTCTTGCCTTGCTCTTGCTTGGATCTGTGTTGCTGTCCTGGGAGGCAGTCCTGGGGTGAGGACAAGCACTAGCAAGGAAGAGCTAGTGGAATTGGTGGGGAGGGAATCCCCTTCACAGTTCCAAGGTAGAAAAAGAGTTCTTATGATCACTCAAAGACCACAGAACAGATCAGGAGAGGGGCAAACCCCTCTCCTTTGATCATACCACCTTGAAAGAGCTGAAAGTTTAGAGGTCCCCAAGAATATCTCTCTAAAAAGCTGCACATAATGCCTGAAGCTTGGGACAGTACACTCTCCACACTGGAAACAGAGTCCTGCCTTAGCAAAGAGTTAAACAAGTTAATTAATTGGCTGAGAAAATAAGTAAATAGCAGGAAAAAAAAACCTTCAGACTACAGAATCTTACTTTGGTGACAAAGATCAAACAACTAGAAAAAGACAACAAAGTCAGAGCTCCTACATCCGAAGCCTCTAAGAAAAATGTGAATTATTCACAAGCTCAAAAATTATTTTGAAAATCAAGTAAGACACTCAAAGGACCAGAGCCAAGATGCCAGAGTAAAAGCAGGAACTTGCTTAAGCTGGCACTCCACCCACCTCCAATACTTATAAAAAATGACTCTAAATAAACTTTAGTGCTACAGAATACACAACGTGACAGAGAGAAACAAATTTCTCCCTGAAGGCAGCCTGGCAGATGGACAGGAAGGGTCTATCACACTGAGCTTGGAGCAACAAAGTCCTTTGAGAGCCACATTTGCCCAGATTGGCAGCACAGACCAACCACAGTAGACTTCAGGGGACTGATTTGCCAGCAGCTGTGGCAGTTTCAAGACTTCTCAACACATAAGTGCCAAAGAGAAATTAAAAGGTCAGTGGAGAACTCTGATGAACCTGGGTGAGAGAAGAGCACAGTCTGGCCCCTGACCCTGGGGAAGCAGAGGTGGCAGGGGCTGCCTCCTGAACTCCAGGCCTACAGATCATAGAGGGACCAAATGACTAGAGGTAATTTTTCTTGCTTTGCCCTACTTGGATTTGGGCCACAGTCTAGGATGGTGGTCCTGGGGTGAGGAGTTCTAGCTTGGCAGAGCTTGTTGAGGCTATGGAGAGGCAGTCGTCCTCATAGGTCTGGGGCAGGGAAGAAGCTCTGACAACAGTTGCCCAAGAAATTTGGGATACAGCCACCTCTACTCTGGAAGCAGAGTTCTTCTGTGACAAAGAGTTCAAAAGTCAAGTAATTGGCTGGCAAAATGAGCAAACAGAGGGAGCAAAAGGAAACTATAGAATCATTATTTGGTGATAAAGACCATCAAAACATAGAAGCAGAAGAAGACAACAAAGTCAAAATTCCTGCATCAAAAACCTCCAAGAAAAATTGCAAGTCACAGAACAATTCAAGAGGGATTATGAAAATCAAGTAAGAAAAGTAGAGGAAAAATTGGAAATAGAAGTGAGAATGATGTAAGAAAATCAAGAAAAATGAGTCAACAGTGTGCTAAAAGAGACCTCAAAAATACTGAAGGAAATGACATCTTAAAAAATAGACTAACTCAAATGGCAAAAGATGTCCAAAAAGCCAATGAGGAGAATAATGTCTTAAAAAGCTGAATTGCCCAGATGGAAAAGGAATTTCAAAAACTCACTGAAGAGAATAATTCCTTCAAAATTAGATTGGAGCAAATGGAAGCTAATGACTTTATAAGAAATCAAGCTGCTATAAAACTGATCCAAACAAATTAAAAATTGAAGGCAATATGAAATATCTCATTGGAAAAAACACTGACCTAGAAAATAGATCCAGGAGGAATAGTTTAAAAGTTATGGACTACCTGAAAGCTGAGATAAAAAAAAAAGAGCCTACACACTACCTTTCAAGAAATCATCAAGTAAAACTGCCTTGATATTCTAGAACAAGAGGGCAGAATAGAAATTGAAAGAAAATCAAGAAGGAGATATAGAGGAAAATTTGGGAAGAGAAATGAGAGTTATGCCAGAAAATAATGAAAAACAAGTCAACAGCTTGCTAAAGAAGAGCTGAAAAAACTGAAGAGACTAACACCTTAAAAGGAAGAGTAACCCAAAGGGCAAAAGAGATCCAAAATGCCAATGAAGAAAAGAATACCATAAAAAGGCAAAGTGGCCAAATGGAAAAGGAAATCCAAAAAGCTCACTGAAGAAAATAATTCCTTAAAAATTACAATGGAGCAAATGAAAACGAAAGACTCTATGAGAAATCAAGGAAGTATTTTTTTTTAAAAAGAGTGAAACAAAAGAAGACAACGTGAAATATCTCATTTGAAAAAAATGACTTGGAAAGTAGGTCCAGGAGAAAGAATTTAAAAATTATTGGCCTACCTGAAAGAGTCTAGACATCGTATATCAAGAAATTATCAAGGAAAATTGCCCTGATATTCCAGAACCAGAGGGTAAAATATAAGTTGAAAGAATCACAGATCAGCTCCTGAAAGAGAACCCAAAACTCCTAGGAATATTGTAATCAAATTCCAGAGTTCTCAGATCCAGAAGAAAATATTGCAAGCAGCCAGAAAAAAAACCTCAAGTATTCTCAAAACACAATCAGGATAACACAAGATTTAGCAGCTTCTACATTAAGGGATTGGAAGACTTAAAACATGATATTCCAGACATCAAGGGAACCATAATTAAAACCAAGAATCACCTATCCAGAAAAACTGAGTATAATACTTCAGGGGGAAAAATGGACATTCAATGAAATAGAGTACTTTTAAGAATTCTTCATGAAAAAGACAAGAGCTGGATAGAAAAGTTTGACTTTCAAATACACCAAGCAAGAGAAGCATGAAAAGCTAAACAGGAAAGAGAAATCATAAGGGACTTACTAAATTTGAAATGTTTACATTCCTTCATGGAAAGATGATATTTTCTATGAGAGAAACAGAGACAGAGAGACAGAGACAGAACAGAGAGACACAGAGAGAGGGCACAGGGTTTTGAATAAGAAGGGATGATATCTAAAAAAATAAAATTAAGGAGTGAGAGAGGATTGTACAGGGAGAAAGAGAAAGAGGTAGAATGTGGTAAATTATTCCATATAAAAGTGACAAGAAATACATTTCAGTGAGGGAGGGAAGAGGAAGGAGATGAGAGGGAATGAGTGGCCCTTTCTCTCACTGGATTTGCCTTAAGAATGGAATAATGTACACACTCAATTGGGTATGCAAATCTATTTTACCCTAGAGGAAATTTGGGGGGGGGGGGAGAGAAAGGAATGAGAGGGAGGATGATAGATGTAATAGCTGGTTGGGGGAGGGGCTACTGAGAAGCAAATACTTTTGAGATGGGACAGGATCAAAGGAGAGAATATAATAAATGGGGGGATAGGAAAGAGGGAAATAAAGTCTTTCACAACATGACTTTATTGAAGTGTTTTGCATGACTACATATAATACCTTATATAAAATTGCATGCCTTCTCAATCAGGGTGTGCAGGAAGGGAGGAAGGGAGATAATTTGAAACTTCAAGTTTTAAAAATGAGTGTTAAAATTGTTTTTATCTGTAACTGGGAAACAAGACATATAGACAATGGGGTATAGCAATCTATCTTGCCCTATAGGAAAATAGAAGGGTAGAAGATAGGAGAAGGGGCAGGGATTGGGGTAACAGAGGGGAGGACAGATCAGGGGAAGGAGTATTCAGAATACACACCACCTTGGGTGGGGAGAAGGGAGAGATGGGGAGAAAATTTGAAACTCAAAATCTTGTGGAAGTGAATGTTGAAAACTAAAAATTAATAAAAAGATAAAAAAAGAAATGACTAAGGGTCTGGTTTCAAGAAGAATGAAAGAAATAACATAGCAAGACCTCTATGAACTGATGCAGAGTGAAGTTGTGAGAAGAAATTGGAGATAAATATTGTGATGATTACCAGCTGTGAAACACTTGAGTACTCTGATCGATGCAATGATCTAAGACAGTTCTGAGGAACTTATGATGAAAAGTGTTATCCATCTCCAGAGAAAGTCCTAATGGTCTCTGAGTGCAAATTAAAGTATAATTTTCTCACTCTACTTTCTTTTTACTTTTTTATAATATGGCTAATACAGAAATACGTTTAATATGATTTCACATGTATAATTGATGTCATTTTGCTTGCCTTCTTCATGGTTGAGGGATAGGTGAGAGAAAAGGAGAAACTTTTGAACTCAAAATTTGAAAATAAAAAGATGTTAAAAATAAATGTTTTTTTGAAAAAAGAAAAAAAGGTATCTATTATATTCTAGACTCTAGGTGATACACTGGACTGTTAATGCACCATATTACCCTCAGCAACAGCTAAAAAAAAACCCTACAATTATAAAGAATAATGCTTGATATTAGTTAAAATGAATTTTTACAAAATGAAAGTTTTCTTATGAGGCATAAGAGAAGTGCATTTTAAAAATACCTCTAAAATTCTGTGTTTATATGTTACATTACTCTTGATATTTCTATCAAATTTTTCTTTTCATTTTTAAAATATTCTTTCATAGGATGTTGTCAGGTCTGATTCCATCTGTCTTCTGTTTATAGATAATTTGGGGATTTCTTTGAGGAAGGGTAAGAGGGCAATGGAATTATTGACTGCCATAATTTGTAGACTTCAATCCAATTTCTTGTAGGATTCTCCAGTAAATTATTATCCTTCTTTCATGTCAATAGAGGGTTTCATAAGAACCCTCATAC
The DNA here is from genome assembly GCA_028627135.1 of Pseudochirops cupreus. NCBI lineage: Eukaryota > Metazoa > Chordata > Mammalia > Diprotodontia > Pseudocheiridae > Pseudochirops > Pseudochirops cupreus. Next base: position 173,309,035 of record CM053580.1, on the reverse strand, counting down.
TTCTTTTTTCAGTTAACTTTTGTGTTTATTTTTAGTTTCCATCATTCATTTCCACAAGATTTTGAATTACAAAAAGCCAGAGCTTGTGGGGGCTGTAGAGAGGGCACCCAACTATTAGCTCCAGCAGCTGAGAAAACCCCAGCAATTTGGGACACAGCTCTCTCCATTGTGTAAGCAGAGGTCTGCCATGGCAAAGAGCTCAAAAGTCAAATAATTGGGAAGATGAGGAAGCACTATCAGACCATACAATCCTTTTGGGGGGACAAAAAAGAAGAAAGCATGGAACAGGAGGAAGACAATGAAGTCAGAACTCCTGCATCAAAAGCTTCCAAGAAAAATATGAACTGTTCACAGGCCATGGAGGAGCTCAAGAAGGATTTTGAAAATCAAGTAAGAGAAGTGGAGGAAAAAATGGGAAGAGAAATGAGAATGATGCAAGCAAATCATGAAAAGCGAGTCAACAGCCTTACTGAAGAAAATAATACCTTTGAAAATAGACTAATCCAAATGGCAAAAGAGACCCAAAAAGACAACAAGGAGAAGAATGCCTTAAAAAAAATGAATTTGCCAGATGGAAAAGGAATTTCAAAAGCTCACTGAACAGAATATTGAAATTTGTAACTCATGAGACTTTTCTCAATATGAGGATAGTTGAAGGGAATATATGTATGTATAGGAGGGTGTATATGTATATAAATATATATATGAAAGTGTGTGCATATGTGCGTACATGTATACATAGACAAAGGGCACAGGATGGTTTGAATATGAAGGGATGATATAAAAATAAAATTAAGAGGTTACAGAGGAATATATTGGGAGAAGGAGAAAGGATAGATTAAGGTAAATTATGTCACATAAAAGAGGCAAGAGAACACTGTTACAATGGAGGAGAAGAGCAGGAAGGTGAAAGGGAATGGTCAACCTTATTCTCATTGAATTTGCCTTGAGGAGAGAATAACATAAACACTCAATTGGCTATCTTACACTAATGGAAAGCAGGAGGGATGGGGAGAAGAGGGGGAATAATAGAAGGGAGGGCAGATTGGAGGAGAGAGTAGTTAGAGACAAACACTTTTGTAAAGAGATAGGGTCAAAGTAGAAAATAGAATAAGTGGGGGTGGGATAGGATGGAGGGAAATATAGTTAGTCTTTCACAATGTAACTACTATGGAAATGTTTTGCATAACTATACATGTACAACCTATGTTGAATTGCTTGTCTTCCCCATGGGGGTGGGTGAGGAGGGAAGAAGAAATAGACTTTGGAACTTAAAGTTTCAAAAAACAAATGTTAATGCATGTTACATGCAACTGGGAAATAAGAAATACAAGCACTGGGATATAGAAGTTCATCTTGTCCTACTAGAAATTTGGTATTGGGGAGGATATAAGAGAGACCAGATTGGGGGAAGGGGCATTCAGTAGGCTCACTATTTTGGGGTGGGGGAAAGACAGGGAGAAAAATTTGTAACTCACAATCTTGTGGAAATGAATGTTGAAAACTAAAAATAAATAAATAAAATGTGCAAAATGGAAAAAAAAGAGAATAGAAGACATCAGGACACCATCTTTGAAGCAGCAGCACAGTACCTACATAGAGAATGTCATGAGTAGTGACTAAATTTAGATTCTTAAGTTATAACACCAGCAAATTTGCAATTATAGTAACACAAATTACTATCATATATTTTATGCTCAGTACAGGCTGGAAACCATAATAATGAGGCGCTCAAATGAAGATGGAAGGAATAGATAAATTTTCTATGTAGCTTTAGTGATACCAAGCTTTTATACTAGATGAAAAAGTCTCATTTTCCTTCTATAAAGGGCCACTGTATACTCAACCTTTTGTATAATTTGAAGACAGAAAATTATCTCACCCACTGCTGTGCATTTTTTCTAGGAACCCTGTCAGGTTATTGAGTAGACTGATAAGAAATCAGTAAAATTCCCACTTCAATCAAAGCATGTGAAAAACACATTTTCTCCTCTTATTGTGCTGTTATTGGGAAAAATGATAAGTAAGCAGGAAGCCTATTTTAATCAAAGTGCTTATTCATTAGCATATAGCCTGAATATTGGCAACTAACCCAGAGAGAGCAAACAGCATCTGGTGACTTCAATCATAATCTAGATGACCTGCTATGTGAAAATAAAACTGCCATGTCCTCCACCAAAGGTAGAAAGATACTTAACATGGAAATTTGCAGTAAATCTCTAGTGTTTTCTACGAGGAGTGCATACTGTTTCAAATGCATGGAAAATCACTGAGTGATTTTGTGACCGAAAGTAGAATGTTTTATCAATATAGAGGTTGACTTTCAAATGAATGCAAGAATGAAGAATAAAAAGAAAAATAAAGAGCAAATAAAACCATAATTGGATAAATGGTAATGTTATCAGAATATTTGCTTGCATTAATTATTGCCATTGTTTTTCAAACCATGCACATTTATTTTCTTAAATGCTTATCTCCTTATTACCTTTACTTAGTCACAGAATATGACAATATTTTTTCCTAAACAATACTTTTTAATTTTTATAAATTTGTTTTCGATCACAATGCATACTAGCTAACACAGTATATAGTACTTATAAAAATGTTATTCATTCATTCAAGTGTTTCTTGTGGACTTACTGGCTCTATAACTCTCTATTAGACAAGATCAGCAGAGAAGGCTTTGCCTAGGTTTTAGGGGTTTCAGGAAGGTTTGGACACAGGAGAAGAGGGAGGCAGGAGATATTGTAGTACCTTTATATATTTGGTTATTTGTATGAATACATACTCAAAATATTTTTGTTAAAGTTTAAACTTAAATATCGTCCATAAACCTCAACATTTGAATAATTGTTTAATGATATATAATTAATAATAATTTATAATGTATATTGAAATATTAAGGTAATAAAAAGGATTTTATACAAAACCATGACTTTCTGTTACTACATATTTCTTTCTGAAGTGAATATTAAATTTAACAAAGTAGGAACAAAATTGCCTTATTTTTGTGCTCTTCTGATTAAAAAAAAAAAACAACATCAAAATTCATCTGTCCCCATGGTGGAAGAGTCTAAGTCTGGGTCAGATGAATTTACAAGTAAATTGTATCAATTCATGATCCTAATAAAGGCAAGTGATTGAAACCAATATCTGGAAACAGAACAGTGACCCAGAATTGATAATACTGAATGGAATGTTCTTAAGTCATATCAATGAGAAGAAAAGAAAAAAGTAAGAAGAAATAAACAGTTGTTGGTATCTCAATTTCTACATGAGATATCACACACAACAGCTGAGGTCAACTTCTGTATTATTAGAACTTGGGCAGAATCCTGCTACTTAACTAGCAAAGGCAGTTGAACAAACTACTGTCCTTTCTTTTATAAGAAAAAGCAAGAAGCCTGCTACAAATAAATTAAGCCTTGCTGAGGAGGTATAAATAACTTAGTACCCATTATGGTGAAACAGCAGGCTACCAGGTTAGTTAATTATGCAAGTTAGATACAAGATCTGATAAACAGAATGACAGAAGACTAGAGAGCTTGAGGAATTTTGCAGTATTCTGTAGGCTCATATTTCTGTGAATGAAAAGTAACAGTTATTCTATGTCTCCGCAAAGTATAATTTGGTTTCTCTTCTAACAGAGGAGATGTAAGGGCTGGAGGAACATATCTCTAGTGCCTGGGTTATGAAGGAATATGAATAATTTTTTCAAAGATAAAATAAATGAATCAAAAGGAGGCAGCAGGGTATAGTGAAAAGAGGCTAGGGCATGGAGCACTAAACTTGGAGTCACAGGAACTGAGGTGGAATTCTGACTCTGCCACTTCGACCCATATGAACTTGGGCAAGTCACTTAATTTCTCTGGGTCTCAGTGTTCTTGACCTTAAGATGATGTGGTTGCATTAGAAGACTTCTTTTTTATTTATTTTTGTTTATTTTTAGTTTTCAACATTCATTTCCAGAAGATTTTGAGTTACAAGTAGGAAGTATATATATGTCTATGTTGCCTTCAACTATCCTCATACTGAGAAAAGTCTCATGAGTTAAAATAATTGTTTTTCCATGTAGGAATGTAAATATTTCAACCTTTATAAGTTTCTTATGATTTCTTTTTCCTGTTTACATTCTCTTACTTCTCTTGCTTCTTGTATTTTAAAGTCAAATTTTCTGCTCAACTCTGGTTTTTTCATCAAGAATGCTTGAAAGTCCTCTCTTTCATTGAGTGACCATATTTTTCCCTGTAGCATTATACTCAGTTTTTCTGGGTAGGTGATTCTTGGTTTTAGTCCTAGCTCCTTTGACCTCTGAAATATCATATTCCCACACCTGCAATCTCTTAATGTAGAAGCTGCTAGGTCTTGCGTTATGCTGATTGTGTTTCCACAGTACTCAAATTGTTTCTTCCTGACTGCTTGCAGTATTTTCTCCTTGACCTGGATACTCTGAAATTTGGCTTATAATATTCCTGAAAGTTTTCTTTTTGAGATCTTTTTGAAGAGGCTATTGGTGAATTCTTTCCATTTTTATTTTGCTCTCTTATTCTAGAATATCAGGGAAATTTTGCTTGACAATGCCTTGAAAGATGGCATCTAGGCTCTTTTTTTGATCATGGCTTTCAGGTAGTCCAATAATTTTTAAATTATCTCTCCTAGATCTATTTTCCAGGACAGTGAAATCACTGTCTTCCTCACTCTCCATACCTTGATCCTTTTTGTCCCTTAAAAGAATTTTATGGTCTGTTTGTGCTTCCTCTTCATGCTCATATTATCAGCCAATTACTTGACTTTTGAGCTCTTTGACACAGAAGAACTCTGCTTCTGGAATGGAGAGAGCTTTGTTCCAAATTGCTGGGGTTTATGCAGCTGCCAGAGCTATTTAGGAGGGTCCTCTTCTTCAGCTCCCACAATCTCTGGCACACTGGCCACACACCCTAGGACCACTACCCAAGACCATGATCCAGATTCAAGCAGGTTAAAGCAAGAACAATTACCCTAGGAATGGTCACTTGGTCCCCTTATGATTTGCAGGCCAGGAGCTCCTGAGGCAGCCACATGGCAGTGGCTCAGAGCCATTGTACCTCCATTGCTTCATGCCCCAGGGCCAGGGGCTGACCATGCTTTTCTGTCCACCCCCTCCCCCTTTCTAACAGAGTTCTACACTGACCTTTTACTTTGTCTTTGGTGTTCATGGGTTGAGAAGTCTGGAAACCTCCACAGTTGGTAATGATTCAATCTCCTGATGTCTGCCATGGCCACCACTGGTTGGGGCAGCCCTGGGGCTGGAACTGTGAGGCTCACATGAGACTGTGGTTGGCTCCCAGTTCAGTGCAATAGACCCTTCCTCTCCACCTTCTGGGTTTCCCTCAGCGGGAGATTTGTTTCTTTCTGTCACTTTGTGGGTTATGCAGCTCTTAAGTTTGTTTAGAGCATTTTTTTACATGTACTGGAAGTGATTGGAGCAGGAACTGACACCAAGTTTGTTCTTCTATGCCGCCAGTGGGGCTTATTTTTCCAGCCTACTTCCTTAATTTGGACTTGATATTAGAGCCCAGAAGTGATTTGAATTTCTTAAGGGAATGCCAAATCCAGTCCTTCTGCTGCTATTTTGATGAATTAAATATTGTGTTATTTCATGATGTCAGAGGCAAGCTTTCTGTGGTACCAAATTGATCTGAACCAGAGGAGAGCCAGATTGCTATTTCTCTAGCATAGGCTAATCTCTGAAAATTCCTTACCTCTTTTTGTCTCTGAAAAAAAGGCCTGTGTGTTTATCTATTTAGAGTTTTAGTAGATTGCTGCTAGATTCAGGAATTATTAGTCAGCTAAAAAGCTCTACTGTTTCTGAGCAACAGATTTTTATGCTTCCTTTTCATATGGGATTGTTGTGTGCTTATTCATTTGGAGGTTTCAGCCCAGCCTAGAAGCTGAAATTAATACCTGCCTCCACTCTTGTGGTCTAAACCAGAAGGCTGCTGCTTTCTTCTGAACTTGTTCCTTGCTTGTTAACAGCGTGTGGCCCAAGATCTGCAGCTCTTTTCCCTGGATTGCCATTCCTAGACAAATCTGTCCTTGATCTATGATCCAGAACAAATTAGTGAGCAAGAGAGCAACCACTTACTGGTTCCTGTTCCTGTAGCTAGACAATTTTAGGCCTCTTTGTGCTTGCCCTGTTGCAAAACCCCACCTGGCATAGAAGTGGTCCCATATAAGACCATGCCCCTGACCAGACCATCATCCCACTCTCTACAGACTCCCCTGTTTCTCTATACCAACTTTGGTTGGGAAAAACAAAAACAAAAACAGAAACAAGGATTAACTTTGATTTTTCCTTGGATTTCTCAATCAGGATTCAATCTGGTATGTTTTTTTCCCCCTCTAGATCTGTTTGGAGGAGATATGGGGGAGTAACTCACTGTACTTTTTCTTTTTTTTCTTTTTTCTTTTTTTTGCTTTTTGTAGGGGAGGAAGCAGGGTGATTGGGGTTAAGTGACTTGCCCAAGGTCACGTGGCAGGTGTTAAGTGTCTGAGGCCAGATTTGAAATCAGGTCCTCCTGACTCCAAAGCCAGTGCTCTATTCACTGCACTACCTAGCCACCCCTCACTGTACTTTTTTTGATATTCTGCCATCTTGGCTTGACCTTCCAGCTTCAAGCCTATCAGTTCCTAAGAATTAGAACTAAAAATGAGGTGACAATTAACCTTTAAAGCATGATTAGGCTATTCAGTGACCTTCACCTTAGCTAATGGATATTGATCCACTGATATTTGAGTAATGAGGTAATTTAGTAATGATGGTTTGGCAGATAAATAATACCTACTTGGATAATATATTGATATTTTCCTGTTATAAGCTAAAGCATGTCTCACAGGATCATGAACATTTACCCATATATTCCATGTTATGAACCTAAGAAGTATACTTTCCAAATTGAGATGATCTTTCTGGATTTTTTGACAGGGCAAGTATATTTAACAAAGGACCTAACATAAGTGTGTGTATGTATGTATGTATGTATGTATGTACATATATATGTATATGTATATATGTGTGTGTGTATATATATGTATATATGCATGTATGTATATATTCTACCTGCAAGAAATAAAACCCAGTAGCATTTCTTAGAAGTGAAATCTTATCTCAGGGAAATCAAAGATAATGAAATCCATCATCTGCTTCTAAAGCAAAAATAAATAAACAAATAAAAAATATATGTATTTGAAGTTTGGAGCAGGGAGACATTCCTGGTGACAAAGTGTAGCAATCCCTCTGGATTCATTCACTTTACCCCCACTGGCTCTCAAACATTTGATCCCTAGAAATCAGCTTATTGCTTTTCCCCTCAAGATTCTACAGAAAACCCCAAGAAGATGGGAATAATTTTCTAATAATATTGCTCACCCCACCACACACACACTTTTTCCCATTGTAAATTGTCAGTTAGCCAACTAAAATTAATTGGCTTTTAGAAAAGTGTTTCTATTTAGACAGTATAGTCAGAATTTTTCATACCAAATCCTAGAAAATCTTCTACAGGAACGCACATGATGCCAAAACAAAAAATAGGTTCAAATTTGGAGAGCACATTTGGGAAAAGAATACATCAAAGCTTGTGACTGGATAGTGCACATGTATCTGTGAATGTATTTATGTGGATGTATGCATATGTATATGAAAATATTCACAAAATATACAGGCATATACTCACATAAAACATACATACATATGAAAATTTAAATAGTATATGTAATATACCTAGCAAATGCATATAGCATGTACAAATGCATAAAAGTATAATTACAAACACTTTAATTAAATAAAGACAAATATTTTAAGAAATATGTATTGTTCCTGGTTGATTGATAAACAATGATGATAATAAAAAAAATGCTACCCAAATTAATTAATAAAATAGTGCTGTACCAATCAAATTATTAAGAGACTTCTCTATAGAGCTAACAGAACATAACAAATTCAATCTCAGAAACAAAAGATTTAGAACCTCAAAGGAAATGATGAAAAGTGTAAGAATGATAAGGTTATTCCCCCCTTAACAACTTAACCTAACTTCCATCTCCTTCATCCACAGGAACCTCAACAGTAATTGCCACATCCCATATGCTTTGTCCCAAGTTGGTTGTCCTCTTCCAGTATAATCTCTAGAACTTTTGCTCTATAATTAAGAAACTTTCCCTCTCTTTGAAACTCTTCCTTTCATATTGCTTCCATCTTCTCATCCTCACTTCAGATTTGTTATCTGGTATCAAATGGACTTTCATATAGCAAGATAATACATTTATTTCTATTTGAGTCTCTATGTCATTTTCCACAACAGCCATAGTACATTTTCTCTTCTCTTTTCAAACCTTCAATCATACTGCATCCTCTACCCTTATTATTTAGGCCTTCTTCATTTTTTAAGGCAAATTAATTTAATCAAATAGCATCTAATATTGAT
>CM053580.1:173283053-173300070 GCA_028627135.1 Pseudochirops cupreus | reverse complement strand
GTGCTGGTGCCACTCCTGTGTGCTCCGTTCTCCCTGCCCTGATCTGATTAGGCACTTCTCTGGGCTGGGAATCTGTCACTCTCTGTCTCCCAATGCGTTCTGTCACTCTTAAATCCACTCAAATTTACTTTTTAGTTCCCAAGGATGAAATTCTTGGGAAGCTTGGAGAAGTCACTGCTTACTTTACACCATCTTAGCTCCACCCCTCCATACAGTTTTCTTAAACTGATTATTTGTTGAGGTGTGTGGATCAGAGCCCTCTGTACTCCAGAAGCCGAGATCCATTTTAAAAGGCAAGAAATTGGCAATAACAATGGGCAAAAAGCAAACTGGAAAAACAAAGGCCTTAGAATACTATTTTGGGTAAGCAAGAAGAACCAAATTAACAAGGGGACAGCACTGACCCTATACCCACATCTGAAATCTCAAAAACTAATATGAATGGGTCTCAAACCTTAAAAGCATTCTTAGAACAGTTCAAGAAGGATTTTAAAGGCCAAATTAGAGAGGCAGTAGATAAATTGCCCAACTGTTTTAAAAATATAATTGGCAAAATGAAAGAAAATCATTGAAGGAAGAAAACAATTCCTTAAAAAGTAAAGCTAGTCAAATGGAAAGCAAGTTCAAAATCTGACTGGAGAAAATAAGTCCTAGAAAGTAAAAACTGAACAAATGAAAAAGGAGATTCAAAAACTAACTGAAGAAAACAATTCTCTAAAAGTTAGAATCAGTCAAATTGAAACTAATAACTCTATGAGGCATCAAGATTCAGTCAGACAAAATCTAAAGAATGAAAAAAATAGAAGAAAATGTAAAATATCTCACTGCAAAAACAATTGACCTGGAAAATGGATCTGAGATAATCTAAGAATTATTGGTATAATGGAAAGCCATGATAAAAAAAAAGTCTGGACAATATCTTCCAAGAAACCATCAAGGAAAACTGCCCTGAGGTCCTAGAACCAGAGGATAAAATAGTTATCAAGAGAATCCACCAAACACCTCCCTGAAAGAGATCCCAAACTGAAAACTCCAAGGAATAGTATGACCAAATTCCATAATTATCAGTTCAAGGAGAAAATACTGCAAGCAGTCAAAAAGAGACAATTCAAATATTACAGACCTACAATCAGGATCACACAAGACCTAGCAGTTCCTACATTAAAAGAAAGGATGGATTGGAATATGATATTTAATAAGGCAAAATAGCTTGGACTACAACCAAGGATGAAATATCCAGCAAGATTGAGCATAATCTTTCAAGCAAGGAAACGGTCATTTGATGAAATAAGAGACTACCTTCCTGATGAAAAGGCCAGAGCTTCATGGAAAATTTGATCTCCAAATACAAGACTTAAGAGAGACATAAAAAAGGTAAACAGGAAACACACACACACACACACACACACACACACACACACATACACACACACACAAACACACATGTTATTCAAAAAGAGCAAGCTATTTACATCCCTATATGGGAAGATGATGCTTGCCAATACTGAGAATTGTATAATTATCATGACATTTAAAAGGAACATATATATATATAAACTCAGTTGGTTTTATGAAGAAACCACTAAATACATACACATCACTAAATACATGAACCTTAAAAAAAAGAAAGAAGAAAACCAAATTTCAAGTATCAAAAATGAAAAGGGTGAATTTTTCTCTAATGAAGAGGAAATTAAAATAATAATTAGGAATTGTTTTGCCCAATTGTATGCCCATAAATTTGTCAATCTTAGTGAAAAGGATGAATATTTACAAAAATATAAGTTGCAAAGATTAACTGATGAGGAAGGAAAATACTTTTAAAAACCCCGTCTCAGAAAAAGAAATTAAACAAGTCATCAGTGGACTCCCTGGGAAAAATCTCCAGGGCCAGATGGATTTAAAAGGGAATTCTATCAAACATTTAAAGACCAATTATTTCCAATACTTTATAGACTATTGGGGAAACCTGGAGGAGTCATACCAAATTATTTGTATGGGAAGAGCCAAAACAGAAAAAGAAAATTGTTGACCAATTTCCCTCATGAATATAGATGCAAAAAAGTTGAATAAAACATTACCAAAAAGGCTACAGGGACTTATCACAAGAATAAAACATTTTAATCAAGGAGAATTTATTCCAGGAAGACAAGACTGGCTCAATATCAGGAAAACTATTAATATAATTGATCATATCAACAACAAAACTAGTAGAAACCATATGATTATCATAATAGATTCAGAAAAGCTTTTGACAAAATACAACATCCATTCTTATTAAAAACACTACAAAGCATAGGAATAAGAGTGTTCCTTAAAATAATAAGTAACATCTATCTAAAATCATCAGCAAATATTACATGTAATGGGGATAAGCTAGAAGCACTTCCAGTAGGATTGGGGGTGACACAAGGATCTTCAGTATCACCTCTCTTATTCAATTTGATACTAGAAATGTTAGCTGTAGCAAAAAGAGAACAAAAAGAAATCGAAGGAATCATTTAAGGCAAAGAAGAGACTAAGCTATCACTCTTTGCAGATTATATGAATATATACTTAGAGAATCCTAGAGAATAAAGTAAAAAATTCCTTGAAATAATAAATGTATTTAACAAAGTTGTAGGATATAAAATAATCCCACATAAATCCTTGGCATTCTTATATATTTCTAACAAAGCCCAACAGCAAGAAATAGGAAGAGAAATTCCATTTACATTTACTATAGACATTATGAAATATTTGGGAATCTATCTGCCAAAACAAAACAAGGAACTATATGGACACAATTACAAAACACTTTTCACACAAATAAAGCTAGAAAAAAAGCAACAAAATTCATTTGGAAGAACAAAAGGTACAGAATATCAAGGGAATTAATGAAAAGAAATGCTAGCGAAGGTGGCCTAGCCAGGACAAACTTTAAACTGTATTATAAAGCAGCAATCATCAAAACTACTTGGGACTGACTGAGGAATAGAATAGTAGATCAGTGGAATAGATTAGAAACAAGACACAGTAGTCAATGAGTATAATCGTCTACTGTTTGATAAACCCAAAGACTCCAACTTCTGGGATAAGTACTCACTATTTGACAAAAACTGGGAAAACTGGAAAACAGTATGGCAGAAACTGGGAATAGACCAATACTTTACACTGTACACCAAACTAAAGTATAAATGGGTTCATGATCTAGACGTAAAGGCTGATACTATAAGCAATCTGGGAGAGCAAGGAATAGTTTAGCTGTGATATTGATTATGGAAAGAATTTTTGACCAGACAAGAGATAGAGAGCATTACAAAAGGCAAAATGGGTAATTTTGATTACATTAGGTTGAAATGTTTTTGTACAAATGAAGTCAGTGTAACCAAGACTAGCAGTGAAGTGGAAAATTGAAAAAAAATTACAACCAGGTTCTCTGATAAAGGCCTTATTTCTAAAATATGCAGAGAACTGAGGCAAATATATAAGAATACAAGTCATCCCCCAATTGATTTTTTTTAAAAAGGCAAATGATATGAATAGGCAGTTTTCAGAGGAAGAAATTAAAGATGTCTATAAGCATATGCAAAAATTCTCTAAATCACTATTGATCAGAGAAAAGCAAATCAAAACAGCTCTGAGGCACCTCGTCTCACCAGTCAGATTGACTAACATCACAAATCAGGAAAATGATAATTGTCAGAGAAGATGTGAGAGAATTGGAACACTAATGCATTGGTGGAGTTGTTAACTGATCTAGCCATTCTGGAGAGCAATTTGGAAGTATGCCCAAAGGGCTATAAAAGTATGAATACCCTGTGACCCAGCAATACCATTTCTAGGACTGTATCCCTGAGAGATCATACAAGCAGGTGGAGAACCCATATGCACAAAGATACTTATAGCAACTCTTTTTGTGGTGGCAAAGAATTGGAAATCAAGAGGATGCTCATTAATTGGGAAATGACTAAACAAGTTGTGGTACATGAATGTAATGGAATATTATTGTGCTATAAGAAATGAAGAGCAGATGGACTTCATAATAACCTGGAGGGACTTATATAAACTGATACTGAGTGAGAGTAGTAGAACCAGAAGAACACAGTACACAATTACAGACACATCATATCTGTAATGACTAACTTTGATAGATGGGACTCATCTCAGCAATGCAAGGATATAAGATAGTTCCAAAGGACTCATAACGGAAAAGGCTATCCATATCCAGAGAGAGATTTACAGAGTCCGAATTCAGATTGAATCAAACTTCTTGCTCTCTCCCTTTTTTGTTTTGTTTTGTTTCTTCTTTCTCATCGTTCATTCCGCTGGTTGTAATCCTTCTTTACCACTTGACTAACGTCTAATGTGAAGGTATTTTAGGAACTGTATCAGATTGTATGCTGCTGTAGTGGGGGAAGAGGAAGGAGTAGAAGTGGGAGAAAATTTGGAATTGTGTTTTTTATCTTTCTATGGTTTTTTTTTTCTGCTTTTAAATGTTTGTATTGTACATTCATGAAAATAGGAGAAATCACAGTAAATTACACTAAAATTTTAAGCAAATATAAAAATAATTATCTCCTCTGACCTGACACAGTTGGTGTTGTCATCAGACAGGACTCCATGTCTCTCTTCCATCCTCTTGTTGTTAAATTGTTTTTCATCCATGTCTGACCCTCCATGACCCCATTTGGGCTTGTTTGTTTTTTTGGCAAAGATATTAGAGTGGTTTTTCATTTTCTTCTCTAACTCATTTGATAGATGAGGAAACTGGGGTAAAGGGGATTAAATGACTTGCCCAGGATCACATTGCTATTGTCTGAGGCCAGATTTGAATTCAGAAAGATGAATCTTCCTGACTCCAGGCTGCAGCTCTATCCACTGCCCCTTCTTCCACTCTGTTTCCCCCCCCTTTGATTGGTTTTCTTGGATCTTGATCGTTGTTCATATTTTAGTCTTTGCTTGTGGATTTTCCCTTGAGCTTTTGCCTTTTACCCCAGGGTAGAAACTCAGCAAGCCTATCTTCTGAACTTCATTACCTTAAGTACCAATGATCTTAGGCCCTTCACCCAGCTGCCCTGCTGCCCTGCCCCCAGGCAGAGGGCTTGCATTTCCTTTATTACACATCTTGGAGGCATGGAATGGCCTCCAATTTATCTTTCTGTATTTTTGGCTGCTTGTAACTTCTGCGTGTATTTTCTGAAGTTCTGGGTGCTAGCTTTTTCCCCTGAACTTTTTAAATAATATATGTTTGATTAAAGTAAGAATCATTAACCCTCTTTGAGTTGCTTTCCTTTAGAAAAGCAGATCTAACACAATTCAACAGACAGGGCTTCTATCTGTCTGACTATCACATACATACAGTTAGTCACCAGAGAGAGAAAAACCAGCATCTGGTGTTCAAAGCCCGGAGTCTCATCTGGCCAAATCACACAACTCTTCCTAAAGCGAGCCCCAAAGCAAAACCTCACATCCAGGTATATATAGCCTTCTCCAGGGTCAGGGAATATAACAACCCTCCTGATCCAGTGCCCAATCACAAAGTAACAAGGTGTGGACATTCCTGAAAAACAAGTCTCCCACCACAGGCTCCATATGACCACATTCAACCTATTAGGGGGCAAAGTATATTTTCATATCAGGGAAGGTCCTCAAATTCACTAAAGCCTATCAAGGGGCAGGGAAGATCTTCAAATTCCCACTACCATTATAATTTGTTTCCTAATTTTCCATTGATAAATCTCTCTATGTTAATGTAGTAATAAATAATAAATTGTAGGATGATTTTGTTTATTTTGAGATTTGATATTCCTAGCACTTTATATTTCATATTTTTTTCATTATATCTCTAGAGAATGTTGATTTGTTTTGTTATTGCAGATGAATTTTGTTATTTGTTTTTCTAGCTCTCTGAAGAAATCCTTTCTTAGTGTGATTGATATGGCAATAAACAAGTAAATTAAATTAGGCAGTATTGTCCTTTTTATAATTTGTCTTAGTCTAACCATTATTAATTATCATATTTTATTATTATTATATATACATATATACATAATTATATATACATAATTATTATTATGTCTGTATTTATATCTGTCAAGAATGTTTTCTAGTTGTAGTCATAGTTTCTATGTATGTGTTTTAATAGGTGTACTTGTAAATATTTCATAAATTCTGTGTTATTTTGAATGGAATTTCTTAGCTATATCTTCCTGCAGGATTTTTTTTTATTTTGTGAACTCTTTGAGGGCAGGGTCCACGTTCTTGCTTTTTTTGGTAATTCTGTCGCTTATCATAATGCCTAGCACAAAGCAAGTGGTTAATAAATGTTTAATGACTGTTGATTTTTCTTTTCACAGAAAAGTGTTAACAGCAAGCAAAGAAGTAGTTAACACCTTGTTTCAGCTATTTAGTTGACACCTTGTTTCAGTTCATATTTCTTCTGAGTATTGCCAATGATTGAGAAGCAGAACTTGTGGATCCCAGAGTCGTGAACCCTAGAATCTGTGAACTCCTGTTGCTGATGCAATAGGAAGAGGAGGAACTAATGACCATATATAAGGAGAGGCACAGGCTGGAGAGAACAGAATTGAGAAGGGAGTTCTTGTGGTGGAGAAGGAGCTATCCAGGTGTTCTATGTTTGTATGTTCTGTCTGTGTAGATGTTTGTCTGTGATACCTTGTACAGAATCCCTGGGACCTAACTGGAACCCCTGAAAGAGGATTTTCTGGTTGCCTGTTTACAGAAGTCCTATAGGAGAGTTTTGGAGGTCCTGAGACTTTACCGATCCTTTTTATTGACCTCTTGGACTTTGTTTGTAGGTCTTTGTTGATTTCTATGTTGATGATTTGTGTTGACTTCTCAGACCTTTGGGGTGGGTCTGTGTTGATTTCACAAGTAGATAGTGAATTGATGATAGTGCCAGCAATGTATATGGATGTCATTGTGGCTCTGTTAAGCTTTGTCTTCCCAGAAACATTAACTGTGAAAGACTTGAGCTGGACTGGACACTGTGAGCTTCAATGTGGAATGGGATCTGGACAAGGAACTGGATGAAGAACTGGACAAGGAGCCTGACAAGGAACTGGGAGCTGCCTGCCTTTGAACCCAGGCAACAGTTGTGTAAATTAGGGCACGAGCTGGGACCATGGAATCTGAAAGCCAGCCTTGAGTCAAGATGAAAAGATCTCTTCTTGGGTCCCTGATTCTGACTGAGAAGATTATGATTTACCGTGACCTAGGGGTGGAGAACTTTGACCTTTGTACTTTGTGTCTATTAAATAGACAAGCCTCCTTAAGGATGATTGAATTAAGGACTTACTAAATAATTGAGTTACTAAATGATTGTACTTTGTTTAAAACTATGTGGCCACTTTGGTGAAAACTATGTGTCCATTTCAGTGATAAGTTGTGTCCTAACACTGTAACTTCTGTATTTTGATTTCTGTGAATGTTTTGCCTTAATTTACTGCTTAATAAATAGAGAGTTCACCATCCTGTGTAATCAGAACCTTGAAGCTATTGACAGAAGCAGTCTTCTGGAAAGCTGATTGTGCTTGGCTTTATAAAAATCTAATACTTTTGTCATTTTTTTGTATTCCATCACATTTCTACAGTTATTGTTTCAATTATTTTTAGTTGTCTCTCTAGATTTTCTATTTAGAGTAACACATCATCTAAAAATATAATATTTTTATTTTCTCTTTTCAATTTGTTTTATTGTGAGAGCTAGATTTTTCTACTACTGTATTGAATGATTAGAGTGATAATGGATATTCTTGTGTTGCTACTCTTGATCCAGTGGAAAGACCTCTAATTTACTGCTATTTTAGCTCTTGGTTTGAAATAGGTATAATTTACCATATTAAGGAAAGGCTTATTTTTTCCTGTTTTTTTTAAACAAAGAATTGTACATTTTTCAAAATCTCATATCAAAATCTATGTGATTTTGATTATTTTTATCAATATAGTCTAATATGTATATAGTTTTTTTTTCTGGAATTAAATCATCCTAGGATTCTGAGAATAAATCCTACCTGGTCATAATAAATAATCTTTTTGATTGGTTGATATAACATCTTTGTTAATATTTATTTTAAAATATTTATGTTGATTTTGGGTAAGGCTACTGTTTTATAGTTTATTTTATTTTGTTTTTCCTGGGGCTAGGTAATCAAGTGGATTAAAAGAAAGCAGAGTGGAGGCAAATGTATATTCTTACTGAATGCTCTTCTTAGATGGGTTCTGAGGTGATTTAGGGACAGAGCAATAGTGAGGGGGAAAGATAATGGAGAAGGGGTATAAAAGTAGCAATATTAAATATTATAATATTTCTATGTCTTTCAATAGTTCAGTTAAATTTTTCTTTGAGTATTTTGATTCTATGCTATTAGGTAGCTCAGGATTAAAAACTGGCAATTAATTGTCAATAACACCTTTAAGCATACTGTATCTTCCTTCTTTATTTCTTTTACTGAACTCTTTTTATTTTTACATTGTATGAGATGTTAATCATTTCTCCTTTTCTGAGTTTACCTGAATTCTAACAAATTTTGCTCCAGCCCCTTGTTTTAACTACTTCAAAATCTTTTCATTTCCAGTACATTTCTTCAGATTCTGTTTTCTAATTCATTCTGCTACCCCACTTTGTTTTATGGATGAGTTCATCCAATTAATATTCACAGTTATATATAACTATTCATTTTTTTCTTTCTCTTCTTTCTACCCTTTTGTATTTTCCCTATTTCTTTTCCCCAGCTTTGCACTTTGACAAAACCTTGTTAAGACAGAAGTAGTGTGCTCAATAATAGTGTTCTATATTTGATGAATTCTGCTTCCATTATTGTACTCATCTTCTCTTACCCTTACTCTGTCTTTGATCCTTACCTTTTGTCATAGCTTATTACCTCTTTTCTTTTATCCAATCTTTACTGATTTCAAAGATTGAGCAAATTTTGTTTACGATTAATCCCTCCCTCCATCTACCCTCTCTCTTAATTTGCCATGTCTCAGCCCAATTCATATTCTTCAAGGGCATATGTGTGAATATTCAAATATCTGTGTCTGGATTAGGTGAATATTTTATTTATGTAGTCTACTGTTCCCAGCTCCTCTCCCATATTTATATAGTCTTCTCATACACCCCGATTTTGCAATATAGTAAATCTCAATACCACCCTTCACCTTCTGTTTCTTTCTTGGTATATTCCTTGTTTTTCCTTCTTTCTTTTATTACTTTTGTACTTTGTCAATGCCCTCCAAGTCATGGTCCTACAAGCTTTGGGCTCAGGATTGGAAACAGTTTCATATCTGTAGACTCCAGGGATTCAGGCTAGGTTTCTTTGCAATTTCCTGTCTCTCTGTCTCTGACACAATAAAAGGATGCAGGATTGCCCTGGTTCCTGCAGTGGAAGACTTCCATGGGCAGACCTTTCAGTAGGATTTTCTACTTAAATCCCTTCCCAAGTGCTCACAGGATTCTTGTTGTCCCTTTGTGCAGATGAGCTGGAAAAAAATATGTTTGCAATTTCTCTTTGGATTATTTGGTCATTATCCAGAATGTATGATAATCTCTTTTTGTCTCTTTCATGTATATGCAGAAACAGTGGTTGTGAGAGAACAGAACTTTTAAAGACTGGTTTAGTATGACCTATTATTGATGCAATTATGGCTTCCTTTTTGAGATGTATATTAACCATCTCTTTAATGATTTACTCTAGATATTTGCCTGGAATCAAACTTAAGCTTACTGTCAAATAGTTTGGAACTTCAAATGCCTATTTTTTAAAATTTAATTGGGAAAATATTTGCCCTTTTTCAAACTTGTGGTATCTCTCCCACTTCTACAATTAAAAAAATCAGTGAAACTGTGTTGCTACTTTCCTAAGTCTTTTATTTAATATTTATCTGAGTCCAACCTAAGCACACTTTTATGTGAATTTGATGTAGAAGAACAATTACCATGAGATAAGGAAAATAGAATACAGGCAAAAAAGAAATAGTGTCAATTAGGAAGATATAATCACTACATTTAAACCTTCTTTATCCTCTGAATTTATAGGTATCTGACTTCCAAGTACTAAATATAAGCAGTACATCCACTCAACATGCAAATAGTTTGTTAGCTGTTTTCCCAATCTTAGCTTATGCTCATTTCTTACAAAATCCCTACTTTCCCTGAAAGTTTTTACAAAGATTTTGAAGTGTGCTGTATAAAGCCTTAATATAAAAAATTCTCAATTCACTGGAAGAGACAGAGCTAGAAATAATGACCTCATTATTTCTTCCTGGTTTGTATTATGTAGCCCCCTTAACCTAGGCTCTGAAAAACCTCTTCACTGTGATGCCTGAAGTCAACATCACCTAATAAGCATTTCCCATATCAGAGGTACTGTGCTTTTTGGAGAGTTACTATTTCTTTGTCACATTATACATCCACATCACCTTCACTGCAACTTATAGTCTTGGAAAATCACCAGGAACACTAAATGGTTAAGTGACTTGCACAGGTTCACATAGTCCCTCTTAGAAGAAAGACTTGGGTCCAGGTTTTCCTGACACCAATGCTAGCTTCTCATTTATTGTGCCATATGGATTTTGTTTTCTCTAGAAATATTAAAAATAAATAGTATATATCTTGAAATTAATGAGCAAATGACTATATAAATTATATTTTAAAATACAAATAAAATTATGTTTTGTACATAAATACTTTATATATAACATAAAATATGTTATATATAAATACCATATATGAATAATATATAAAGATACTCATATTTTACGACACCCTGATTCCTTCCTTTCCATTTGT
This sequence comes from Pseudochirops cupreus, assembly GCA_028627135.1. Classification (NCBI taxonomy): domain Eukaryota; kingdom Metazoa; phylum Chordata; class Mammalia; order Diprotodontia; family Pseudocheiridae; genus Pseudochirops; species Pseudochirops cupreus. The sequence continues at coordinate 173,289,278 of CM053580.1, read as the reverse complement.
CTATTGAATGACCGATTTGAAGCTGTCAGAGAAAATTATGAAGGTAAAAACAAAAGGCAAATTTTATATACACATATGAATGTTTTATACCATGAGGTAGTACTGACACAAATATATTTAAATTAGTGTTAGTCTATTTAATATTGTTGTCAGAGAAATTTTGTAGCTATTCAGTATAAATGGAGAAAAGAAATTTTCCCTTTTGTTTATCTCTTAAGGGAGTCCCTCCTAACTGAACATCAAATCCAAATTTGAAAATTCTTTTATGACGGTATAACAAAGAGCAGTCACATAGGAATAACGCTCATCATATCAAATATTTCTTGTCAGATTCCCAGAATCCTCATTTCCTGACCATAACAGCAAATGAAAGAAGAGAAAAAAATCAACTGTGTTGCTTGTGTTTGTAGGAAAAGACAGTAAGAATAATTTAGTTTGGAAAAATGAAATCATCTCTTAACCTGGAAAAAAAAAACATAACTAAATATCTAAGCTCCATGTGTTATAAGGATAAATCAGTTGATCGTATCTATCTATAAAGAAGAGGATATAAAACAATTTTTAGAAAGAATATTCCACATTTCAGGAAAAATTTGTGATTTTCATGCTTACTTGTTTTAAAAGAATTTTGATGTATATTTTTATTTTAATTACCAATGGCACTATTCAACTTCAATATTAAAGTTGAACCGATTAACATATATGCATGTGTGTCCATAATCACCCCTTGATAATCAGCCTTTTTCAATTTTGAAAGCAAAAGTTTAAAAACATGACAATTAGAACATTTAGGTTTTTTTTTTTCATACCTTGGCGTTTATTATTAAGTTGAAGAACAGGTAACGAGGGGGGTGGGGGACAAGGGAGGAGACAGGGAGCCAAGAGCGCCTCATCTGCGCCTGCTCCATACGGGGTTGATCCTAATTTCTGAGCCTTGGTCCAGGGCGCACAAGGAAGCACACGTAAGATGGGGTTCCAGGGATACAGGTTGAGGAAAACACCGGGGTGGCCAGTTACACATCCAGACAGGGGTGCTGGCTGGGAATCTTCTTGGATCAGGAGCACCACTTCCTTTTAGGAACTGAAGCCTAGTGATAAGTTCCATCGCACATGTTTCTTACAAAACATTCTTGTAGTTAGAATCTGTGCTAAAGAATTCTTTCATCGCCTCTCTAACTTCTTGTACTTTCCTTCTAGTTTCTTTGAATATGCATCCAGCTTGTAAGCTGCCTGCTCAAGAGCTGCTACTTGCTCTTCAGTTAAAGTGATCTGATCCAGATAAGGCTGAAGTGCTGCATATTTCTGGTTTAAGTCCTTTAGATTTCTACTTATATTTACTGCAATATCTTTCATTTCTAGATACTTCAAGCTAGTCAGTTTGTTACAAAAAGAAATGCATATTTACTTGTACATATCCCAATCACAGCACACAAAATGGTAGTCAAATTTTAAAGCATGTTAATGATTTAAGAGAAATAAATGCAAAATCACATTTCCAAACTTTCATTTGAAGTTGAACTATTATGGATCAAAGCAATCTTTTATAAATAATTACAATAAGCATGAAAATGTTCTTGTCTTATTTTTTCAAAAAATAAAATGTAGAATGCTATGTATTGGTTGTCATGTCATTAACAATAATGAAGATAGAAGTTATTATTTATATCCAATAATAGAATCAGGTCTCTAAGTATTATTTAATATTAGAATAAGTACTGAAAGAATAGTTAAGGCCAACATTTTGTTACCACTACTATTACTATTACTATTACGACTACTACTACTACTAGTACTACTGCTGCTGCTGCTATTACCACCACCACCACCACTACTACTGTCATTTTCCTACAATAATCATAAACTAATTTTGATTAAATATTTCAAATAAATAATAACATATTTTACAATTGCCATATTCTTACAAGTATACTTTGTTAATAATTTCTCCTTAGAAGCATTCAAAAACCATTTCATTGACATTGTATTTTGAAATTATCATGAAAATTAATGAACAAAAAATCTTTTGAATATTATTCTCTCTTCCCATATGTGAATTGTATCAAGATAACTTTAAAATGAAAAGAGGAATAGGGGTAACCATTCACTTTTATCTTTCAAGTCAGATACCATAGAGACAAGCTGATTAAAAAAAGAATAGAGAACAGCAAATGCATATTAAATTGAACTGAAGTGACAAAGTGTCAGGGAGAGAACCAGTAAATATGGGAGTCAGTAGCTAAGACTGAGCCAAAAGTAAAACTCAGGACTTTTGATGCCTATATACAAATGAATATTGTTTGGGTAATAGCATGAAATAGAAATCCTAACACAAATATGTTATTATATTCTGTAAAATATGTGGGGCATGTAGGGGGGATGGTTATCTTTCTCCGTCCCAAAGAAAATCTAATCATTAGCCAAATATCTGTCTTCTTCCTGGTAGCTCATATCTTCATCCTGGACCCTTTTCCCAACCCCATTCCTTGATCCACATCCCTATACCTAGATGTGCTAATTCTGAAGCTTCTAAGCTAGAAACTTCCAGGTTCCTAGCTCATTAATGTTTCCTTACTTATGATCTCAGGGGTAGAAGCAGTCGGACTTATTTGAATAGTAACTTACCTTGCCTACACATGTCTTGATCTTGGAGTCCTATGATACTCTTAAGTACTGACACAATAGTCCTAGCAAGAGCTTAGTGAAATGGAGTGTTGAGTCCTAGGAAAAAGTGCTCACCAACTCTTTGGTGGCCCCTCTCTTTCTATACTGGCCTAAAGATTGGTTCCCTAGCAACTTGACTTTTTTGCTACTTTTCCTGATCTTTCTTAGGTCAACCTTGGAGATCTCAGTCCTTGTCTCAATGTAAGCAAATAGTGGTCTCCCATATTTGAGAGTATCAATCCCAGTCACAATCTGAGGAAGCTGCTCATGTACCTTTCCCTTGTCTCCCCTTCAGTACTTCCTTGCATGTCTCCAGTTAAGCTGTGAGGCCTTCTTTTGACCTGCCAAGAAAAAGAACCTGCTGCTTTACTGTTGACTGGGTTACCTGATTCTTGTACAAATACCCTTTACTGCTAATCATGCACCCAGGTATATTAATTGTCATATGTACATTACTAGCACTTGGTGGAATGGTGTTCCTGACTGAAACATGTAGATATGTAGTAGGACTGCATATAAATAAAACACATTTCATGAGTTTTCTCTAGTGTTTCTCATCTAGCCCCATTATCTTTTGTGATGCCACTGTACTAATTATGCTATGTGAAGTCAAAGTAATTATATTCTAAAAACTATATGCCTGATGGATCTCCAAGTTAATAATAAACCATTCTTTGAGGATTTTTGTATGAATTAAGATAGTGACATTACTCCAATTCAAATAAGTATTTGAGTATTATTTGAAGCATTAACATTTAAGATTTCAAATATATATTTAAATATGTAACTACTATTCATTATATCTATCTAGATGTAAAAAAGCCCATCAGTAAAAATGTTGAGGATATAACAGAAATATTTTAAAGATTTGCCTGGGAATTCAAAATTAAATGTTAAAAAAAATCATGCAAAAATGATCCCATTTAGTAGTTTATTGTCAATTATTTATTTGTAAGTAATATAACAGACATATGATAGGAAATGAAGCAATCAAATTGAAATCCTGGTGGGACAGATAATATAGTGCTATATCTAGAAAATCTATATAATGTGATCCACTTTGGAGAGAAAAGTGTGATTTAAATTATTACCAACATAAACAGAAGTATATCACATTTCACCTTACTTATATTTGGGCAGAGTGCATTGTAATTTGCAATGATAGGGATGAAAAAAACAAAAAAATAACAATATTGGCTTTCCTGTGCCTACAGGGCATGTGATACTTTGAGGAATTTGTTCCCCTGGACCATATAAGACATGGCCTAAAACTGGGTCAAAACAGAAGCACAGATATAATTCTTCCCCTATCCGGCAGTTATACTGTCAAATTGTTCCTCAAAAAGAAAATAGTCAATTACTTCAAAGTTCAGAAGGTAAAAGGGGCCATTCTGTGCCAAAGCATAATCTTGTGCGTATACAATGGAGAGATTTTTACTCAGTAATACAGCAAAGTCATAATTATAATAAGCATGTTGTGCATTCTTGTTGAACTTCACATACGTTAACCATCTTGAGGCTCTTTTTGCTATAGAATTCAAATAAAAACAATAAGACAAAAGTTATGTTGGTGATTCCGTATTTTCTCTTTTTTTCTTTTTTTAAAAAATAAATTAATTTATTTATTTTCTTGTTTACATCATTCACTTCCATGAGATTTTTGAGTTACAAATGTTCTCCCTATCTTTCCCCTACCCAATACCTCAAAATAGCCACCCCACTCTATAACCCCTCCCCCAATCTGCTCTCCCCAAATCTTCCCCCTCGCCCCTCTGACTTTCTGGTAGGGTGGGATGGATCTCCCTACCACAGTGCCTGTGTATCTTAATTCCCAGTTGGATGTAGTTAAAAATAATAATTATTATTATTATCATATATATATATACATAAATATTTTAAACATTTGATTATAAAACTGTAAATTCTAGATTCCTTCCCTTCCTCACTTGTCACCTACCCCCATTGGAAGGACAAACAATTAAATACAGGCTGCACATGTGTAATTATGCAGAACATCCCCACAGAGGGCATATTGTGAGAGACTGATTATATGACCCTCCTTCCTATCCCACCCCCCTTGTTCTATTCTCTACCCTGTCCCTCTCCCTGTTCCTTTACAGAAGTGTGTACTTCTAACAACCCTCCCCCCAACCCTGCCTCCCCTCCATCATGCCACCTCTCATCCCCATCCTCCCTACTCTCCTGTGTGGAAAGATACCCAGTTTAGAGTTTATGTCATTCCTTCCCTAAGCCAAATTCAATGAAAGTAAGGTTGACCCTTTCCCTTTTGCCTTCCTGTTCTTCCCTTCCATTGTAACTGTTATCCCTTGCCTCTTCTATATGAGATGATTAACTCCATTCTGTCTCTCCCTGTCTCCTCTCATTCTAATCCTCTCCCACATCAGAATTTCACCTTTTAGAGTATCATCCCTTCCTATTCAATTGATCCTGTGCCCTCTATGTACTCATATATACACATACTCAGATATGTGTTTGTAGGGATCTATAAACCCTTCTATATAGACATATGTGTATGTATACATATATATATATGTATGTATACATATATATATGTATATATATATATATATGCACATATATATACACACATTTGTATTCCTTTCACCTATCCTCATACTGAGAAAAGTTTCATAAGTTACAATTATCCTTTTTCCATGTTGGCATGTAAATAGTTCAACTTTGATAAGTTCCTTATGTTTTCTTTTCCATGTTTACCTTCTCATGCTTCTTGTATTTGAGTGTCAAATTTTCTTTGCAGTTCTGGTTTTTTCAGCAAGAATGTTTGAAAGTCCTTCACCTGACTGAGTGATCATATTTTCCCATGGAACATTACACTCAATTTTGCTGGGTAGGTGATTCTTGGTTTTAATCCTAGCTCCCCTGATCTCCAGAATATCACATTCCAGGCCCTTTGGTCCCTTAATGTGGAAGCTGCTAGATCCTGGGTTATCTTAATTGTGTTTCCACAGTATTTGAATTGTTTCTTCTTGGAAGCTTGTAATATTTGATCCTTGATATGGGGACTCTGGAACCTGCCTGCAACATTCCTAGGAGTTTCCTTTTGGGGATCTTTTTCAAGAAGTGCTTGGTGAATTCTTCCAAGTTCTCTTTTGCCCTCTGCTTCTAAAATAGCAGGGCAATTTTCCTTGAGAATTTCTTGAAGGATGCTTTCTAAGTTCTTTTTTTGATCATGGCTTTCAGGTAGTCATATAATTTTTAATTGGTCTCTCCTGGATCTATTTTCCAGGTCAGTGGTTTTTTTCAAGGAGATATTTCACATTGCCTTGTATTTTTTCATTTGTTTGGATCTGTTTAATATTATCTTGATTTCTCATAAAATCATTAGCTTCCATTTGCTCCACTCTAATTCTGAAGGAATTATTCTCTTCAGAAAGCTTTTGAGATTCTTTTTCCATCTGGCAAATTTGACTTTTTAAGGCATTCTTCTCCTCATTGGCTTTTTGGGACTCTTTTGCCATTTGAGTTAATCTATTTTTTAAGGTGTTATTTTCTTCAGTCAGGTTGTTGACTCTCTTTTCATGA
>CM053580.1:173271534-173282553 GCA_028627135.1 Pseudochirops cupreus | reverse complement strand
TCATATGCATATATACCCTCCTATATAGACATATATGTATGTATACATATATATGTATACACACACACACACATATTCCCTTCAACTATCTTCATACTGAGAAAAGTTTCATAAGTAACAATTATAATTTTACTATGTAGGCATGTATATAGTTCAACTTTGATAGGTTCCTTATAATTTCTTTTACCTGTTTACCTTCTCATGCTTCTCTTGCTTCTTGTATCTGAATGTCAGATTTTCTATTCAGCTCTGGTTTTTTCATCAAGAATGCTTGAAAGACCTCTATTTCATTGTATGACCATATTTCCCCCTGAAACATTATACTCAGTTTTGCTGGGTTGGTGATTCTTGGTTTTAATCCTAGCTCCTTGGATCTCTGGAACATCATATTACAGGTCCTTTGATACCTTAATGTAGAATCTCTTAGAGCCTGGATTATCCTGATTGTCTTTCCACAATATTAGAATTGTTTCTTCTTGGCTGCTTGTAATATTTTCTCCTTGATCTTGGAACTCTGGAACCTGGCTATAATATTGTATGGAGTTCTCTTTTTGGGATCTTTTTCAAGAAGTCATCAGTGAATGCTTTCCATTTATATTTTGCCCTCTGGTTCTAAAATATCAGGCAATTTTCTTGATAATTTCTTGAAGGATGTTTTCTAGGTTCTTTTTTTGATCATGGCATTCAGGTAGTCCAATAATTTTTAAATTCTCTCTCCTGGATCTATTTTCCAGGTCAGTGGTTTTTCCAGTGAGATATTTCACATTGTCTTCTATTTTTCCATTTGTTTAGATCTGTTAAATAGTATCTTGATTTCTCATAAAGTCATTTGTTTCCATTTGCTCCACTCCAATTCTGAAGGAATTATTCTCTTCAGTAAGCTTTTGAAATTCTTTTTCCATCTGGCAAATTTGGCTTTTTAAGGCATTCTTCTCCTCATTGGCTTTTTGGGCCTCTTTTGCCATTTGAGTTAATCTATTTTTTAAGGTGTTAATTTCTTTAGTCATGTTGTTGACTCTCTTTTCATGATTTTCTTGCATCATTCTTATTTCTCGTCCCAATTTTTCCTCCACTTCTCTCTTTTGGTTTTCAAAATCCTTCTTTAGCTGTTCTCTAGCTTTTAGGCAATCTTTATGTTTCTTGGAAGCTTTTGGTGTGGGAGTTCTGACTGTGTTGTCTTCCTCCCATTCCCTGCTTTCATCCTTCTCTTCCCCAAAGAAGGAATCTAGAATTTGGTTGCTGTTCTTACTTTGCTTCCTATGCTTGCTCATTGTTGGCCAGTCACTGATTTTTTTAGCTCTGTGGAACTCTGCTTCCAGAGGGGAAAGCTCTGTCCCAAATTGCTGGGGTTTTCCCAGCTGCTGGCACTTTTAGGAGGCTGCTGAAGCCCCCCTTCTGCTCTGGCTTACTGAAAATGCACCCCAGGACCACCATCCAAGACCATGATCCGGATCGAGGCCACTCAACGCAAGGGCACCTGGCCTCTGAACGATCACTTGCCCCTCCTGCAGTCTGTAGGCTGGGAGCTCTGAAGCAGCAAGGTGGAGGTGGCTGCAGGGCCTCCATTTCTGCTGCTTCCTTGCCCTGGAGGTAGTTTGGCTAGACTGCTTTTCTCTCCCAATTTTAGCTGAGTTCAACTGACCTTTCACTTAGTCCTTTTTTTCTTATGGCTTGATAATTCTAGATACTGCCACAGCTGGCCCAGATCCACTCTCCTGAAGCTCCAGCTGCAGCTCGGCTCAGCTTGTCAGGCTGCCCCCAGGGTCAAGCTGCCATTTCAGGCTGGGCTGGTTTCGGCTCCCAGCACTGAGATGGTCCCTCCTAGCTGAGCTGCCTTCAGCAGGAAGTATATCTGTGTGCATTTTAGAGCCATAAAATTTGTTTAGAGTCATATTTTATAGGTATTTGAGGTTGTTATGGGGGGAGCCATGGAGTTCTTCTGCTTCTAAGCCACCATCTTGACTCTGCCCCCCCCATTTTGTGATCTTTATATCAAAGTTTAAAAATTTATTTTTTTCCTATATTTTAAGTGAATACACTCTATATCCATGATATTTAGCATATTACTGTGATTCATGGTGCTTAGGTTTTTAAAAATTAATACAGTAGATAATAATACATGTTTGTTTAATCATACTGACTTTATTCTACACAATAGCAGTCTCATGTGTACTTTGGTCTGTCTTTGCCTCTCTCATCCCACTTCTGTCTCTGTTCGCTATCTCTGTATCTTCATCTCTGTCTCTCCCCTTGCCCCCCTTCTCTACCCTCCTCTATCCTTCTCTCAGTTTTCCAAATCTCTGTCCATTATAGTATATAAGAGAAATTATATGTAGTCTTTTACCAGAAGACTCAGGTGTAAAATATGATGCTGTCCCTCTTTCTATAAGTTGTGTCTGGCATTATTAATATTACTCTTTTGTGTCTTTTCTTTTCTGTGGCTCAATAATACTCATATTTCATTATGCCTGCATCGTGTTATTTCCTTTTTTTGTTGTTGTTTGGTTAGGCAGAGAAGAATGAGGTGTGTGTGTGTGCCTACCAGTTTTAAAATGGTTAATAGCTTCTAATTATTACCTGAAATTTTGCTAAATAAAAAATAAAAAATACATATATATATATTTATATTGTAGCACTTCTCCATTTGTACAAATTAGTTTCTCTCAGACTTTTCACACATACACATGAGGGTTGAGTCTTGGAAGGTGCCTGATACATCATGTTCTTTGGTACTCTGTGAATCTAGGCTCTTAAGTCTAGGTATATCTGCCCTGACTGTGTGCTGTTCTGTCTATACTATAAATTACTGGCAAAAACAACAACTAAGATGGTATGCTTGAAAAACTTCACAGTAGCAATAATATATCCCCTCTTCATAAACCTGGGAAATACACTATCACTAATATGCTATTCTAAACAATATCCATGGGGCAATGATTATGAGGCATATATGTAGGGACTATATGTAACCAAAACAACTAAGCATTTCTCTCTTTGTGCATTCCACTTTGTAGCACATCTTTTGATTGGTGCTATCTCTCTTAGCACTTTTTTTTGCTCTAGCATCCCCTACATTAGCATTTGTTTTTCAGAAACATTGGTGATCTTTGTGTTTTCCACTTTTGCATAACATCTCCAGTTGTGTTTTTTTTTCTTTCTCCTGCTCTTTTTACTCTCCAATGCCAGGGGGATATTTTTCTTTTCTTTTCTTTTAAAAAACAGATTATTCTTATGAATTTTCCTTAATACTCACCCAAATAATTGATAATTAAATAAAAGGAACAAAGCAATAAGAAAAATTTTTACTGTGTTAATGTTTTTTAAAAGCATTTCTTATTCCTCCATCATTTTACTTCCCTTGAATGGAGGAAAACATCCAATTGACTGAACACTGAATTTCAAAATTTCTTGAATGCTGGCCCTAAAAGGCACCTTAAAAACCATATAGAGAAATCCAACCACTGTATTTTATCTATGAGAAAACTGATTTCTAAAGAAACAAAGTCACTTATTCAAGTCACACAGCTAGTGAGAACCACAATTAATGGCACAGAACTCGTGTCTCCTGATTCTTAGTATAATTTATCCGTTGTTTATAAAAAGAATATTCTATTTACTTATGGTTTTTTTTAATAAGATTTCTTATCATTAAAGGAAAAAATCTCTAGAGATTCACCCTATTAAAATAGAATTACTCACATTAATTTAAATATTCTACAAAATCTGATGAACTTCAGCAGAATCTATATTGATAAACCTCCCCCCCAAAAAAACCAAGAATTTATTATCTACTATGTGTCAGACACTTTGTAAATATTTTTTCATTTGACACCTACATGACTCTCAAATATAGGTGCTAATATTATTCCCAGTTTACAGTTAAAAAAAAACTGAAACAGACAGAGATCAAGTTATTTGCTCAGAGCCACAAAGCCAGTAAGTAAAGATTTGAATTCAGATTCTCTAAACTCCAGATTCAATGCTATGTGTAATGTGCCACCAATAGTTGAAGACTGGTAGTTATGGTGGCTGTGCCATTTAGTGTTATAGAAAAATTATGAAGAAAGGCAGAGGAATTCCTAGATAACAAGAGAAGTACAAATGCAAACAAAGAGACTCTGAAATTTTGCCTCAGAATCAACTAGTTGTCAAATGTGAACATAGTTGGGAAGAGTCAATATTGGAGCAGTTGTAAAAATATAACAATGATTGCCATAGTTACCAATTAGTCACTTTTTGAAATATAACTGGAATTATGCTAAGAATGTGACAAAAAAAAAGTCTAGGAGAATATCAAAAGCCTAAATATACACTTTTTGTTTAGCATTACTTCCCTTTGGTTGGAAAATGCTTAAGCAACTTATGGTGTTTAAATATAATGAAATGTAATTACACCACAAAAATTGACAAATAGTAAAAATACAGAGAAACAAGGAAAAATTTATATGAATTTAAAAAAAGTCAAGTAAGTAGAACCAGGAAAACAATCTGCAAAATGATGACAAAAACATTAAATTAAATATCGCATAATTATGTGGAACCTATTTGATCCCCAATAAGAGACGTGAAGTCTTACTAGAAAATAGTGAAGACTATGGGTGTGGTATATGGAATATGCTATTGGGTTATTAATAAAACTGCAGTTGCTGAACCACCTTTTTATCTTTCTCTTTCATTTTTAATGATCATATTATATAGGTTGGTCCTATGAGGGGACAAGACAATTTTGTAAAATAATGGTGATTAAAATCTATAATATTTAATAAAAGAAAAAATGCTGACTCTAAAAGAGACCTTCACATTCACAGGGTGTAATGGAGGTTTTTCACAGTCATGTGGAATTCAAAGACTACAGCTGTCCAGCTTAAGTACAATGGGTAAAATGCATTATCCTTATCCAATTTTGCCAACTTTTAAATTTTTATAAAAGACAAAATAGAAAAAGACATCAATTTTTTTCCTTCATATAATTTTGCAACCAAAGCCCCAAGAATTCCTCACTTAACTAATGAAAATAGAATACAAAATGGATATATCCTCTTCTAACAAATGAAAATGGTAGACTAAATGGACATATAATTTCATGGAATGTAGTCTTTTGTGAAAACCATGCAACATATCATGTGCCATTAATTTTGCTTCTTTGGTCAAGTAAGACTAAAGAAATCTTAGGCTAGCAAGTATTTTTGTAACAGAATAATCTCTGATTGCAGTCACAAAAAGCTAGAACTTTACAAAAAGCCTACAGGAAAATGTTCTCTTATTTTCTATTTCTAGAACATTTTCCCCAATTTTCCATTGAGTTCAGTGTCTTAGAAAGAGCTATTTCAGTATTCTGTTTCAGACATGGATGGAGTAAGTACCATGACTCTCAATTATCCAAACCACTATTCTAATGAATTCTGCAACTCATTTGAAACCCCCTTTTCTGCCATCTGCTCCCAGCTACCGGAGCAGATTCATCTGCACAGTCTGAGAATGCTGAAGAGTTACAAAAGGCATTAGACCTTCCATAATATTCAGAGATTTACACTGTAAATAAGTAGAAAATGGTGAAAGGAAATGTAACTTAACCTGAGGTATTCTTTTTTTCTTTCAAAAACAATGGAAAAATATCAAAAATGATGTCCAAATTAAGAGATTTTGTTGTTGGTAAAGTACACTTGAATGGAAAACCATAGTGTCAACTGCTACAACTTGTGCCATTTAAGCTTCTAGGCTAATCAAAATGTTGTGGAATATTTCTCATTGTTGCATATCTGTTGGTACTTGAAATGTTTGTTTCTGCATAATGTGCATATTTGTCTTAATAGGATTTGCCCTATTTTCTATGACTTCATCAGCTAACAAAATGGGAATGGTAATACAATTCATCTCAATTCAAAATCATAATACCCCTCTAAAAGAGGTATTTTATTTTTGCAGTTTCTCACTATGTATGAAGTTTAATCTGGAAATAAACCTACTCAAATATTAAAACCATGAAAATGGTTGTTCTTGCTTACTAGATCTGTTTTCTTCTTATTGGGAGTAGCCTTCAGGGTCTTGAATGATGATTATTCAATGCTTCCCATTCTTGACACATGGTCATTATAAAAATGAACTCGCCAGAGTCACTAATTATCCAAAATCTTTCTTCTATCACTCATGTGATTTTTGCACAAAGACAACTTTCAAAAATGGGAAACCTCTGTAGATTCATAATAATCCAAATTTCTCCCTATAGTGATTATATTTGGATTTCTTAAACATACCCTTTTTAAAAGTTATGTTAAGGATAATTTCCTCCCTCACAAGTTAAAAATCGATATTTGTATTTAAGAGGCTTATCCATCTATCTACTATTTCTGGCCTCAACCATTTTTAATGAAAGAAATTCAATTCAACAAATATATATGTATACAAATACACACACACACACACACACACACACACACACACATATATATATATATTTATATATACACACACACAAACTATGTAAGGCATACAAAAAATGAAATAATAGAGGGACTCTCAGTGAAGAAAATAAAACAGGAAACAACAATACATGTTATAAAACAGAATACAGTTTGTAAAAAGGAGAGACTCAAATTGCTGTGAGGAATTAAGATTGGAAAAGCCAGTTTCAAATGGAGGATCAGGAAAGGTTTCAGGGAGAAAGTACAACCTGAGGTAGATCTTGAAGAAGAGAATTTTAATAGGCTTATAATATGAGTCCATTCTATGCAGGATATTGTGAGACAAAGAACAAAGAAAATATATATCAGGACAAGAATGGAAAAATGCCTGTTGGGTTTTGTTTTGAGGATAGCCTTACCTTGCCTTCAGTCACTGTACTCTCCTCCTTTTCATGCCCCACTCACTCTTCTCTCACAAGAATGAGGAGGAAACACTCATGTTCATTTCAGCCACACCTAGATTATTAATTGGTTCTCTAGACAAAAGCAAAAAACAATGGATCTAGTTTAAACACTGCCTTTTGTAAAGTTTATAACATTATACTTATTAATAATTTTAAATTTAATAAGTGCCTTGAACCTAGAGCTACCTTCTGAGGAATAAGGATTCTCAGGCAGTTAAATTCAATGTAGTCAAACAGCTAATAGATTCTACCTTATTCACGCTTCATAGCAAAGATACTCATTCAGATTTTAATAAAAAAAATTATCTCCTATTTATCTAGAAAAAGCTACCATTAAAGTATGTATAGCTACCAGTAAGTTTAAAAGAACAGAGAAACACTTAGAAGTAAACAGTGCTAATGACTTGCAAAAGTAGAAGAGGCTAATGGAGTAAATTCACCATTTATCTCAAAACTTCTCCAAATAAACATATTCCATTACTCCCTCTTGGATCTTCTCAATATACAGAGGAGCAAACAAGTGGGTGAGTTAGTGGTTCTTTGAGTCATTCATCAGGTAGAACACTGTTTGCTCCTGCTTCTCGCTGCTATATTCACTTCTGGGTCACAGAATGAGTCATTTCAACTTCCTTGGCCAATATAAGGTTATTATGTCCAGTTCAGTCCAGGCTGCTGGTAGTTCCATCTCTTCCCAGTCTGGGAAAATATATCAAATGGAGAGTTCTGTATGTGAAAAACTGCTTTCCTCTCCCGTGGGAGAATTTATCTAAACCTGTTCAAATATTACATTATATGTGCTAGAAAGATATCACTAGCAATTTGAACCAGAATCAAACGGTCATATTTCTATATTTTCCCTACCAAACCTCTCTACTACTCCTCTTTAGTTTATTCATTCCAAACTTACAATAGATGCACATGGAAGATTCAAGCACCTTGGAAACATTTTGACAAAAATTACATCTAAACTAGCATAACTATATAGTTGAAGCTTCCTTTGTTAACTGAAGCATTTGATGGCCAACTTCTGAATCCTAATACTTCAGTAGTTAATGAAACATATAGGAATTAATATTCCCTTTCTTCCTCCCCTTACACTGATAGGATAGAATGGCTTTATTTCTTTTTTCTCCTCTCAACTCACATGACAGTGTCTGTAATTTAATGTTGATTCTCTTTATGAGGTCTACTTTTTGTTTTTGCTATTTTTAAATACTATATTTTATATTGTTTTCGTTTTTATCTAATTGTTTCTCATCCACTTTAACCGGTCTTACATTTGACTTTTAATATTTCCTTTGACAAATATTGTCACCCTTTAAGAATACTTCTTTGTAAAGCTGTGAAATGCCACAATTGCATTATGTCTTTTGTAATCTTTATGGCTTTGGATTTTCTCAATTTTTTTTTCTCCACTGACTGTGCTCAGTGGCTATTTTTATTTATTTCATCATTCATAGCTATTTGATAACATTAATGGTGTTGGATATCTGATCACTAAAAAGTGAGTCTTTATATAATTGTCATTGTTTATATCCATAATTCATTGTTTTGTGTATGCTGTGGAATTTGACTGCAATGCCATGTTGAATTTCTACTATATTAAAGATCACAAAAACATATTAAAATAGGTTTCTTCCTCATATTCTCCATAAAAATAATTTTTTAGATATCAAAATGAAAGTTGATTATTTTGAGTTTAATCAAAATGGATTGGAATAACCAGTTATGGTCTTTGAAGGATTCATGTGGAATGGAAGGATTTTCAAGTCTGACATTTGCCAAGAATAGCTAAATGATATAACATATCTCTGTCATTTTGTAAAGCATTTTATACCATGTTAAACAGCTGTTTCCTTGGTTTCTCCAAGTGGTAGGATTACTATAATGCAGTATGTTGAGGGGTGAAGCAGCATAGCTCATCTTTCCCTATTCACATTAAAGTTACTTATCATAATGCTCAAGTCAAGACAGTCCAGTTTCAAGAAGCAAAGAGAGTAACCATGTGATAAAGGGAATAGGAAAACGAAGGGGCACTTCTACCCAAGTCATCTAACATATGCCCTAACTCTCAATCCCTCCTGACTTTTCCCTAGGTTTGTTTCCTTAATATTCCTCTTCTGTTTCTAATCTTCATTTTCTCCTATATTTTTTCTGTTGCCTACTATCAATCTTAAGAATTCATTCTAAGAAAGACAACAAGGTTAGGCTGTACATGCATGTTTATTTCTCTCAAAGGGGGAAGACATGCATATATCACTGCACCAGAGTTCATTTTGGAAATGAGTTCACTTTGGGATTAGGCTACACAGATTATATATCCGTAAAACAAAGAAATGTTCCCTCCTTCCCTGACTCAAGATACCTGTGTCTTATGTCAGCCAAAATTGTGGTTATCATAGAAAAGAGAGTGCCCACCAAATGTTTGGTTTCTGTCAGCCATAAACAAGGAGAATTCATAAAAATTAAACAATAAAATAAGAGAAATGCCATTAATAAAGGTAGTGTCCTATTCAAGGAGCCTTATCAGTCATAAACAGAAGAATACTCCTATTCAACTTCATTTTGGGGATTCACTCAGAGCATTTCAAAGGGGCTCAAGAGCAGGTCCATACCACAAAGCAATAATATGGATTCTATGCCATTCTTTAAAAAAATGACTGTACCTTACCAATTCATCAATACATAAACCAATCTCACACATTCTTTTCTGAAAAAAATGTCTAGAAAAATTAAGCTAAATTCTGTGGCTCCACTGCCTCTCATTTCACTGACTTAATCCTCTGCAAGATGATTTCCAACCTTATAGACCAACAGATACTTCTCTCTATAAATTTACATTTGATAGAGACTTTTATTAATGCCCTAACCATGTCACATGCATATTCAATAGACTCCTTGGATCAAATGTAAATCCTTCTGTTTAATATTTAAAGTTCTATAAAACCTGTGTTTTTCCTATGTTTTTCCCATTATTCCCTGTATGCACTCCACAGTCTAGCCATTCTGGCCTACTTGCTGCTCCTCAGACATAATACTCCATCTCCATCTCCATGCTTTTGCATTAGCTTACCCCATTCCCAGAATGTTTCATGACCTCATCTCTCCAATTTGAAATCTCTGGCTTTCTCCAAGAATCACTTCAAAAAGAACTTTTTTGCCTTTCCTAGCCCTTAAGCCCTAGTTTGCCAGTGCTTTCTTGTGTATGTCTTATATTTACCTACTTTTGTAGATGTTGTCTCATGTATGGAACATTATAGTCACTTAATGAAGGTTTGTCGATTCATGTATTAATCACTGTCTCCAAGATAAGCATTTATCTAGTTTTTCTTTCCTTCCACCTTTCTGGTTCCTCCCTTTCAAGTAATTTCTGCTGGCTCATCACTCAAATTATGCCACACCCTCAGTGGTGAATTTACCACAAAGCTCTAGATCCTCTTTTCTCTTTCTACTCCCTCACTTGGAGATCTCACGAGGTTAAATGTATTTAGTTATCTTCTTTATGTAGATGATGACCAGATCTATATATCTAGCTCTAGTCTCTCTCTTGAGCTCTAATCCCATATCAACAAATGCCAATTGTACAATTAAAACTGGATGTCCCAGAGATATCTAGGATTCAGCATATACAAAGCACATAGTCCTCTTTCCTTCTTCCTCCAAACCCACCCTACTTCTGAACATTTCTATTTCTGTTCATGCCACCACAAACCTTTCAAGCTTCCAGGTTGCAACCTTTCTCTCTTTAACTCTCTTTTCCCTCACACAACATATCTGTATGGGATGAGTGAAAACTTCTCGATTTGGGGTGGTTAACTTTTCAAATTGCTTCTGTCAATCACTTTTATGTTCCTTTGTCTGTTTTCCCATCTTGGTGGGAACCTCCTCTTATCTTTCCTTGCTGTCCCAGTTGGGGAAGTATTTGGTGAAGTGTGCCTCTCCATCAATGAGAGGGTAAACAGTTGGGGAGGGGTCTTGACTAAGTTAGGTTATAAATTCCAGCACTATCTTTTGTAACTGGCCTCTTCTCCATGATGAGTCATGGGGAAGACCTCCCTCTTCTCCCGGTGAAGAGAATAAAGTCCTGTTCTTATCCTAAGAGATCTCTGTGTTTATTTCTTTTCACTAAATTAAGGATGAAGGATATTTTTCAT
>CM053580.1:173236089-173256654 GCA_028627135.1 Pseudochirops cupreus | reverse complement strand
AAAAAAAATGGATACTTGATAAACTCTCAGACTTTCAAGATTTTGTTTAAAAAATCCCTAAACTTAGTAGATTTGACATATAAGAACCAAGAGAAATATAAGGCACATAACAAACACTGATTATAATGGATCCATAAGGGCAGGCTCTTTACTTTTTATAAGTAAAATGTATGTCTAAGATTCTTATGAATAATTGGTTAAATCTTAAGAAAGATTGGAGTAATTCTAAGTATGATAAGAATTTAAAAAGTAAAACCATTTAGGAGCAGTTTAAAAGAGTAGTTGTTTTATAGAAATGAGATGCAAGAGGAAGAATCAAACAAGAATTAGATGAGGAGGATGGCTGGTACTTCTGGTAATCTACTTTCATCAGGAATGGGTTTAAGAGGGAGCAATATACATACATACATACATACATATATATATTCAGAAGAGTATAAAAGTCTTCTAAATTCTGAAGAAATAGAGGGAGAAGGGAGAATAAACGGGAGGGATCTTTAGAGGGTGAGTGAATAGGTAAAATAGGGGTGCAGAAGAGTGTTTAGATTTATGGGAATGGGAAGATAGGAAAGGGATCCTTAGAGGGGCATATGCTAGTAATAGGAAGGCAAGGTAGTATGTAGAAGTAAAGTAGAGGAGGCATGAGGGATAGGAAACAAGAGACATGTGCAAACATAAAAACAATGATCAGGAGTAGAATATGTTTGGGAAAGTATATGTCTATTTATGTAGGTATATATGTATGTATATTTCTGTATCTATAGAGAAACATCTAAAATTTACTGTAGCCTTCTGGGGAGTTGTGGAGAGGGAAAACAAGAACAAAGTAAAAAAGTGCACAGCAGAGAACATCAAAAAACTTGCAAGGAAGCAAAGACAAGATGGATAATTCTCAATACAACATGTATTATTTATCAGGTAGACTATCTTGAAATGAAAATTTATTGTTCCATATTTTGAATTCTCTCTTATGTTCTGCTATGCACATAGAAAGATTTTTTTTCTTTCTTTGTATTTAAGTTCATGATTTTTTTTTTATTTTTGTTTCTTTTCTCTATTCTGTATTTGTGTTTTGGCCCCCAAGTCTAAAATAAAACTAATAAAGAAAAAATTAAAAATAAAAAGTGTGTTCATTTTTTGACATTCATTTTTAATTTTTATTTAAATAATTTTAACATACACTTTTATAAGATTTTTGAGCTCTAAATTTTCCCATTACCATACCTCCACCCTTCCAAAGACAGAATGCAAACTGATATAGGCAATGTATGAACAATCATATGAAACATATTTCCACATTACTCATATTGTGAAAGAAGAATCAGTACAAAAGGAGAAAACCACAAGAAAGAAAAATAAAGAAAAGAGAGAAAATTGTGTATTCAATTTGCATTCTTTCTCTGCATGTGAATAGCATTTGGAACCGTCTTAGTATTTATAGCAGCTCTTTTTGTAGTGTCTAAGAATTGGAAACTGAGGTAAGGCCTATCAATTGGGGAATGACTTAACAAGTTGTGGAATATGAATGGAATGGAATGCTGTTGTTCCATAAGAAATGATGAGCAGGCAGACTTCAGAAAAACCTGGAAGGATTTACATGAAATGATGCTGAGTGGAGTGAATATAAACAAGAGAACATTGTACACAGTAACAGCAGCATTGTGTGATGACAGCCTTTGATAGACTTAGCTCTTCTCAGCAATGATCTAAGACAATTCCAATGCTATTCACATCCAGAGAAAGAATGCAAATTGAAGTATACGATTTTCTCTCTTTTCTTTATTTTTCTTTCTTGTGGTTTTCTCCTTTTATTCTGATTCAGTAAGTTGTTCTCTTTCTCCCTTTTTGACTTCTTTTTTTGCTGTTGTTTTTTAGAGAGGGGGAAGGCTGGGCAATTGGGGTTAAGTGACTTGCCCAAGGTCACACGGCTAGTAAGTGTGAAGTGTCTGAGACCAGATTTGAACTCGGGTCCTCCTGACTCTTAGGGCCTGTGCTCTATTCACTGGACCACCTAGCTGCCCCTCCCCTTATTGACATCTAAAAACCCAGGAACAATCCTGGAATAGCAGAGCCAGCAGAAAGACAGGGTGCAGCAGTCTTTCAGGCTACAAGGGTTGGGGGAATAAAGAGAAAGGTCCCTCTTGTTCTGGTTGAAGGGGAATAGGACAGGACAGGAGGCCTCTTAGCAAGTCAGTGATAAGTCCCACCTCAGCAAACCAGTGGCAATACTTAAGCCTAAGGGTGGTGGAGGAGGCAAGAGTCAACACCAGGACCATCACCTGCATTTGCACACCCAGGGAAACTGACAGACTCCAGCTGAGAGAACCACCACGTGTACCAGTGGGCAGGCATCCTCCAAAAGCCAAACTTCCCAATTCTTCAGTGCAGCCTAGGTGAGTGGGGATGTTCCAGGGTCCAGACTCCACATTTCATCCCAAGAGCTTCAGGGTAGCCCCAGGAAAATATAGAAAAACTTAAATTGCCTCTGCAATGCCATCCAACACCTCGAGGACCCCAGCTCACTACCAGGTAAGCTGCCAAACTCTGGCAACTTCCAGTTGCCAGCACCCGAAGTCCCAGAACAAAAAGCTAATGACCAGGACCCTGGTACCAGTAAAAGAAACTTGGGGCAGTGCCTCCTGTGCTCCAGAAAGTGGGCTCAACTTTAAAAGTTAAGAAATAGACAAAGATCATGAACAAAAAGCAAAAATGGTCAATGACAACAGATTCTTACTCTGGAGACAAGGAAGATTAAAGCATAAATTCAGAGGACAATACTATCTATGTATGCACATCTGAAACCTCAAAAAGGAATATAAACTGGTCTCTAGCCCCAAAAGCCTTAACTCAAGAAAGATTTTGAAAGTCAAATAAAAATGGTTGAAGAAAAAATGGAGAAAGGAATTACAGTTGTGTAAGAAAGAGCTAACAGCTTGGAAAAGTAAGGACAAAAATTGACTGTACAAAACATTATTTTAAAAATGCAATTGGCCACATGGAAGAAGAAGACTGAAGAAAACAATTTTTTAAAAAGTAGAATTGGCCTAATAGAAAAAGAGGTACAAAAGCTTATTAAAATAAAGAATTTGTTAAAAATTAGAATGGGGTAACAGGAAGCTAATGATTCTATGAGACAAGAAAAATCAGTCAAACAAAATCAGAAGAATAAAAATAGGAAAAAAACCATAAAATACCTCATTTGAAAAACAACTGACCTGGAAAATAGATCCAGAAGAGATGTAACAATGGTCAGAAGCAAAATGCAAGTGAGGAGGGAAGTGGAGAAAGAAGAGAGAGAAGCATGAGGGGTGGGGAACAGGATGGAGAGAAAGAAACAGCAATAATAACTGTGAACGTGAACTGGATAAACTCTTCCATAAAATTAAAGAGGGTGGCAAAGTAGATTAAAATAATAATCCTACAATATGCTATTTACAAGAAACACATCTGAAGCAGAGAGATACACACAGAGTAAAGGTAAAAGGCTGGAGTAGAAAGTATTATGCTTTAAAAAAAAAGAAAGCAGGGGCAACAATGCTGATCTCGGACAAACCAAAAGAAAAAATATAAGGAAGGAAACTACATCTACTAAAAAGTAACATAAATAAAGAAAAATAACATTACTAAACATATATGTACGAAGTGGCATAGCAAACAATTTCTTAAAGGAGGAGTTAAGGAAATTACAGGAAGAAATAGAGAGCAAAATTATAATAATGGGGGGACACAACTTCACCCTCTCAGAACTAGATAAATCTAACCAAAAAATAAACAAGAAAGAAGTTAAGGAGGTGAACAGAATTGTATAAATTACATATGATAGACCTCTAGAGAAAATTAAATGGGGATAGAAAGCAGTATACCTTTTTCTTGGTGGTACATAGCACCTACACAAAATTGACCATGTATTAGGGCATGAAAACCTCACAATCCAATGCAGAAGGGCCTATGTATTAATTGCATCTTTTTCAGATTATGACACAAGAAAAATTACATGTAATAAAGTGCCATGGGAAAAAAAAAACAGGCTAGATATTTAACTGGAAAAAAATAATCTAATCCTAAGGAAAGAGTGAATCAAACAACAAATCATAGAAACAATCAATAACTTCATCCAAGAGAATGAAAATAATGAGGAAACAAACTAAAATTTGTGGGACGTAGCCAAAGTAGATCTTAGGGGAAATTTTACATCTCTCAATACTTACATGAAGAAAATAGAGAAAGTAGAGATCAATGAACTGCACAAGAAACTAAAAAAGTAGAAGAACAAATTGGGAATACCTAATCAAGTACCAAATTAGACATTTTGAAAACCAGAGAAGAGCTCAATAAAAGAAAATTTAGAAAACTAAATTGAAATTAATAAACCTTAGAGTTGGTTTATGGGGGGGGGGGGGACAATAAAAGTGTTTGGATAAGATGATTTAAAAAAGATAAAGTATAAAACAAAAGTACCAGTAACAAAAATGAAAAGGATAAAATTCAAGCAATAATTAGGAGCTATTTTGTCAAACTATATAACAATTAATCTGATGATCTTAGGGAAATGGCCAAATATTTACAAAAATATTAGCAGAAGAGAATTAATTGATTAATGTAAGAGAAAATTAAACACTTAAATGATTCCATCTCAGGAAAAGAAATTGAACAAGCCATCAATGAATTCCCTAAGGAAAACATCTCCAGCCCAGATGAATTTACAAGTGAATTCTATCAAACTTTTAAAGAACAATTAATTCCAATACTACAGAAACAATTTGGAAAGACAGGCAAAGAAAGAATTATATAAAATCTGTTTTTATGATAGAAATATGATGCTGATACCTAAACCAGAAAGAGTCAAAATGGAGAAAAAAAATTATGGATCAATTTCCCTAATGAATATAGATGCTAAAATTACAAATGAAATATTAGCAAAGAGATTATAGCAACTTATATCAAGGATAATACTCTATGACCAGGTAGGATTCATACCAGAAATAGATGACTAATTCAATATTAGGAAAACTATCAGTATAATTGACCATATCAATAATAAAATAACAGAAATCATGTGATTATCTTAATAGATGAAGAAAAAGTTTTTGACAAAATACAGCACCCTTTCCTGTTCAAAGCAATACAGAGTATAGGAATCAATGGAGTTTTCCTTAAAATAATGAATGTCGTCTATCTAAAACCATCAGCAAGCATTATATGTAATAAGGATAAGCTATAAGCTATAAGCATCTCCAATAAGATCAGAGGTGTAATAAGAATGTCCATCATCACCACTGTTATTCAATATTGTACTAGAAATGTTAGGTTTAGTAATAAGATAAGAAAAGGAAATTGAAGAAATTAGAATAGGCAAAGAATAAAAAAAGCTATTACTCTTTGCAGATGATACGATAGTAAGTGAAAAACTGGTTGAAATAATAACATTAACAAAATTGCAGGAGACAAAATAAACCCACAGAAATCATCAGCATATGTGTGTGTATACATATATATTTGTATATGTATGCATGTATGTAGTATAATATGATGTAATTTAATATATCATATAATATTTTATGAAATGTTATGATATATGTTATATATTATAATTATATGATACTTCTATTTATATTGCTATATATACACATATGTGTGTATGTATGCATGCATGCATGCATCTATCTATATATCTGTATCTATATCTATATATAAATACACAAAGCTCAACAACAAGTGATGGAGAAATTCCATTTAAAGTTATTGTGCACATTATCAAATACTTGGGAATCTACCTGCCAAGAGAAACCCAGGAACTATGTCAACAAAATCACAAAGAAAAATATAGCTTCTTCATATGTAGGCCAAGCTGCTATAATAATAAATGGCATCTGCAGGTGGAGGATACTAAGCCTGCAGGAAACAATACTTGTAAACAAGTTTAGCAGGTAAAAAGAAGTAAATACTGGATCAGTCATGCTTCTGGAGTCTATGAACTTATTATCATAGCCTCATTCACATTAGACTATATGACACTGTCCTCTGTGTTCTATTTTAATGTCTTGATGTACTGCCATAAGTCCGGCATATTGACTATTTCACCCATCCCAGTACTTTTTTAATCTGAGTCTCCATGAAGGTGTGACAAAATTGGATACAATGGTTCAGGAAGATCTTTAGGGCTGGTTCTCACTTCTCTATTCCATCTGACATCAAGCCCCTTTTCTTGATACATTTTGTATAGTTCATTAGCTGCAATGCCATCAATTATTCTAAAATCTACCACTGCTCTCAATAGAGAAGTAAACAATTCTTTTCTTTTCAATCTATTCCAACTTTGAATCCACTGGCTATTTACTCTTCTCTCTGAAGGAAATTTATCTTTTTCCCATTCTCCCAAGTTACTTAGCTGAGAAATTTTATCCAGTATCTCTGAAAGAGGGTGGCCTAGTCCACCATGTAGTAGAATCAGAAATACGTGCTTATAAGCAGGAGAAGCCTTCTTCAGTATGATATTTCTATGAGAAACTGCTAAGGGGATATCATGGTACTCATTTGCATCTCCAACCATGATAGCAGTTTTCATTACTTCCTCCTTCATCTTTCTCAGTCTCTTAGCAAGTACTAGGATCTATCTCCGCTAGGCCACACAGAATCATTGGGATACATTTTATTGCATCAATCAGCAACTAAAGCTAACAGATTGGTTATACTATTACTTCCTTGAATATGGCAATCCTTAAAAGCTTGCTGGACAAAAAGATTCTGACAAATACCTATACATTTCAAGTAGTGCACACTATCTATCCATACTCCTCTAGCCCCATTCATCAATGATTATCATCATCCAAGACACCTAATGATTCTCTCATCCTTTGGGTGAATCAGCTTAATGTATCAGTAACTTCCTGCTGAGTGAAATCCTCAATTACTTCCCTGATTGGCTTCCCTGGTTCTCCTGCTTTCTTCTTAGTATGAGGTGAACTTCTGCCCTCGTAAAAGCCTGATAATGTAACATTCTATCATTTTCCTCCCAGACACTCTCCTAGCAGTTGTCATCACAGCAGCTCAGTTCAGCCTCTGCCAAAACTGTATGAACCTTATTCCTCTTACTGCTTCTTTTTGAGAGCTAAATTAACAACTTTTTCTTCTACCACTTGAGGCCCTCCAGCTTACTCTTCTAAAGAAGAGCCTGAACACTTTAACATACCCAACTTCTCATTCAAATCAGCTAATTTTCTCTCCATTTGAGTTTTCTCTTATAGTAGCTTATCTCTGCTCTTACATATAGTACAGTGAACTGTAAGTAAAACCCAGTCTCTTCTACATACCCTTTCCAGTTCTCTCCCTGGTTTTATTGATATTCCTTGCAAACATGCTTCTAAATCTCTAGGTTCTCCCTTCTGTAGCCTCAGTTCCCAGTTTTCACAGAGCCCTGTACTTTTAGCCCACTTCCTTGCTGGGAGGAATAAGGTAAATCCTCTCACCCTCAGATATCCATTTCTTCTTCTAAATCCCTTCTGCCTCCAAATAGAGGTCCAGTATTTTGCAATCATCCTTACCACCAAATGTAGAACCAAAAACAATATTAACAGCACCAACAGTGACTGTAAATATGTTGGCATAGTGCTTAATTGCAAAATATAATGGACTTTCCATATAGAAGACAGAAGCAAACCATTTATTCAGACACCGGAAAACAAAATCCAAACACCAGGAAAATGAATACATCATAGCAACATAGAAGTTAATACACCACAACACAGCCAAGAGTCACACCATCCTTTAGCTTTCCCACAAACCAACATTTACTCATAAGCCTGTCTGCCTGGGAGAGTCCTCTCCATTTGCCCAGCTTTCTATGGGCCCTACTCCACCCTTCAGAAGCAAACTCCTCCCAAATCAAACTCCATGTGATCACATTTAGCTTATGAGGGTGTGGAGAAAATCTTCAAATAAGGGAAGGTCTTCAATTTCCCTTAAACTTATTAAGGAGCAGAAATCTTCAAATTGGCATCACACTGGCTGTTTTTTGAACATTTCTTTCAGTTAGTTCAATGATTCTTAAATTCTGTCTCCTGGATCTATTTTCTAGGTTATATTTTCCCATGTAGTATTTTACATTGGCATCTATTTTTCCCTTCTTTTGATTTTGTTTACTGATGCTTGATGTCTCATAGAGGCATTAGCTTCCATTTGCTCAATTCTGATTTTTAACAAACTGTTTTCTTCAATTAAGTTTTGTACCTCCTTTTCCATTTGTCCATTTCTCCTTTATAAGGAATTCTTCTCTTCAGTGAGTTTTTGTTCCTTCTTTTGTTTTTGACCAATTCTACATTTTAAATTATTTTTTTCAGTGGATTTTTTTTTCCAATTTGACCAATTGTACTTTTTAAGGAATTACTTTCTTCATTCAATTTTTGTCCTTCCTCTTCCAATCTGTTGACTCTCTCTTGCATCTCTCTCAATTATTTTCCCATGTTTTTTCTCCCACCTCTTTTATTTGACTTTTAAAATCCCTCTTGAGCTCTTCCATGAAGGCTTTTTGAGCTTGAGGCCAATTCTTATATCCCTTTGAGGTTTCAGATGTAGGTATGTTGATAATATTTTTCTCTTTCAAGTTTGTGTTTTGGTCTTCCCTGTCACCATAGTAATTTTCTATGGTCAGTGTTTGTTTTTGCTTTTTGTTCATCTTATTTGCCTATTTCCTGTATTTTAAAGTTGAACTCTCCTTCTGGAGCATAGGCAACAGTGTCCCAAGTTTCTTGTATTGGAATCCAGGAACCTGGTCACTGACTTTGTGTGCTAGGGCTTTTAACAACTTACCTGGTGCTGAGCTGGGGTCCTAGTGGTTTTGTCTGGCATGTGCTGAGGCCTGATTGTTGTTTTTCTGCATTTTCCTGGGTCTACACTGAAGCATATGGAGGTCTTGCCACTTTTGTACTCCTACCTTCCTCTGTCTGCGCCAGAGACAGGCAGGTACAGCCACTACAAGGCGCTTCACTGCCCAGGGTTGCACTGAAGCACATGGAGGTTTGACTGCTCAAGTATGCCTGCTAGCCCAGGGCTGTATTGATACACATGGTGGTTCTCAAAGCCGGTTTCCCTAGCTATATTATTGCACATGGAGTTCTGCTGTTGACTTTTTCCTGCTGTTGACTTTTTCAAGCCACACTGGGGCTTGGGATCTCCCACTGGTCTACTGAGCTGGGGATTGCTGCTGGCTTGCTGGGATGCTTCCTGTCCAGGAATTCACTCCCCTTTTACCTGAGTGGTGTGGACCTTTCTTGCTCCTCCTCCAAGTTTCTGGGGCTAAAAGACTGTTCCACCCTATCTTCCCACTGGCTTTGCTATTCCTAGATTTTTCCTGGGACTCTATTTTTTAGTTGTTCACAGGTCAATATGGGAAAGTGACAGAGATTTACCACTTACTCAACCATCCTGGCTCTAACATTCATTTTTTAGTTTTAAATCCCAAATTATGTCCCTCCTTCCTGCCCCTCCTCCACCATTGAGAAGGTAAGCAACATGATACCCATTAATCATGAAAGTTGTGCAAATGTATTTCCATTCCAGTCATGTCATATTGCAAAAATAAAAACATAATGAAGTGAAAAAAATATACTTCAATCTGTACTCATAGTTCATCATTTCTTTCTCTGGAGGTAATTAGCATTTTTGTCACGAGTTTCTTGGGATTGACATGAATCATTGTCTTGATCATACTATCTATGCCATAGTTGATTGTATTACAATTTTGATTTTTTACCGTATATGATGTTCTCCTGTCTCTGCTAACTACATTTCACATCAATTTATATAGGTCTTCTCAGATTTTTCCTGAAACTATGCCCCTTGTCATTTTTTGCAACACAATAGTATTTCATCACAATAATATACCACAACATATAAAGGCTTTATTCTCTTAGATGACAAGGAAGAAATTTCAGGGAACCTAGCACCAATCAAATTAGTTTTATAATAGGTCTACCCCATGTTGACTAAAGGGACTGGAAGGAGGGCGAAGATGAAACCAATGGGAAACCTACATCCAATCTGTAGTCAATTAAGTTCATGGAACATAACTTCATTTTCTTTCTGGTAAAGACTCACCATATTCAGGATGGGAGGAAAATAGCTGCCATTGGGAAAATGCTTGTCCTATCCCAAGATTTTCATATATTTAACAATTTATTAGCACAAAAAGGCAAAATAATATAATCTCAGTATGTAGAAAGTTGATTTTTAAAAAGGCCGTGCCATTTCACCCAGAGGTCTCACTATTAGGCACATATTTTAGGGTAAACAATATAAAATATAATGAGTGTAAATAAGCTGTAATATACTATGCATGAAGAATTATCCAGCAGAAACAATATTAAGGGTTTTATTGGAGAAATATAAACTAGAGGAAAATGGCCCCATCACATGAAAGGAGTGAGGTATAATTCATGGGCAGCCTTCATGCTCCATTGGAAACCATATGACATCAAGATAACTAGAGAAGAGCCTTAAGCATGTTGACTAACCCCTCTATAGAGGATTTATGGGATGAAATGAACCATAAGGCAGGACAGCACTGCATTCTGCCTCACTGAAGGCAATGCAGGATTATGTACATAGATAAGACCATAGACTCATTGAAGTTCTAAATTTCACATTTCTTTATGAAAACAACTCATTTTAGATGCTTGCATAAAGGATACTGTTATCTTAAGCTTTGTGTCAGAATCAAATTCTGGTAAAAGTAAGTTGTTAATTTTTGCTGTGAAGAGCCATTTAACTAGATATTACTGTATGTAAAACATCATACAGGAGATTAGGATTTTATTCCATCTCTAAAGGGGAAGAAATAAATATCAGAAGGTAAGTTATTACATGATTTTTTTTCCTAATCAGAGGAAATTGAAGTAAAAAGATCTGAAGTGTGCTGACACACTAGGCTTTTTTCAAAATAAGTAAAAAAGAATTTATTAAGCACTTTATATATCCTAGGAATTATGCCAAACACTGGAGGGGGGGGGGGTAGAAATGCAAAGCAAAAAACAGTTCCTTATTTCAAGGAGCTCACAGTATAATGGAGGAATCAACCTGCAAACAACAGAGTATAAGCAATACATGCAGTACAAATTGGAGATAATTATAGAGAGAAGACGTAGCTTTTGCTTGCCTCACTATATTATTTAGAGTTATTCATACCAATGTCCTTGTAGTAATGGTTGCCTGCCAAGCATAATAAATGCATACACATGGGAGTTGAGAGTAGATCTGTCCCTATCATATTTGATTGAGTACTATTTGTTAAAAGCAATTTAACATGGGCAAGAATGCATAGGATAACAGCTGGATATAATTTTGTCCCTCTTGGATGACTTAATAATTAGTCATAGATGGCCCTCTGCTAAGTGCTGGGAATACAAAGATGAAAAAGAATTCAGTCTCTGAATTCTAGAAATTATAATATAGTAATGGGACTAGATGAGGATTAAAAATTACAAATTATAAAATCAATAATTGCATAGGACATATTAAAAACAGTGGCCTGATAAAGAGAAGCTTCACCAGAGAGACCTGCCTTCTTTTGTTTTGGTTTTCCTTGAATGAGATTAAGGTCAGGAAGGAAGGGAAACTTGAATTATAATAAACCCTGTTACTCTCCTTCTGAAAATTACCTTAGCGCTCACAGGGAGATCCATGGTGACAATCAGGCTTATTAGTCATAGACTGGGCCAGTTCCCAAATTCTGCCTTTTTTAAATTCTGATTTTTGGAGCTTATAACTAGCAACATACTGGATATGTGATTCATGATATACACTCTCAGTCAAAAGCTTTTCTAACAATGGACCAGATATTGATGCCCTACTTTGGAGCTACTAAGAAAACTTCCTTGTCCCTATCCTTCTGAGTGGCTAAACCTGTCCAGTCTCATCATATCATCATATCTTTCACAAGGGATATAAGGAAATTCAAATCTAGGCCAACCATGAAAAGGAAATCTGACACTCAAACACTATCACAAAAGTTGTTGTCAATATTAACTTCAATTTAAATAGAACTTTAATGCTTATGAAACCCATTCTTTAAAACAGTCCTGTGAGGCAAGTGATAGAAGTACTACATTTCCATTTTATAGATTAGGAAAGTGATACTTCAGTGTCTAAAATACTTTTTCCATTACCACACAGCAATGCTGGTGTTAGGATTCAAACCTGGTTTTCTGATTTTTAAAATCAGCACCATCTCTTCTCTACCAAGTCTTCCTCCTAATTAAACTAAATTCATTAATGGTAGCTTTTTAATCAATCAGCACAAGATTAGAAGGACAAGTTTTAATTCATCATATCCCCATGATCACACCAAGACTCTAGTGTCTTATTTGATAGAAAGTATTAATAGATGGCCCTCTGCTAAGTTCTGGGAATACAAAGATGAAAAAGAACTCAGTTCCTACCTTCTAGAAATTTATAGTCTAGTAACTGGATGCGATTAAAGAATCATAAGTTACAAAATCAATTAGTGTATAAGAGCATCACAGATTAGCTTCACCTGACTACACAGTGACATGAACTATTAGCCAGCATCTATTAAGCACCTACTGTATGCCAAGCGATATGCTAAGCATGAGAGACATAGAGAAAGGTAAAAGATAATCTGCACAGTCTATTGGGAGAGAAAACATGAAAACAACTATGTACAGATAAGATATAGATAGGAGAAACTGGAGCTAATCAATAGAGGGAAGATGTTAGCATTAAAGACAATGCTGCCAAACACCATTCTAGAACATAGGAATACACACAAACATAAAATTAAAACTGTCCCTATCTGTGGTGGGCCAAGGCAGGGAACCCTGCCATCCTGCAGCAGGGCTGAGAGAATGTGGGGGCCCTGCTATCACCAGCAGGATCGAAGAGTTATCTACCTAGAGGCTGTGAGAGCGGGTAAGTTAAAAGAGAGACAGGGTCTCAAAGAGCAGTGGAAAATAGAGTCTCCTTTATTCTTCTAAGTACAAGCCTTTCTAATGGCTTTCTCCTGTGGACATTGCACATCACAGTGTTCCTAGGCCGGAGGTGAAAACACCACGCTTATCTCAAGGATCCAATCCTCACACCTGCATGCTAGAACTCTTCCCTGGGGAATGGGGAACTGATCCAGGCCTGTCAGCAAGCCCTTCACCTGAGAGGGCTTATTCAGCCATCAGGGTCAGAATCTCACTGGCCCATGGTCCTCAACACCTATCCTCAAAGAACTTTCATTCTACTAGCCTTAACTCTTCTAATCCTATGAAGCAATTAGAATTTTTTTTTCTTTTGGGCTAGACCAGGAAGCATGATATATGATAGAAAATAACCAAGAATCAAATGCATGTTATGGACAACAAGTCCTATAGGAGGTCAGAGAGAATACATATCCATTGCATCTCTATATAAAAAAATAAAATATAGATGCAAGGTAATTTGCGGAGAGTGGAGTGGGAATGGGCAGGTGAATGGAAGGAGAGCTTTAAAGGAAACTGGGGATTTTAAAAAAGCAAAGTTACAAGGACTCAGAAAAGTTTTGGACTTGTTGCATTTTTTCTTATCTCTACTTAACAGTTCTGGCAATCACAAACTTAGCAGTTACTTAATATGAGTGATTTACTCAGTGTCACACAGGTAGTATATAGAAGAGGCAGGATTTGAATCCAGATCTTAATGACCACAAGAAGAACCACAAAGACACAATTCATCATAAAATTCCCTGATTTCATAGGGAGTGGGAATTCCTTCCTCTAAGTCTAATGCAAATAAATTAATTTACTAATTAGTACTTAAAGCTTGGAGAATCGTTTGATATATTCTAGAAGAGATTGTGCCTGGCAAATCTGTGCAACTCTACCTTACTTAGATCCAATTCACACATGAGTCAAGACATCATCCTGTGATACCACTGGCCCTCTTGGAAAATAAAGGACAAATGAAAACTGATAGATTAATAGATGTGTTCAACATCACATAGACGGGTTTTTTTAACTTTTCATGTGTGATGAGGCACCAATCCTTTTAAATCCAAATTATTTTGTGAAATTATTGAGATTGGAAATATATGTGGGTACTACTGGCAGGCCAGGACAACTAAAAATAACCTTGTTTACTATAACCTAAGATTAAAACTGTGATGCCAAAAAGAAATGAATAACTAGAAAGGACATTCAAAATGATGATGTTTCATTCTTACTTTCACTTTATATGCTCCCTTTTTAATTGGTATAATTTGAACGGTCCATGACTTCAATCTAGTATTCTGAAATATTGTCACTACTGTCTCTAATATTTGGTTTTCTAAACTTCATCTTAAATCCTTATTGTGCAATCATTATGTAATATTCTTTGCCTAAAAATTCCATGATGTAAAAAAAATATGTATAGTCAGATACTCCAAAATGAAAAAGTGTATTTAGTAGAGAATTATATTAGTATGTGTAGTAATTACAACCATTGATCTGTGAAATTATTTTCCTTGGGGTTAAACCTCTCCTTTTCCCATTCCTGGAAGTGCATATACTAAAAGTTTTGAAGGGAAAGATATACATGACTCAGCAACCATGTTTTTTTCTGGTAGTATAAGTGCTGCTGTTGTTCAGTTTTTGAAACTGTGTCATTTCTCAGCACATGGGCATGATTTTCAGTACTTTAAAAAGAGCAAGATTTTATTCCTTTTTGTATTTGGGTTAATACAATACGACTCTAGGGATTAATGATAGTGGATGTTATTTATGGGTGTTGAAGTCAAAGAAAATCTCTAAAGTAGTGAATTCTTTAAGCCTAAAAATATATTCAATTATAAAGCAGAAATCATTCCCTAAAATATATAGCTAATTTAAAATCATATAAAAAACATAAAGGGAAAAAATCTTATTTTCCCAGTTTTAATTTGAGAAGAACTTGTATAGGTTTGGGATTGACAGCACTAAATAAAAGAAAATATTTTACTTTTATGCTGTACTCTGGGTGCCTAAGTCCTATTTCTTCACTGTCTTGCTGCCTATTCTAATTTTCACCTGGATAAACTTCTTTTTCAATCAGGAGCAACAATCACTTGATTGCCCAGTCAGCGCAGGATTTTACTGCACAGGTGTTTTCTTTTATATGGAAGCATTTTTATCAGAGGCTTTATTTTGGAAGTGGTAAAGTTGTATTCTCTGAGTTGGAATTGGGCAAGATGATTTTGTGTATTAAAAAAAAGAAAGAAGGTAGAGAGTTTTTGTGGATGTAAACTGGTGGTACCAAATGCTACATCAAAGTGATGAGGTCCTTCCAGGATTTAGGGATAAATTTGACAAAAAATATTTATCTGCTTTTAGCAGCAGAAAGGGGAAAAGCTTTCAACATGCTTCATTGAATTTCCCAACAGTGAGGCCTCTACAACTGTGGCATAGGATGTTTAGAGAGATAATGAAAGCCCTCTTGCTTTGGTCATTTAAAATAAGAATAATCAATGCCATGGAAAACAATTGACTGATAGCAAATCTAAATTAGTACCATGTGAAAAATTTGCCTAAGTCCATTTTCTCTCAAAAATGTGAGCATGCTTGAAATATTCTTTGCTGTGTTTTTGTGTTTTTCCTCCAAAGGTTAGGTTTTTAGACAAGGTGGTTTCTGAAGTGCTTTATAGCTTGAAATCCTTTATTCTTTTCTTAATTATTGTCTACTATTTAAATAAATCATCACAGAATAATACAGTATACTCCTGTGTTCATCTTCTGAAAGAGTTTTCTACAAAGAAAATATAATTAGTGGCCACTTTAAAAACTATCTCCACCAAATAGGGAAGTAAACATAGAAATCTTGATGTTTTTAAAAGTACTTTTAAATAAAGAATCACACTCCTTTAGAACATATCTTTATTAAACACTGAGGGAAGTACTTAATCTTTCCTGAGATTCAATGTCCTTAACTATGATATGAGTATCGTAATGTCTGCCCTCAGTCACAGGACTTAAATGTGGTTCAAATAAATGGAAATGTTTTAAAACAGTAAGTCGATGAAAGGTTTTCCATCCAATAAGGTATTTTTATCCAATAAAGTATTCCATCCATAAATCAAAATCATTCCAAATTCACTCCAGTTCTGCAGAGGCAACCTTGTTCAACCATTCCCTTATCATAAACAGTAGGTGAAACATAAAACACAGATACATGCTCATCTAATGTGTCCATTCATCACTGTGATGGAAGATCCTGTGTGGAGTTCACATTGAAGAAAGATTCATGTAGATATTAAGGTCTTCCAAATATTTCTATTACCAGATGACATCATAAGGATTTCATCAAGATGCTGCAGAATGTCATGAGAGAAACTGGTAACCGCTGAAGAGAATTTGATCTGACCTTCCATTCAGGGAGGGCCATGTGGATGAAAGATTTCTATTGTCTAATCAACTGCACAATCAAGTACCAATTAAGCACCTACTCTTTTCCACTTCCTAGGCTAAGCACTTGGGATTCAGGTACAAAATATGGAATATTCCATCTTCACAAGGAACTTACTTTCTAAAAGGGGAAATAACATACATAGGTTTTCACAATATAAATATCCAAGAGGTAATGCACATACACATGTATGTCTCTCTCTCTCTCTCTATATGTGTGTGTGTGTGTATGTGTGTGTGTTTGTATGTGTATGTATGTATGTGTTTATATATTTGTAAATATGTGTATCTGTGTATATATAAAAAACTATATACGTATACATACATACACAGTTTGAATATATATGTGTATATATGTATATTCAAGCTAGTTAAATACATGGTAGTTTTAGAAGGAGGACATTATCAGTTGAGAGAGATATCAGGAAAGATTTCAGACAGAAAATGGTGTCCATATCAGACTTGAACATACATCATCTATCTAAAGAATTTTTCCATCAACATGAACAAATATATCTGGAGGAAATATATGCATGCTTATGTGTGTATGTATGAATATAAATATATGTGTGTGTTAATATAAGTATACATATGTAGCATATATACACATACATATATACAGAAGAAACATGTGTATGTATTCATATGTATGTATGTTCATGTGTGTGTACACACATATGTGAATGAATATGATTTGCCCCAGAATTAAAGAGTAGGAGTACAGTAGGTTCTATTGTAATTTGGAAATTTTAAATCTCCATTAATGACCCCTCAAGTGTCTATTTTCTCTCATTCTTCCAAAAAAGCTAATGGGTTAATTGTACTTAATAATCATTCAGCATGGGGAAATGAATTAAAAATTAGCTTTGTGATAACTGACGAAACATCAGCATAACTTTTTCCAAGTCAAAAAATTGTAATCAGTTACAAAACAAAAATTGTTAGATTGGAAACAGAAATGACAACATGCAATACTTTGTTATCATCAATGGACATTAATGAGATAACAATTTTTGTATTTTGTCCTAACATTTAACTCTGATTTCCATTTCCTCATTTATAACATCAGAGACTGTACCACATAACTGTAATAGAAAATTCTAAATCAGAAAATTCTATGGTTCTCTTATTGCTATACAGTTCTAGAAGGAATTGTAGATTTTTTAGAAAATCTCTGACCTTGAAATCACTGAAACCTTGCATTGCCTTACCTGACAGAACTTTTTGGATCTTCATTTCCAACTTTCACATTAAATCCCTTGCAGTCATATGTATTTGAGCCTTTCAAGTATTAAAGAAATGAAAGAGTGTGTTTGCTGATATCAGAGGAAATTTTTGTTTGTTTTTAAGAAAAAGAGTTGGGCAGGAAATATACGTGTGGGCTTTTTCCCCCATTACTAATTTTTTTTTTTGCCTGAGGACAAATGTTATTTTTTTCACTCTCCTTTTCCCTCTTCAAGCTTAAATTCCAGTAGGGAAATCCTTCACAAGTGCTACGTTTGATGATTCTTTTTATGTTTTATCAACTGCTGTGAGTTTGACAACCAGATTGACAGTGGGAGACAAAAATAAAAGAAGACTTAAAGAAATGTTACAGCCTAATGCTATGAATGTAAAGATGACAAGGATTATCACCTTGTTCTCTCTGTGCCTTAAACTAAAGAAGAACTGTTATCCCCATTAGAGTTTGAAGATCAAGAAATGAGAATACACATTCCAGGTTAGGTCTCCTGGAGAATGTGGAAGTGTGCCCCCCCCTATTTCATAGGCCAATACGCTGAAATTTATTTTGACTATATCTACAGTCATATAATTGGGGTTTGGGAATGGAATTTTCCAGGATGTTGCCCAAGTGACTTGCAATGTTAGTTGTCAATAATGATGCAAGTCCATTCACTTTCAAAGTAATTATAATGCACTAAAGTCTAATATTTTTGCTACCTGAAAATATTTAAAGCTTTAATACATTTTTGAAACATTTTTTGAGGAAACGTTTGAATTTTTTATCAGTTACATTTTTCAAGAATGTCATATTTTAGATTTTAAGATATGTTGGTTTTCTGGTGGGGTTTTTTTTTGGTGAGGCAATAGGAGAGTGACTGACCCAGAGTCACACAGCTAGTAAGTGTCAAGTGTCTGAGACTGAATTTGAATTCAGGTTCTTCTGACTCCAAGACTGGTGCGCTATCCACTATATCACCTAGCTACCCTGTGATATTTCTTTTCTAAATGAAACCTCCACAAATGAGAATTAATCAATTTTACCTCCCAATATCACATACAATTTTTTTGGGGGGGAGAGGGTGCAGAAAGATCCATAAGCCTGAAAAAGAAGAAAAGACAATTATCTTGTATGATAGAGAGACTCTTGGAAATGTATAATATTTATCATTACAGAATTGCATATATGTTTGAGATAGGGAAAATCATAAATTCAACTGAAGATTATAAATTATATATTTAGTGGATATTTCAGAGAGAAAACAATTTGCTAGCCTCCAAAAATATTTCTGAACATTCACTATCTTTGCATAAACTGAGGACTGCCCTGCATTTGCTTGAGAAGTTTGGAAATCTCTCTTAGAGTTATAAAGTCAATAAAACTTTTTATCACAATATTCTTAGGGTATCCTTGATTTTTAAAATCATGATGGATCCATTATAAAAACATGTGATGTGGACTAATTTTTTTTCTCATCTAAGTGTTATTATTGGAAAACAAAAAATTAAATGAGAGAAAATGAACTAGAAAATATATTGTATTTTAATTTTTTTATTTATTTAACCCTAAATTTATTCTCAATCTACCTCAGATGAAATGACAATCTCTCTAGATAGATAGATATAGAGATAGAGATAGACATAGAGATTGAGATAGATATAACAGAAGAGAAATAGAAAATTGTGCATGTAATTGAATCTACTTCAGAATGTCAATTGTAATTGAAATTTTTTAATGTAGATATTTTGAGTTGAATTTGTCCTTTATGTCACTTTATTCTATGTTTTGTTTGCAATATGAAAAAATACTGATGATTTATATGGATTTGGTTTATATCTTGCATTCATTTTATATATCTTGGATTCATTAAGGATAATTATCTTGCATTTATTAAAGTTGATTAACTAAATCATCATAACAACTGCAAAATAGCAATACTTTTGTTTTTCATTATCATTGCTTAATCCATTATTTTTTTTGTTTCTTTTATTGCCATAGCTAGGATTTCTGGCACTATATTAAACAATAACAATGACAAAGTATATCCCTTTTTTACTCCTAACATTATTCAAAAGAATGCTAGTTTATTTCCATTATATATAATGCTAGCTCCTGGTTTTCAATAAATGCTATTTACCACATTAAAGAAAGGTTTATTGAGGGGGCGGAGCCAAGATGGCGGCGTAGCAGCAGCAACATATCGCAAGCTCTCACATAGCCACCCCAAAATACCTATAAAATAGGACTCTAAACCAATCCTAGAACTCCAAAACGCACACAAAGATACTTCCCACTAAAGTCAGCTCAGCTACGAGGAACCATATCATCACTGTGAACTGAAACCAGCCTGGCCTGAAGCCGTGGCTGTGCCCTCATGGGCGGCTGGACGGGAGGAGTGGAGGAGCCTCTCAGGTGAGTGGATTAGTGTCAGCTGCGAGCAGCGTTCAGAACTAGGTCAGTGGAGCTTCTGAAATTAGGAGAGTAAAGCAGTCTGGCTGAAAGGCCTCCAGAGTGGAAAAGCGAAAGGCAGAGGTTTTGCACCTGCCTCCACATTGTAGCTTCCCGCCTGTGGCCTGCAGACAACAGGGGCCTAAGCGATTGTTCTGAGGCCAGTGCTCTCACGTTGAGCGGCCTGGATCCGGATCGCTGTCTTAGGCCTTTGTCTTGGAGTCTTCATTATCCAGTCAGCCGGAAGTAAGTAGGAAAAGTCCCAGCATCTTCCTGAGAGCTACGGCAGCTGGGAGGACCCCAGTGATTTGGGACAGAGCTTTCCCTTTTGGAAGCAGAGCCCCACAGAGATTTTTAAAAAAATCACGGTCTGAACAACCATGAGTAAGAATAAGCATAAGAAGCAAAGTAAGAACAGCTCCCAAACCCTTGATACCTTCTTTGGGGAAAAGAAAGATCATGGGAGAGAGAGGGAGGAGGAGAGCACAGACAGAGCACCCCCAC
>CM053580.1:173216064-173235589 GCA_028627135.1 Pseudochirops cupreus | reverse complement strand
TGGGAGATCCATTCCGCCCTACCGAAAAGTGACATAGGAGAGAATAGACTGGGGAAGGGGGGAAACACTGGGATGGCTCTTTTGGGGTGGTGGGCGGGGGAAAGACGGGGAGAAAATATGTAGGTCAAAAAAAAATTTAATAAAATAAATAAAAAAAATAGGAAAGTGGTAAAATGACTTTCCCTGAATACCATTGGTCTCAGGGAGGAATTGAGCTCCAGTTGGCTCGACATTGAATTCAGAACTGAATTCATCTTGCCACTCAGTTTCTGCTAAGGTGATGATAATAGTTCTCATTTATACTTTGAAATTTTCACAACACTTTCTTTCTTATAACAATCCTATGGAAAATATTGCCAGTGTAAATATTATTTTCATTTGATAGATTAAGAAACTGAACAACAGAGTTTGGATTGCCGAACGTCATATAACTACCAAGTTTACTTTGTTTCATTTTTATTTGTATTTTATTTCCTTAAAAAGGCTTAAGATTCTGTAACTTATTTGGCCCTATCAGAGAAAATTCAATTTGACTTACAAAATATGCATTTTTCCTTCTAGGAAAGATACTCGTTGTAAAGAGAGATCATTTCACTTTGATTTTGATCATGATCTGTAAATCTGATTACTTTTCCAAGCAAAAAAATTTGTTTGAAATTAAAATAATTATAACATTTTATGGAATTACATGAAGTATTTTAATAACAATCTCCACAAATACAATTTGAAATGGAAAAATCTGAAGGTGAAATAGTGTTGCACTCTAGCTGAATTTACACATATTAGGGCAACTCCATTTTGTTTGGCCATCACTAATTTTAGCAGATTTAGGCTTAACCTAAGCCTTTGGTAGACCAGAAGGCCAGAAAAATAAATTTGCCCCTGATTAGATCACCAAGAGTCTGAATCCAAGGTTATTTGAGTTTTTGGACACTCTAGGGATTCAGGGGAAATTTTTTTAAGGGACAATTCTATTTGTCATTAAGATATAAACTATTGTCAGAACTTATTAGATTTGATTCTTCCATGTTAAGTGACCTGATACTAATTTAGCATATTTTGTAACAGAATTTTCTAGTCAAGCATGTCTTTGATGATGGTGATAGGATGGCTGTAAGGAAAATATATCATAACTGTTAAAACACTGAATAAATTTGATCAGTCAACATGGCTTTGTATAATTTCTTTCTCAATGATTCCTTGTTAAGGATAGTGAAAAGGATTTCTTTTGCAATATTTCACAAAGTATACAGGGATTTTTCTAACAATAATTTTTTAAAATTATGTACTAATTTTAGGGTACTTCCATTGAACTGTATGACAGGTAATGGAATTTTTTATCTTACTTTTGTTATAAAAGACTACCCCAGATACTCAAAGCTTAAACTAGATTCATTTAGCACTTTACTGAGCTGACATAGTTCCACTAAAGTTGTAGGAAATTGTCATTCTCGGGGTGAAAAATTCTACTCTTACTTAAAATTTAAACTCCTATGATTGTATTCTTTCAGTCATATTCTTTCTATTCTTCTGACAACGGCAGAATTCCTCTTCTGTTCCTCCACAATGTTTTTCAGAATGCCATGATTTCATGGGCTTACTCTCATTATGCAGTCATTAACATGCATCAGCATAGGCTCAGCATGTATCTCTATAGCAAAATTAGGTTTACACAGGTACTCTTCATCCTTGAATGCATGACTAAGGCCAACTTTCTTTTGCATTTAGCAGTAGTCACAATTTTTCCACATAATCCTCTTTATCTCTTCTCAGTTCTCTAGTTCAACTCATAAACAGCCCCAGATCATTAGAGTGTAGGTACATTTCTGACTAAGCAAAGATTATGAAGGAAAAACTATGAGAATCGCCTGCACTGTCAGACAGTGTTTCCTTGGTCATGAACCCTTTCTTATGTCCATGGACGTTACTCTAGCACTTACACAGTGTAAGTCTTTGGATACCAAAATAAATAGGATTGTACCCAAGTGATTATTTCAGGTTTATTTAAAAGTCAGAATTATACTCAAATTTGTGCAATAATAAAAAGCTATCTTTTTTTTTTGCATTCTAGAAAACACTTGCACTATGTATGCCTGTGTACATAAAATTAAAAGTCCTTTTTCTGGACCCTGTCGGATTAGCTTCTATGGTAAATTTACATGAAATTGAGGAAATATTGTGTCTTTTTAAAAATATTTTTATTGATTTGTTTGTTTACTTTTAGTTTACAAGATTCAGTTCCACAATCCCTTGAGTTTCAAATTTTCTCTCCTCTTTCCCCCAACCCCCAATGGCTGCATGCAATCAAGTATAGGATCTGCAAATACTTTCACATTGGACATTAGTCTAGTTGTATAGAAGGGTTGTAACCATTAGAAAGAACAATGGGAAAGAAGAAACAAAACAAAACAAGGAAAAGAAAGAGAGCAGGTACTTTGCTTCAGTCTGCATTCAAACTCTGTTCTTTCTAGATCTTTCTCTGAATGTAGACATCTCCTTCCATCCTGAGTCTTTTAGAGTTGTCTTATAACTTTGCACTGCTGAGAAGAGTCCAGTTTATCAAAGCTGGTCATACACATATGTTGTGTCTGTCATTGTGTACATATTTCTCCTGGTTCTGCTCTTCTCACTTTGCATCAGTTTGTATGAGCTTCTCCAGGTAAATATGAAGTCCATCTGCTCCTCGTTTCTTATAGCACAATAGTATTCCATTACATTCATATACCACAACTTGTTTAGCCATTTCCCAATTGATAGGCATCCCCTTAATTTCCAATTTTTTCCACCACAAAGAGAGCTACAATAAATATTTTTGTACACATGGGTCTTCCTCCCACTTCTATGATCTCTTTGGGATACAACCCCAGAAGTGGTATTACTGGGTCAAAGGGTATGCAATTATTTATAGCCCTTTGGGCATAGTTCCAGATTGCTCTCCAGAATGGCTGAATCAATTCACAGCTAAACCAACAATGCATTAGTGTCCCAACTTTTTCACATCCTCTCCAGCATTTGTCTTTTTCCTGTTTTGTCATCTTAGCCAATTTGACTGGTGAGATATGGTACCTCAAAGTAGTTTTGATTTGCATTTCTTGAATCAATAGTGATTTAGAGCATTTTTTCATATGCTTATAAATATCTTTATTTTCTACCTCTGAAAATTGCCTGTTCATATCCTTTGACCATTTATCAATTGGAAAATGACTTGAATTCTTATAGATTTGACTCAGTTTTCTGTATATTTTAGAAATGAGGCCTTAATCAGAGACACCCATTGTAAAAATTCTTTCCCAATTTCCCACTTGCCTCTTAATCTTGGTTACATTGGCTTTGTTTGTACAGAAACTTTTCAATTTGATATAGTCAAGATTACCCATTTTGCATTTTATAATGCTCTCTAACTTTTGTTTGGTCATAAAGTCTTCCCTTTTCCATAAATCTGACAGGTAAACTATTCCTTGTTTCCCCAGATTGCTTACAGTATCAACTTTTTTACCTAGATCATGCACCCATTTAGACTTGATTTTAGTATACGGTGTTAGATAATGGTCTATTCCCAGTTTCTGCCATACTATATTCCAGTTTTCCCAGTAGTTTTTGTCAAATAGTGAGTTCTTATCCCTGAAAATGGGGTCTTTGGGTTTATCAAAGAGTATATTACTAGAGCCATTGACTACTCAGTCATTTGTACCCAATGTATTCCATTGATCCACTACACTTCCTCAGCCAGAACCACATAGTTTTGATTACTGATGCTTTATAAT
This sequence comes from Pseudochirops cupreus, assembly GCA_028627135.1. Classification (NCBI taxonomy): domain Eukaryota; kingdom Metazoa; phylum Chordata; class Mammalia; order Diprotodontia; family Pseudocheiridae; genus Pseudochirops; species Pseudochirops cupreus. The sequence goes on along the minus strand of CM053580.1, from coordinate 173,231,825 downwards.
AGCTTGAATCATCATTGCATTCCTGCAATAAATCCTACCTGATCAAAATGTATTATTCTTGCGGTAAGTTGCTGTAGTCTTTTTGCTAATATTTTATTTAACATTTTTGCATCTATATTCATAAGGGAGATTGGTCTATAATTTTCTTTCTCCATTTTGTCTCTTCCTGATTTAGGTATCAGTACCATATTTGTGTCATAAAAAGAATTTGGTAGGACTTTTTCACCAATTTTCCCAAATAGTTTGTAGAGTATTGGAATCAATTGTTCTTTAAGTGTTTGACAGAATTCACTAGTAGGTCCATCTGGCCCTGGAGATTTTTTCCTAGGGAGTTCACTGATGGCTTGTTCAATTTCTTTTTCTGAGATGGGGTTATTTAAGTAGTTTACTTCTTTAAAGGTTGTAATCTCCCTTCATTATTTCCTAAGTGACACAGAAATTTGTAAGAACCACTAGGAAAATTTGTCCAACTTGACCTCTAATCTCAATCCTAGTTCATTTTTTGCCCATATTCTGAACCTTGGAAAATAAATGTAATGAAGTCTACCCTGCATTTTCTACTTCTTATCATATGGTACTATGGGAATCATAAGTAACCTAGATATTAATAATGATACACAAAGACAAGGGACACTATAGCATGGAGTATCTGGTCATCGCATATTTTAATATTATTTTGCAAAAACACCATCTTGACAATGATTGCCAGCATTGGTCCTGAGGTTAGAGGAGTAAAGAAATTCCATGACCAAACTGAATGAATTTGATAAACTTACTAAATGCTAACTTCATGAGAAACACTGTGGTAAACTCAATATCCAAAGGCAAAACCATACTCTTACAGAGCTCATAATCTATTAGCGGTCATGGAAAGAGTCCGTATTTATATGGTGAAATAGCAAAGTAGATGGTGATACATCTTTTGAAATAGTCATTTTCATGAATAAGACCATTTTTATTACCAGTATAAAATGGTGGCAAGAATGTTTTATTTTCTATTGAGTTTTAAGTGCCTAGGGCTGCTGAGGGACCAGGGCTATAGCCCTAGCAGAGGAAATTGCAAGTCTCATTCACCACAAGAGTTAATTCTTTAGACTATTGCTATGGAGGTCAGCCTGGACAAAGGTCTGGTGGTATATGAGGCAGGGAGTATGGTTCTCTTCCTGTGACCCTTAGGCTTACTCACCCATTAAAGGCAGTTAATTGGAGGGTGTGTCAGTGGTGGGGAAACTGGTGGACCCCTTCTCCGAAGTATAAGATTCACCAAATGAAAACAAAATGTATTCTGATACTTGAAGAATTGAGTTCAGAGATGGGTAAAAATTAGAGTGAAAAAATCTATAAGGAAAAATATTGTTCAAGAGGAATGAATGGGAGAGGCCAATGGCATGTACATCTCACAGAAGTTTCATGTCCAATGTCACTAATACTTTCCTGAGAAAATAATTGTTATACACTGGACATAACAAGCACTAAGTAACAGTATAAAGAGTGAAATCAATTTTATTTTTAAAAACATTTGCTATTCATGAAGAAAATTTTGGTGAATCTTTCAACAGACTATTGACTTGTCAGAGCTAAGATAATTTTTATAAAAAGAATGCCAAAAAGAAAAGCATTAGTTAGAAACACTTTAAGTCTAATCTTTTTAAATGAGTAATTGAAAAACATAAATGGGAAACAGACAACAGGAATGACATTGGCACTGATGACCATAATTTTACCCAGAAATTTAACTAACAAAAATTCTTTTGTAAAATGAAAAGAGATGTGTGCATGTGTATACACACACACACACACATATGTATGTATACATACATATGTTTATATAGGAAGGCATATATGCATATGAATACATATGTGAGTGTGTGTATATATGTGTACATGTATACATAGATAGAGGACACAGGATCAATTGAATAGGAAGGGATGATATTTTCAAAAGTGAAATTGAGATGTGGGAGAGGAATATAATGAGAGGAGACAGAGAGAGACAGAATGGGGTTAATTATCTCACATAAAAGAGGCAGGGGATAACTATTAACAATGGAGGGGAAGAACAGGAAGGCAAAAGGGAATAGGTCAACCTTATTCTCATTGAATTTGACTTAGGGAGGGAATGACATACACTCTAAACTGGGTATCTTGCCCTACAGTAGAGTAAGGGGGAAGGAGATGAGAGAGGGGATAATGGATGTGAGGGCAGGATGAGGATGAGGGTTGTTAGAAGCACACATTTTTGTGAAGGGACAGGAACAAAGTAGAGAATAGAACAAGTGGGGAGTGGGATAAGATGGAGGGAAATATAGTCAGTCTTTCACAATACATCCATTGTGGAGATGTTTTGCATAACTATACATATCCTGCCAGTATTCAATTACTTTTCCTCCCAGTGGCTGCAGGGGACAAGGGAGCAAGGGAAAGAATCTAAATTTTAAAGTTTTAAAATCAAATGTTTAAAAAACATATATATATATATTATTAATTATTATTATTATTATTTACATGCAACTGGGAAATAAGATATACACTCACTGGGGTAGGGAGATCCATCTTGCCCTACTGAAAGTCAGAGGGGTGATGGGGGAGGATATAGGAGAGAGCAGATTGGGGGAAGGGGCATACAACAAGATTGTTGTTTTGGGGTGATGAGTAGGGGAAAGATGAGGAGAAAATTTGCAACTCAAAATATTGTGGAAATGAATGATGTAAACTAAAAATAAACAAAAATAAAAAATAAAAAAATAGTTGGCAAGACATCCAACTAAATAAGATTTTCCCAAGGGTTTTGTAGGATGAAAATGAAAGGACTACAAATGAAGGAAGGATGGGAATATATATGATAAAGTCATTTAAGCAAACTGATTTATCCATCATGCACATAAAGCCACTACTCATAAATCCTAACATAATAGTCTCAGATGTGCTCAGAAATAGCACAAAATAGAACAGATAAGGGATAAACAATAGATTTGAAATAAATGTATATACATGAAATTTATATTTGAGTGCACTAAGGGATGAATATATCTAACATCTACAAGAGAAGATACAAGAGATATTTAAAAAGTCTCAGAACTAATTAAACAAAGTAAATGAGCAAGAAAACATCAACAATCTGTTTCTAAGACGTCTTTCCTTATTCCTCCTTTTATACCTGAGTAAACTTTGAGTAAAATATGGTACCATACCAAGTGAAAGTCCATCTAGATACCTTTTTGCTGTGTCATTATGGCCTTTAATTATTAATTTTAAGGCACAACCTCCAGATTTCACTTCCACAGTCCAAATCTGTTCTTTTTTATTTATTTAGCATTTTATTTTTCCCCCATTACTTTTAAAAACAGTTTTTTGACATTCCTTTTTAAAACATTGAGTTCCAAATTCTCTTCCTTTCTCTGTCCCAACCCTGCCCACATACCCCATTGAGAAGGCAAGCAAATCAATAAAGTTTATACATGGGTAGTCAGATAAAACATGTTGCTAATAGTCATGCTTTGAAAGAAAACGTAGGACCCCCCCCCAAAAAAAAACCTCAAGAAATATAAAGTAAAAAAGAGCAGGCTTCAATCTTTATTCTGACACCATCCATTCTTTCTCTGAGGATAGATTGCATTTTTCATCAAGTCCTTCAGAGTTGTTTTGGATCATTGTCTTGCAAAATTAGCTAAGTCATTCACAGATGATCATTTATAATCTTGCTGCTACATTGAGCATAGTACATTTCACTTTGCATCTGCCCATGCAAGTCTTTGCAGGTTTTTCTGAAATCATACTGCTCATCATTTCTAATAGTATGATAGTATTCCATCATAATCACATACCACAACTTGTTCAGCCATTCCCCAAATAATGGGCATCCTCTCAATTTCCAGTTCATTGCTCCCAGAAAACAGCTGCTATAAATATTTTTTACATATATTTCCTTTTTTCCTGTTTTTTAATATCTTTTGGGATAGTGTGATATTGCTGAGTTAAAGGGTTTTATAGTCCTTTGAGCATAGTTTCAAATTCCTCTACAGAATGATTGAATCAATTCACAACTCCAGCAACAATGCATTAATGTCTCATTTTTCCCACATCCCCTCTAACATTTGTCATTTACCTTTTCTCTCCTATTTAGCTAATCTAATTGGTATGAGGTAGTACCTCAGAGTTGTTTTAATTTAATTTTCATTTCTCCAATCAATAATGAGTTAGAGTATTTTTTCATATAGCTATAGATAGTTTTGATTATTTCATCTGAAAGCTAATCATATCTTTTGATCATTTATAAATTGGGGAATGGCTCTTATTTTTATAAATTTGACAGTTCTCTACATATTTGAGAAATGAAGCCTTTATCAGAGACACTTGACTTTAGTTTTTTTTTCACATTTATTATAGCTAATTGAATTTCCTTTCCTCCTATCCACCCCACCATCCTATGCCCAGTTTATTCTATTTCATCCTGTTCCTCTTCAAAAGTGTTTTGCTGCTGATTACCTGCTGCCCCGATCTGTACTCCTTTTTTTCTAATTCTTCTTTACAACATGGCTATTGTGAAAATGCTTTTAAAATGAATGTGTGTGTAGGGTCTATATCAGATTGCATGCTGTCTTGGGGAAGTCATAGAGGAAGCAGAGGGGGGGGAAATTTGGAACTCAAAATCTCAGGGAAGTGAATGATGAAAAACAAAAATTAATTAATTAATTTTAAAAAGAAAAAGAAAAGATTGCTAAACATCTACAATGAAATCTAGTGATCTCCTTCAATTACCTGAAAGCCACAATCAAAAAAGAAGCTAGAAAATATCATCTTTCAAGAGACTATCAAAGAAAACTGCCCTGAGAATCTAGAACCAGAGAGTAAACTTGAAATTGAAATAATCCATCTCCTGAAAGAGATACTGAAATGAAAACTGCCAGCTATACCATCATCAAATTCTGGAGTTCTCAAGTTAGGGAGAAAATACTGCAAAAAGGCCAAAAGGAGCTATTCAAATATCAAATATTCAAAATAACTGCATGAAGACCAAAAGGAACTATTCAAATATCCACAGTCAGTATAACACAAGAATTTCCAGCTTCTACATTGAAGGAACTGAGAGTTTGGCATTATATTCATGAGGGCAAAGCAGCTTTCATTACAACCAAGAATCACCTCCTCTGCAAAACTGAGTATCGTCTTCCCATATTTGCTTTCCTAAATGGGAAGATGATACTTGAAACTCTTAAGAACTTTCTCATTATTAGGGTAGTTCAGAGTATAGGTATGTGTGTGTATACACACACACGTATACATATACACACACACACACACACATATATATACTTATATGTATGTATGTGTGTACATAAGTGTGTGTGTTGAATATGAAGGGGTGATATCTAAAAAAGAAAATTAAGGGGTGAGAGAAGAGTGTACAAAGAGAAAGGGAGAAGCAAAAATGGGGTAAATTATCTCACACAAAAGAGGCAAGGAAAACCTTTTGCATTGGAGGGAGAAGGGGAGTGAAGCTAAGGGGAGAGAGTGAACCTTGCTCTCAAATAAAAGAGGCAAGATGAAGCTTTTACAATGGAGTGGAAAAGGTGGGAGGTGAGAGGTAACGAGTGAACCTTACTGTCCTCAGATTTGACTTCAGGAGGGAATTACATACACATTCAATTGAGTATGAAAATCTATCTTAACCCACAGAAATGTATAGGGAAATGGATAAGGTGGGGGGATGGTAGAAGGGAAGACATATTGGGGAATGGGGTAATCAGAAGGAAACATTTTTGAAGAGGGAGAGGGTCAAAGGAGATAAGAGAATAAATGGAGGAAGGCAGAATAGGATGAAGGGAAATATAGTTAGTGTTTCAGAACATGGAAGTATTTTGTATGACTATACACACATATAAACATACATACATACATATATCTATATCTACATATATTACAGATATAGATAAATAACCTATATCAAATTGCTTGCCTTCTCAGTGAGGGTAGGTGGGGAGGGAGGAAGGGAGAAAATTTGGAACTCAAAATTTTTAAAATGAATGTTAAAAATTGTTTTTACATGCACCTGGGAAATAAGAATTACAGGCAATGGGGTGTAGAAATCTATGTTGCCTTATAGGAAAATAAAAGGGAAGGGAATAAGAAAAGACAGGAAGATGAGGGAGTGATAGAAGAGAGGGCAGATTGGGTGAAGGGGTAATAAGAATGTATGTTGTCTTGGTGGGGAAGGGAGAGTTGAGAAAATTTGGAACTCAAAATTTTGTGGAGGTGAATGTTGAAAACTAAAAAGAAATGAATAAAGAAAAAAAACTTAGCACAATGTCTGCAACATAGTAGGCATAAAAAAGCTCATATTATTATTACTACCGTGAATATTACTGTTGTTTGTTATTATTGTTATTACATCTATCTATTTAGCTCTTATGTAACTTTATCCAATAATATATTTAGTCCCTTGTTTAGTACCTGCTGACAAATTCAGGAAATATAAGGTAATCTGCTTAAGATGAAGAAAGATAAATCATGTTTCAGTGGCAAAATTTAAATTCAGTTCAACTCAATAAATCCTAATTATAAGAACCTACTTAAAATTGTGTGACATTGTGCAAAGGAAATCATAATGATATTAAGTTACTCAATACACAGATATGTGTATATGTATGTGTATGCATATATACATACATATGTCTATGTATATTATATGTATATACATATGTGATATAGATGTGTGTTATATATATATTACATATACATGCACACATATATACATACACACACATATATTCTGACTAAGTACCCTAATAATGAGAAAGTTCTTATGAGTTACAAGTATCATCTTCCCATATAGGAATGTAAACAATTTAAAATTATTATGATTTCCCTTCCCTAGTTTACCTTTTTATGCCTCTCTTGAGTCTTGCATTTGAAAGTCAGATTTTCTATTCAGCTCTGGTTTTTCCATCAAGAATGCCTGAAGATTCTCTATCTTATGGAATATTCATTTTTCCCCATGAAGAATTATATTCAATTTTTCTGAGGAGGTGATTCTTGGTTTTAATCCCAGCTGCTTGCCCTCAAAAATATCATTCCAAGCCCTCAATTTTCTTCAAAGTAGAAGCCACAAAATCTTGTGTTATCCTGACTATAGCACCATGATACTTGAATAGTTCTTTTTGGGCTTCTTGCAGTATTTTCTCTCTGACCTGAGAACTCTGGAATCTGGCTATAATATTACTGGCAATTTTCACATGGGGATCTCTTTCACAGATGGATTATTTCAATTTCCATTTTACTCTTTGGTTCTAGATTTTCGGGGCAGTTTTCCTTGATAGTCTCTTGAAAGATAATTTTCTAGGCTCTTTTTTGATTGTGGCTTTCAGATAATCAAAGGATATCACTAGATCTCATTGTAGATGTCTAGCAATCTTTTCTTTTTCTTTATTAAATTAATTAATTAATTTTTAGTGTTCAACATTTGCTTCCCTGAGATTTTGAGTTCCAAATTTTCTCCCCCTGCTTCCCCTACCAATTCTCCAAGACAGTGTGCAACCTGACATAGGCTCTATATATACATTCATATTTTCACATAACTCATGTGGGAAAGAAGTAGAAAAAAGGGGTAAAAAAAACAAGTAAGAAGCAACAAAAGGGAGAGAGAGCAAATGTGCTCCAATCTGCATTCAGAATCCATAGTTCTTTTTCTGGGTATGGATTGCATTTTCCATCATAAGTCTTTTGGAGTTGTCTTAGATCCTTGCACTTTTGAGAAGAGCTAAGTCTATCAAAATTAGTCATCACAAAATGTTGCTTTTACTATGTACAATGTTCTGGTTATGCTTACTTCAGTTAGCATCAGTTCATGTAATTTTTTCAGGTTTTTCTGAAGTCTGCCTGCTCATCATTTCTTATGGAACAACAGTATTCCATTACATTCATAAATCACAGGCAGGATATAGTTTCCTTCCTTATCTCTTTTAAATAGATCTATTTGTGTTTTTGCTTTGTCATAGATCAGAATTGCTACCCGTACTTTTTTTTTTACTTCAGCAGAAGCATAATATACTCTACTCCAGCCTTTTACCTTTACCCTTTGTGTATCCCCCCATTTAAAATGTGTTTTTTCTAAGCAGCATATTGTGAGATTATGATCTTTTAGTCCATTTTACTATCCACTTTCTTTTTTTGGGAGAGTTCATCCCATCCACATTCCCAGCTATGATTGCTATCTGTGTCTATCTCTTCAGCCTATCTGCCCTCACCTCAATTTATGCTTTTTTTTTCTCATTCCTTCTTTTCTCTCCTCATTAGGAATTGTTCAATATTTCATCCACCTCTCTTATTTGACTTTTAATTAGGTTAAAATAACCTTCCCTCTCACCAAGATGCTTCTCTATGGTCATTATTAGCTTTTGTACCTCCTTTTCCATTTGGTTTATTCTCTTTAAAAGGAATTGTTTTCTTTGGTGTACTTTTTTTTTTCAATTTTGTCAATTGTATTTTTATAGGAATTGTTCAATATTTCATCTGCCTCTCTTATTTGTCTTTTAAAATCCTTCTTGAGCTTTTCCAAGAAGGCTTTTTGGGCTTGAGACCTATTCATATTACCCTTTGAGCTTTTGGATATGAGTATATAGACAATGTTGTCTTCTTCTGAATTAGGTTAAAATAACCTTCCCTGTCACCAAGATGCTTCTCTATGGTCATCGTTTTCCTTTGTTGCTTTTTGCTCATGTGTTTTTTTTTTCTGGCTTTTAAATTTGATCTCTGCTTCTGTGACCCAGGACACACTGTCTCAGTCTTTTTGTGCTGAGGTCTGGTCACGGGTTTTTTGTGCTGAGGCCCCAGATGCTGCCTGGTAGTTTACCTAGTGCTGAGCTGGAGCTGATGGTATGTATGTGCTAACTGAAGTTAGCAGTTGCCCACTCCTCCACCCTGGGTCTCAGGATCTCCTATAGTTCCACTGAGGTGAGGCTTGCTGGGATACCTCCTATCCTGTACTGTTCCCTTTCAGTTATAGCAAGAGGGAACTTTCCTGTTAATCTCTCTAGCCTCCTGAGCTAAAAGACTTCTGTACCTTGTCTTTCTGTTGCTTCCATTGTTCCAGAATTTTTCCTGGGGTGATATTTTTCTAGGTTTTACAATGTCATTAAGGGAAGGTGAGAGTGACTTACTGCTTACTCTGCCATCTTTGTTCCCAGAAATTGAAAAAGGTTATTTTGAAACATTCTTTCTGTGGGGTAATAGCTTCAAGAGCAGCCACTACTGCATGTCCTGTGTAGGACTGTACTTCTCTCTCAACTAGCCCTGACAGAACCCTCCTGCTGACATTCTAAGTTGTCCCTGGTGTCTATGGGCTGTGAAGTCTGGAAACCACCACTGCTATCAGTGATTCAATTCCCCAAGATCTGCTCCAGCTTTTCTGGTGTCAGGTCTGCATTGCCACAGCCTGTGTGCTAGTCTGTGCTCCTCTCCTGGCCTGGTGCAAGAGGCCCTTTCTGTCTACCTTCCAAGTTGTCTTGGGCTAGGAATCTGCCTCAATCTGTCTCTTTGTTCTGCTGCTCTAAAATTTATTCAGAGCCACTTTTTAGTGGTATTTGAAGGGGTTTGGGGGAGATCTCAGAAGAGTGCCTGCTTTCATTTCACCATCTTTATTGTCATTTTTAAACATGACCCACCATCAAGAGACTATGTTTAAAAAATAGTAGATGCGTCTTTGTGTCAGAACTAACAGCTTGAAATCATTAGAGTCACTGAAAACATTTCTCAGAAACTGTACAGTCAACTCTTTTCTTCCAATTTAATGCTGAGCACATAAGCCATATAAATGGATGACTCACCCATCTGTATGCCAATAATCTGAACTATAGGCTTCTTTAATCCTTTTGGTGCTTCCTATACCAATTGGTAAGACAATCACTTTTGAATATGATATTCACTGAAGAGACTCTGTGACATTGTGGTACAATCAACAAAATGCCAGTGTGAATGCTAGAAACCAGAGGACTTTATAATCACTCTTCCATTCGGATCTGGCACAGAAGGAGCCTTTGACTTTGCCATGGTTAGCATTTTTGGTGAAGACGCATCTCTTTATCTTAGCTGATATTAAACATCATAGAGACATTAAACTTTCCCAACTCTTTTGTTCACCTTCCAAACTGATTTGTTTGGTTAGCTTTCCTTTTGATTAGCTGCCGTTTCCTTTTCAGGAGTAATGTTGAGACAAAAGGCAAAATAACTCTAATGGTTTGATCCTGGATGACTACTGAATTGAATTGTAGATATCAATTAACAGAATTTGGAAAGTTTTGTTGAGGGAAATCCATTAAGAGGAAGATGACAGTTTGGTTTAGTTTTGCATAAGTAGTTTGAAATGTTAGGAAGTCACACTTATAAGCATTTGGAGATTTGCTATTTAAATTAGGGGATAAAAGACAGCTAGATAGGTAGATATATAGATGACTATTCTATGCATGGAAGAGATGATTAAAATGACAGAAACAGTTTAGGTCTCCAACAGTGACTACAGAGAAATAGGGATAGAGTTTAGGATAGAACTGTGGTGAACATGTTCATGTAGGGGATAGTAAAGTTATGGTACTAATTCAGGTTTTTGTCATTCAGAAGGTATTGGAGATTTTATAATTCTTGAGCAAAATGGCATGCTTCTGTGTAAGTATTTTTAAATTAGGATTTATAGCAAGTGCTCCAGTTTGATTTTTGAATTATAAATAGATCTCTATCTCACATTGAGTCAAGCATTCAGCATCTGTAATGAAGCTCTACTTTTTTATTTCAGTTAGTGTTGAGTTTTATGGTGCTCATTAATTACTACAATAATGTTCAGTAAGGTCTTCAAAAAGGGGTGTAACTTATACTGTTACATACATATTACCATAAAGGTTTGGGAATTTTATCTTTTGGTCCACATGAACACAAATTCTTATATATTCAAGCCCAAGTTTAGTAAAATTTCAAACTCTCAGAGAATTTGCTCTTTAAATTCAATAGAATACATAGTATCTTAATAATTTGTGCATGTCATGATTTCCCAAAGACACTATTTTGTTATTGTCTTTTCATAACAAACAAATTGGACAGTAATGATATTAATGATGAGTAATCACACTCAGCTGTATGACTACTAGAATATTTTAAACCTTCCCTATTATATTTGTGCGTGTGTGTTACAAAAGAGAGGAAGAGAAAGAGAGGGACAGAAAGAGAGAGAGAGAGAGAGAGAGAGAGAGAGAGAGAGAGAGAGAGAGAGAGGATATCCACAAATAATTCTATTTCTCTAGTTCCAGCATTATCATTCTAAAAACACTAAAAATTTCTCCAAAGATCTGAAATATATTCTGAGTGCTATAATGAGATTTGAAATCAGAACACCTAGGTTCAAAAACTGCCTCTGTGTCACCTTAGTCAAGTTACTCATTATTTTTTTCTGGAGCTCAAGCAAAAAACACAATTCAAATCAGAGAATTTTAGTAAAAACTACTTGATATAAAAAGTAGCTAGAAAATAATTGTCCTATTTCCCAAAATACACTCTACCATGAATGAATGAATCATAAATGAGACAAGAGGATGCTTGTAGGGGGCACATATGGAGGAAGCACTTGAGAACAGATGTGGTCATGGTATCTGTATGGAAGAGCAGAGTCACAAGCAAGACACGACCAGTGCACATATATGGGAAATGTCCTTGGCCAAGGCAAAGATAGAGTGAGAACATGTGGCCAGAATCCCTAATGGAATGACACTAATGGAAGGACCATGCCTAGCTAGGTCACATGCATGAAGGATCAATTTAGGCTTTCATTTCTATAGGGTCATTGATATTTTCTGGTAATTTCATTGTTCTTCTCCCACTTGGTCTTCTCTGGCTAATCCTCTGTGGTACCAGAAATATATATTCCACCAGCAATGTGAATTCCAGCTGGAATTGCTCCTTACTCTCATGGCTTCTGCCCAGCATTGAGCTAATAGTTCCAGTCACTGTTTCTCATTGCAAGTCATAGATACACTGGCCATATAGTTGCAAAGCTTCTCTGCTTGCAATTGCAAAAAAAAATGGCCCTAACTCAGGACTTTTCTTACCCTGATAAAAGGATATATGTGTTCTTTCTGCTTTTTCTATGATTATTCTTGTTCAAAGGCAAAATCCAGCACATATCTGAACATCAGACACACTCTCAGGTTATTTCTGCTGTTGTTGTCATTTTTCCCTCATGCAAGGAGGGCATCTCTTCCTTAGAATTTTGGCTAGAATCAGTTTTCCTCTCCAGAAAGAGATTTTTCTCCCAGATTCTAAGATCTTTGAAAAACAGATTCCTCCATACACTGACTTTGGATAATCTTTGTTATTATAGAAAAGTAACTGACATCCCAAAGGAAGTCTTAGACTTAATAAAACAAGCAATTGGTAGCACCATGTGTTGTTATGTGCAAACATACCAATGTTTCACCAAAGGATACAATATACTTAGTCCTAAATACTTAACACTGTCCAAAGATACCATTGGTCCCATCATTTGATGAATTTGTTTCCTTCTACTCCCATATGAATATAGTGGGAAAATCTTTTCAAATATCATTTTAAAAGGGATTATTATGAATGAATTTTTGCATACAAATGTATTCATACAAAACAATTCTCAGGTGATTTCTATAGCTCCAAGATGTGAAAGTAGGAAGGAAAAAAAATTAACATAGGTGAAAGTCATACAGTTTATGAAAAAAATCTAACTGTATTAGAATTAGCAAGGTCTAGTAGTCTTCTTTTTAAGAAATATAATTTGAAGACATCACCGTATGACCTTGGTGTAATGGTAATTAATTTAAATTTGAAGACCCCTTTTTGTTATATCAAGTAAGCAGGTACTTAGCCCTTAGTAACTAATCAAATCTTTGTGGTTAAGAGGCAGAGGGTGTGAACTCTGTCTCCTGTTGCTGACATAACAGGAAAGGTTTGGCTGAAACAGGAAGCCAATGGCTGTGTGTGTGTATATAAGAAGAGCCCCAGAGAGAGATAGTCAGAATTAGAATTTTCCTCCTGGTGGACTCTTGGTGGAGGAAGTAGAATTTTCCCAGCATATGGAAGCTGGGCTGCTACTTGCTGGACTGAGAACTGAATTGGAGTTTTCTTGAGACCAGAATCTGGTGAAGGCTGAAGTTGCTGCCAAGAAGGCCACCTAGAAGGCTGAGAATTCTTCTTGAGGAGGCTGCCTGGAAGGTTGAGATTTCTTCTGGGTCTTCTAGCCACCTGAACTGTCAGGATAAGACTTTGTTTGTGGCTTGGTTGATCCTTGAGTTCCCGGGAACAGAAGTTGTGAAGGTTTTGAGATGTGCTGGACCCTGTGAACTTCAGTGTGTAGCAGGAACTTCCCAGAGGACTGGACAAGAACCTGGGAGCTGTCTGCCTCTGAATCCAGGTGACTGGTGAATTCAGGTAGGAGCTGGGACCATGGAAGGGGATCCAGGGAATCTAAGAGACCACCCCAAGTCAAGATGAAGAAAAGGCATCTCCTTGCATATTGAATGTAGTGATGAAATTGAAGTTTATTAGAGACTGAGGGGTGGAGGGTTTGTGTAATTTTCTAATGATTGTATTTAGTGATTAATGATACTTAGTGACTGATTGCTAGATAAGTGACTGATAAAGTAAGGAGGGTTTCACCTTAGGGATACCAGATGTTTGTTCTTTTGTTCTTTGTTCTAAATATTGTGATCACTTTGGTGAAAACTATGTGGCCATTGTGATGATAAGCTGTTGTGAACACTATATTGTGAGTTTCTGTGATATAATGTAATGTTGTGAATATATTGTATCTTGATTTGTTGTGAATGTTTGCCTTGATTTTTGTAGAATAAATGGAGTGTTCACTATACTGTGTAATCAAAACCTTAAAAGCTGTTCACAGTAGCATTTTTTGGGGAAGCTTCTCATGCATGACATTACACTTGGTTAAGTCATATCACCTCTCTTGACCTCAGCTCTCTCATCTATAATATGAAAAGGTTAGAATAACTAATATCTATTCTCCCTTCTAGCACCCTACTTTAGAGTTTTTAATTATCTTTAAAGAACCCTTCATGTCTAGCACTCTAAGCATAACCAAATTCAATATAACTCTCACATTACTTAACAGAGTAATACGCATAGTAGCTAGTGATATTTAGCAAGCTGGTTAAATTGAAATTAAGTATTCATTGTTTAAATGGCATTGGAATTTATGGACAGATTACATTAATTTTGCCAACTGGAAAAAATAGATGTCATTGTGTTGTAGCCATTTGTAATATTTTTGGGAAACAAATCATTAAAGACCAACATAATTTTGCAAAATTTTAGAAAGAAAAAAGAAAGATTTTTTCCTATATTTAGTACATTTGATTTGATATATGTTAAACCCAGTAATATTTGCAATTCCATTCTAAATTATATTCCTTGTTAATGGACTTATTACCTGAGTTTGCAATTCAGAGGTGAATTTCGCTGATTACTGTACACTTAAATGAATATGTTGAACAGGAATCCATCCTGGGCCTAACATTTAATATTTGTTCAGTAACTTAGAACGAACAATTCAGCATAAAAACATTAGGCTTACAGATGAGTTTAAATATGTATTTTTGCACTTTGGAAGGCAACTAGAAATTCAAAGTTTAATAAATTAGAGAAAAAAACTTGTCAAAATAATTTCAATAGAAAGCCATTCACTTAAGATGAAAAGAAAAAAAAATGAAGAGCCTAGATTCCAAATAAAGAAAGAATTTTGCACAGACTTTGTAAGGAATCATTGGAAATTTTTATCAAATGACAAATTTAGTATATGAATAGTGTACTCAGTTTAACAACATTCTTTTTAAAATTTTTTTTATTTTAGTTTACATTGTTCATTTCCCCAAAATTTTGAGTTACAAATTTTCTCCTCATTTTTCCCCTACCCACCACCCCAAAACAGCCATCCCATTGTATCACCCTTCCCCAAATCCATTCTCTCCTGTGTCTTCCCCCCTCAACCTTCTGACTTTCTGGTAGGGCAGGATGGATCTCCCTACCACAGTGCCTGTGTATCTCAAGTTCCAGTTGGATGTAGTTAATAATAATAATAATACTTGTGTGTGTGTGTGTGTGTATATATGTATATATATATATATATATATATATATATATACATATATATATATATATATACACATACATACACATATATATATTTTTAACATTTGATTATAGAACTTTAAATTCTAGATTCTTTCTCTTCCTCCCTCATCACCCACCCCCACTGGAAGGACAAGCAATCAAATACAGGCTGAACATGTGTAATTACGCGGAACCTCTCCACAGTAGGCATATTGTGAGAGTCTGATTATATGTCCCTTCTTCCTATCCTGCCCCCCTCCCGATCCACTTTCTACCCTGTCCGTGTCCCTGTCCCTCTACAGAGGTGTGCACTTTCATCAACCCTCCCCTTTCACCCTGCCCTCCCCTCCATCACCCCATCTCTAATTCCCCTTCCCCCTACTCTTCTATGTGGCAAGATGCCCATTTTAGAGTTTATGTCATTCCTTCCCTAAGCCAGATTCAGTGAGAGTAAGGTTGACTCTTTCCCTTTTGCCTTCCTGTTCTCCCCCTCTATTGTAACAATTATCTCTTTCCTCTTCCATGAGATGCTCAACCCCATTCTGTCTCTCCCTGTCTCCTCTCAATCTAATCCTCTCTCACCTCAGGGTCTCACCATGTGAATATTGTCCCTTCCTATTCAATTG
>CM053580.1:173189498-173215564 GCA_028627135.1 Pseudochirops cupreus | reverse complement strand
TTAATTTTTGTCACTAAAACTGTACTAATTCCTATCTTCCTTACAGCAAATTGGTATCTTCCTTCAGGTAAATTCAGAGTCATGCCTCTGAATATATCTATTCCAATGATGTATTCAGGAATGGGTACAACAACCACAGTATATTCTTTCTTAGGTAACTGCCCAATTTTCATTGTTATTTTAACTTGTCTGACTGATATTTCAGCCCCTCCAAGCCCTGTGATGGTAATAGGAGTTCCATGTTTAAACTTATCAGGGTTTCCATAGATAAGTGTGACCTCAGCCCCCATATCCAGCAATGCCCTCATTACAGTAGTTGATCCATTCTTCCAATATATTATTAAACCAATACGGGGTCTGCAATCTCCCCTGTATATTTCTTTAGTCTGGGCTGGGGCTTGGCTTATTTCCTATTTTCCTTGATGGTGGGGCAAACTTGGATACAAAGATTCAGATTCTACCTGAAGGTGTGGCAAACTTTCAGGAGTACCTGTAGGGATGGTTCCTGCTTCCCTATTCATTCTAATGTTAAGTACTTTTTCTTGGTACATCTTATGGAGCTCTTCAGTTGGCATACCATCTATTCTTCTAAAATCCAGCCCTGCTTTCAACAGAGCAGTAAATAGTTCCTTTCTTGTCAATCTATTTTGTCTTTGAATCCTCTGGCTATTTACTCTTCTCTCTGGAGGAAATTTATCTCTTCCCCATTCTCCTAAGTCACTTAATTGTGAAATCTTATCCAGCACCTCAGAAAGAAGATGTCCTATTTCCCCAATTAATAGAGTTGGAATTAAGTGCTTATGATCAGGAGGAGCCGTCTTCACTATGATATTTCTATAAGGAACTCGTAGTGGGGTATCATGATATGTATTTGCATCTCCAAGCATGATGGCAGATTTCATTACCTCCTCCTTTAGCTTTGTCATACAGTCTCTATGTGAGTACTAGGGTCTGTCTCCACCAGAACACATAAAGTCAGTAGGATATTGCTTTTTGCATCCCTCTGTAGCTAAAGTTAACAGATCAGTTCTGTTGAGGTCTCCTCACATATGGTGATCCCTAAAAGCTTGGTGTACAAAAGGATCCTGACTGACGCTTATGAATTTTAAATAATCCACACTGTGCAGTGTTATTCCTCCTTCATCAATGATTCTTACCATCCAAGACTCTCCCATTCTTTGGGTGAATCTACTCAATATATCAATAATCTCCTGTTGAGTGAAATCCTCAATTATCTCTCTGGACTCTGTTTGGCCCTGGCAGTTCTCCTGTCTTCTTCTCCATATGGGAAGAGCTTCTACATTAGAAGATTCCTCAGCTAAACTTGTTCCATTCTCCTCACACACATTCTCCTGGAAGCTGTTGGGGCAACTATTCCCAGCCTGTACAAAAACTGCATGCACATTCCTTCTGCTAGTTTTTTGCTTCCTTTTAGCTACAGGAATGGTAGCTTGTTCTTCCACTACCTGAGACCCTGAAGTTTGGTCTTCTTAATGCTGTGGCACAGAAGAATCCTCAGACAAACCAGCTGACTCCCTAGCCATCTGAACTTTTACCTCCAGCAGCTCATCTCCACTTTCACACATAAGATGATAACTTGTTAGCAGGACCCAGCCTCTCCTGCATACTCCTGCCAGTTATTTGCCTGGTTCTATGGATATTCCTTGTAAACATCTTTCCAAATCTCTTGGTTCTCCCTCTTTTAGCCTTGGTTCCCAGTTTTCACAGGGCCCTGTGCTTTTGGCCCATTCTCTGGCTAGAGAGGAATAAGGCAAATCCCTCCACCCTGGGATAGTCATTTCTCCCTCTAAAGCCCTGCTGCTTCCAAATAGAGGCCTGACATTTTGCGATCCCACCCTTACCAACAATGCAGTATTCACAATGCCTACAGTAACTGCTGATATGGTTATTAATTACAAAATGTAACAGGCTCTCTACATAGGAAATATAGCTAGAACATTTATTCAAATACCAGAAAACTGAGTCCCAAAACCAGAAAGTCAAAGCCATCACAGTAGTTATGAAGTTGGCCCATGTAGTTAATGAAGTAAACACCCACATTCTCAAGCCTTCAGAACAGAACAAGCTACCTCAATGTTATGAGAATCTGAAGATCTTCCCTGCCCATAGGCCCTTTGATAAGCTTAAGTGACTTTGAGAACCTTCCCTGATTTGAAAATATACTCTGCCCCCCTAATAGGCTGAATGTGGTCACAGGGAGCCTGTGGTGAGAAGCTTGTTCTTCAGGTATGCCCATGCCTTGTTGCTTTGTGATTGGGCAGTGGGTCAAGAGGGTTGTGACATTCTCTGATTGAGGAGAAGGCTATGTATACCCTGATGTGAATTTTAGCTTTGGGGCTCACTTTGGAAACAGTTATGTGATTTGGCCTGATGAGACTCTGGGCAGCTGTTGAGCCCCCCTGATTTGAAAACCCAGATGTTGATGCTTCCCTGTCTAGTAACTAACAAGGTACGGATGTAATGGTCAGATGGCTGGAAGCCCATCTGCTGATCTGTTTTTTTATCTGCTTGTAACTTCTGCTTGTATTCTCTGAAGTTCAGGGTGTTGACTTTTCCCCCTAAACTAGGTAAATGATAAGTGTCTGATTGATTAAAGTTAGATTGTTAACCCATTTTGAGTTGCTTTCTTTTAGACAAGCAGATCTAAGAACCTGTGCTAGCAGCCACCCTGGGTATGCTGGGGTGCTTGCTGATACAGTTGGACAACTGATTGTCAAGTTATTTGTAGAGATTATTGTGTTAATGTACAGGCTAGACCAATAGATGTCTTTTCCAACTATGAGATTCTAAGATTGTGTAATTCTTGGTGGTACTAATGAAGTGGAATAGTAGTATAGATAATCTAAGACTATTTTCTCTTAAATTTTCCTTTGGAACGCTTCCTTTTTATCTTCTATTTATACTTGAATATGCATTTATATGATGTTTTGGGAATCCACTTAGAATAATAATATATTCACACTCTAGTGATCTGTGAAGGAAAAAGCCTCAGGAAACCTGGGCTTCAGTCCTAGTGCTGATACCACCCCATGAGTGACATCAGTCAAGTTACTTCAGGATATTCTTAATCTCTTTGCTTCTGGCCTACTTACCTTAGAAATGACTTGAAAATTATTAAAGAATAATACCTTTTAGAAATAGAACCAGTGCTACAGAAGTTAAAATGATTAATTTTATAGAAAGAACATGGATTTGACAGTTACAGTTTTCGAGGACTCAGAAAGCAGATATATTTCACACTGGCAGCCCTGTCCTTTCAATCCCCCCACTTCAGTTTGTTCCCATTGCTAACTATATAGGCAAAGGGTTGAACTGCCTGGAAAGAATAAACTAGATCTGGGCACAAACTGACTTGGGTCTAATGAATTAGGTGAATTTGAGGGTCTTATTTGTAGTTTACCAGTTAATAACAAATGCTTTCCACATGTTGTGCAGAGAATAAGAGTGAGCTGAGACCTGGGTTCAGGATAAATTTAGGTGTGGATTTATTAAGCAAGCACTCAACTACCAGAGTTTTCACTCAAATTGGTAGTAATCTTTTGCAGGTACAGACTTGATTATATAGGTTAAAACCACAAAAACCACAATCATGGAGGGGAGCTAGCAGAAGCCATGACATACAGAAGCAGAGAACAGCCATTGGTTAGATATATAGCTCTGGGCTAATTTGGGAATATGGTGCAAGGGTATAAGGGTGCAACCTTCCTGTGTCATGGGGGTCCCTCCTAGACCAGGGTGGAGGGCACAGGGTGGGGGGTCATAGTCAGCACTTTCCACAGCAGAGTGGAGGGTCATAGGGTAAAGGGGACTGGAATTCCCCAGAACAGGCTAGGGTCATGTTCTGGGCAAAGAGGAAAGGGGCTCTGCTTGGTCAGCGGGACAGGACAGAGTGGTCCTTAGATAAGATCTTTGCACCATAATGAACTTTATACACTATAATAACTCAAGGAGAATATATAAAATGCTGATTAGGGAAGGAGGGGTCAGGGAACTATGCCTTGAGCAATATGCCCAGACATACCTTAAGCAGTTTTCAAGCTATGACAAAATGTAGGATAGAAATATAAAAGGAGCTTAATGGTGGGCCACTAATCAGGTGGTGTGAGAGTGGCCTGGGATTTGGGTTTGGGTACAACACACATAAGTGATTTTTGTCAATCAATCTGTCAATAAAAATGTATGAGACACATTCTGTTTACCAGATACCGTGCTAATATCTAGGGATTCCAAAAAGGGTAAAAGTCAGTTCTTGCTCTCAATAAGCTCATAATCGAATAAGGCAGACAGCATGCAAATAACTACATACAAGGAAGCTATAAACAGGAAAACTGGAAATAAATGAGAGAAGGCACTAGGATTAATGTGGAGGTGGGCGAAGAAAGGCTTTACCTGGGTCTAGAAAGAAGCCAGGGCATCCAGGAGATAGATATGAGGAGGCAAAATACTCCAGGTATGGGAGGGGGTAGTCATTGAAAATGTCTAAAGTTGGGAAATCCAAAGTCTATTTTGAGCAATATCACAGAGTCTAGTGTCACTGGTCTGAAAAGTACATGGAAGAAGAGTAGATGGAAGGCATAAGGAGATTTGAAAAGTGAAGGGAGGGGCAAGTTATGAACAATTTTGAATGTCAAATGGAAGGTTTTATCTTTGATCCTGAAAATGATATAGAGGCACTGGAGTTTAAGTAGAGGTGGGAGGTTTGGGGTTGAAATAGTAAGACCTGCATTTTAAGATAATTTTTATTCCTGAGTAGAAGATAGACTGTTGTAGGGAAAGAGTTTTGTGATATATTCACAGCCATATCAGAAAACACACACACAAATTTACTAAAAATAAAATTTTGTAATACAATTAGGGGGCCTTTATTATCAATTGTACACAGACATATCTACTGAAAGATGGATTTGTACCATTTCTGGCTTGTAGCATATTCCTTGAAGTCTACAATACTTACAGCTTTGGTCCCTCTGATAAGACCTACATCAATATAAGTGCTTACCACTCGGAGCGGGTTCCCAAAGTTCATGACAATTCAAAGGTAGAACTTTGGTCTTCAGTTTATGAAGGAGTCTCAGGTCTTCAAATGTGCTAAGATATTCCTATCAGATCTAGTCAGTTCTATGAAACTTTCCATATGGTGCTTATGGAATCAAAGGCCACACTTAAAGTTTAACTGTATAGCAGGTTTTTGGCCTAAATATATTTTTTTTCCTAAAGATATTTATCTGCTCTAGGTTCAAAATAGAAAGTGGAACTCAACCAACCAAACAACAAATATTTATTAAGTACTAATTCTGTTCTAGCAACTACGTTAAGACCTGAGGATAGAAATATAAAACTGAGATAGTCCTGTCGTCTAGGAGCTTACATTTTACTGGGGAGATTAGAATCTGTCCACAAATAAATCAATGTATGTTATTAACAAAAAACAAATTCACAATGCTGGAGAAGGAGGAATTAGAAACTCAGGGAATTAGTAAAGACCTTAAAGGAAGCAGTCCGTGAACTACCTTGTGGACAAACTATTGAGGATAGATTGCAGGGCATGATTCAATATCATTTTTTTTTAAAAACATGACATGGTTTTAGTGGATGGCTAGTTCAATGTGATTTAGCAGTGAAATGTGCCCATCCATAAAGCTAATTTATTCTTAGGATACCTTGAGAGATTTAGTTTTTAGGAATAAGGAGATGACATCATTTATGTACTCTGCCTTGCTCAGAAGCTGGACAATTTATAATGCCATGAACAAGCAGCTTCCCAAAAGAATGCTACTGTGAACAACTTTTAAAGTTCTGATTGCACAATATAGTGAACACTCCTTTTATTCCATAACAAATCAAGGCAACAATTCACAATGAATCGCAATATAATAATCATAACATTACATCTTATCACACATATATTATCTTATCACAATATAGGGTTCACAACAGCTTATCATTAAAATGGCCACATAGTTTTCACCAAAGTGGTCCCAGTATTTAGAACAAAGAACAAAAGAACAATCATCTGGTATCCCTAAAGAGGGTTGCCTCCTTACTCAGTCATTCAGTCATCTCAAAATAATATAATCAGTCATCTACTTATGGGACAATCATAGGTTAATTTAATCAGTCACTTATCTAGCAATCAGTGACTAAGTATCATTAATCACTGAATACAATTATTAGAAAATTACACAAACCTTCCACCCCTCAGTCTCTAATAAATTTCAATTTCATCACCACATTCAATATCCAAGGAGAGGCCTTTTCTTCATCTTGACTTGGGGTGGTCTCTCAGATTCCCTGGATCCCCTTCCATTGTCCCAGCTCCTACCTGAATTCACCAAATAGTCACCTGGATTCAGAGGCAGACAGCTCCCAGGTACTTGTCCAGTCCTCCAGGCAGTTCCTGCTATACACTGAAGTTCACAGGGTCCAGCACATCTCAAAACCTTCACAACTTCTTTTCCCAGGAACACAAACAAACAAAATCATATTCTGGTCCTCCTTCTTCACTCCTCTAATAGTTTGTCTGGCCCTAGGACCCAGAAGAAATCTCAGCCTTCCAGGAGGCTTTCTTGGCAGCAACTTCAGCCTTCATCAGATTCTGGTCTCAAGGAAATCCTCTCTCAATTCTTAGTCAGCTTCCAGATGCTCACTGAGAGAAACTCTCTCTCTCTCTCCTCCACCAGGAGCCCGCCAGGAGAAAAAATTCTAATTCTGACTGTCTCTCTCTGGGGCTCTTCTTATATACACACACACACACAGCATTGGCTTTCTGTTTCAGCCAAACCCTTCCTGTTATGTCAGCAACAGGAGACAGAGTTCACACCCTCTGCCTCTTTCACAGAGGCTTGACTAAGGGCTAGCTACCTGCTTACTTGATATAACAGAAAGGGGTCTTCAAATTTAAATTAATTACCCTTACGTTCCACCCCTACAGGATCCTTGGCCTTACAATTTCAATTTAAATGGCCATGGATCATGGATCTTGGAACAAATAGAGGAATTATATTTTGTAATCCTGCCAACTACACCATAATGTAATGCCATGCACAAGCAGCTTCCCAAAAGAATGCTACTGTGAACAGCTTTTAAGGTTCTGATTACATAGTATAGTGAACACTCCATTTATTCCTTAACAAATCAAGGCAAACATTGACAACAAATCACAAAATAATATTCATGACAAGTTCTCAGTCCAGTAGCAGCCCAGCTTCCAGATGCTATCAAGAGAAACTCTCTGTCTCTGTCTCTCTCTGTCTCTGAGCTGGCTTCAGTATCCACAATTCTTCCACCAGTAGCTTGTCAGGAGAAAATTCTGCTTCCTCCACCAGGAGCCTGCCAGTAGAAAAATTCTAATTCTGGCTGTCTCTCTCTGAGACTCTTCTTATATACACACACACAGCATTGGCTTCCTGTTTTAGCCAAACCCTTCCTATTATGTCAGCAACAGGAGACAGAGTTCACACCCTCTGCCTCTTTCCCAGAGGCTTGACTAAGGATTAAGTACCTGCTTACTTGACATAACAAAAAGGGATCTTCAAATTTAAATTAATTACCATTACACCATTGCGCTTAGTTTGGGGTGATTCAATAGAGGAAGGACCATGATAAGCTAGCTAATGTCAAGAGGGTAGCAACCAAGATGGTGAAGGTGCTTAAATTGATGCCATATGAGGATCATTTGAAGGAACTGGGCATGTTTAGCCTAGAGAAGAACTCAGGAAGATGTGGTGGCTATCTTCTAGTATTTGAATAACTTTCATGTGGAATAGGAATTATACTTGTAATTTTAAATTTTTCATCCCAGAGAGGTAGAACCAGGGGTGATGGATGTAAGCTGTAGAGAGGCAAATTTGATCTTGATGTAAGGAAGATTTTCCTGAACAACTAGAGCTATCCAAAAATGGAATTATCTACCTCAAGAAGTGGTGAGAGCCCCCCTCCTTGAAGGTTTTAAGTATATTTATAATGAGAATTTCTTTCTAAGATGGGATGGACTTGATGGTAACAGATACCTTTCCCATTCTAAAATTCTGTAATTCTGATATCTTCTTGAACTAACCAAATGCCTAAAGGAATCAAAAAAGAACTTAGTAAAGTATCAAATTCACTCCATTGCAAAGTCCTTCCTATACTCACTCTTGATTAGAACTGTACTGTACTACTTTCTGCTACTATATAATGTTTTTGCCCCATGTCACATCATGTTCTACTGCTGAAGCCCAGTTGTAGTTATTATATAGTCCATAACTCCCTTTACTAGAGAGGAATTCCCAGTTGTTACTCATTAAATTAAATTCATGATTGATGAAGTTCCTACTATGTGCAGAACACTATATCTCACATTGATATTACACTTTATATTAATAACCCTGAAACTTCAAATAATTCTAGAAGTGTTTACAGAGTGATCAGATGATTCTCAATGGGGAATTTATTTGAAAATATGAAGAATTGTGCAGTGTGAGATATGAAAAGTTTGTAATTGATATCAAAGTAGAGAGTACCGAAACCAATGAAATCAGTGACCCACTGAAATGCAAAAATGAAGAGAACATGGCAATCTGCTCACCTTCACCAACCTGACTGTTCCAACTTCAAACATGCGTGTGCATACACACTCACACACACACACACACACACACACACGCACACATCTCTATAGCTCATAATATATTGGGAAAACTTGAAAACAGTTGCTCTTTCCTTGAGTGGTAGTATCTATGGAGGAAAGTGAGAAACAATGATTTAAAAAATTCAAGCCATGTATTTCAGCCCATTGCCAAAACTCTTTTTGCCTTTGAACTAGATTATAACTACTGCCTCTGACCACAGGATATTTATCAGTATGGTGATGTGAACATTTGCTTTGAATGTAGCATTCCAATGGCCTCATCTCCTAAAATGAGGGAACAGCTGTAAAATATGGTGATGTACTTACTGTGTTGTCCTATTTATCAATATTTTAACTGACTTTCTTTGAATAATAGTCTCATCAATCTCACTTCCCTCCTGTTCAAATGGCCAGTTACATAGTACAAACTGAACATGTTTATAGTTTCACAGAATGATGACTATTTACATTTTTATCGAGTAAGCAACACACTATTCATAGCTTTGACCTTGGATTCCCCATGTTCTAACTAGATCTTCATGGCCATCCCTAACCACAAATATGTGTGTGTGTGTGTGTGTGTGTGTGTGTGTGTGTGTGTGTGAGTGTGTGTGTGCATACATGCATATATGTATGTCTCATAAACTTAGGGATTTCTATAAGAATTAATTATGCTTTAGTTTGGCTTCCTAGATTTTGTTATTTTTTGTTACCTCATACTCTATGTACTTGTATAAATACATTGGACATTCTTTGAAATTGATGACTCGGAGTGTTTTGTCCCTGTGCTCCTATTTCAAATAATTGAATAAACTCTTTACAGTTAAAAAAGACAAAAATTTAATGATATCTATTTGCCTTTAAGTCAATTGAAACTCACATGTCAAAAGTGCCAATGGGAATATTTCACAGAATAGGATGCATTGTAAATATCTTTAAATAATATATTCAAAATAGTTTACCCTCTTCCCTTTAGCCCCCACTATTATGAATGTATGTATTTAAGATTTTGGTGGGAACATAGCTTTATTGCTATCCACACCCAAAGTTCAGGCCAGGTAAAGGAACATATGCTGGAAGACGTTTCATAATTTGCTATTGGCCAAGTTTGAAATTAGTGATCTCCATCTGTCTGAAACAAAGGAGGAATTTTTTTCATTCCTTTTAATCAGAGATGGTTAGTGATTTATTTTTTTAAAATAAACTCTTGTTGATAATCTTTTATTACCATGATTTCACCCAGTGTCTATCCTTTCCTCCCTCCCCTAGAATAATTCTATGTAAAAATATTTCTTTCAAAGACATAGAAAAAGAAATAGGAAGAATCAGCAAGACAAAAAAATACATTAAAAAAGTCTCAAAATATATAAAATATACAACACTCAAAGACCTCTTCTAAAAATAGGTCAGGTATCTCTTCTTTCAAACTATTCTTATTCTTTGTAATTTTTCAACAGGCCATTTTGATTTTGTATATGAATGTGTGATTGTTCTTTCTGTTTATAAAATTATGTTCATTTTGATTTCTTGACCTTGTTTACTTCACTCTGCATCACTTCACATGGAATTTTCCATGTTTCTTTATATTCATTATATTCATCATTTCTTAATGGCATAATACTAGTCCATTACATTCATATGTAACAATTTATTTAGCCATTCCCCAATCTAGAATATTTATTTTGTTTCCAACTCTGCTGTCCCAAAATATAACTGATATAAAATGTTGGCGTATATGGAGACTTCTTATCAATGACTTCCTGTAAACCTAGCTGTGGAGTCTCTGGATGGAAAGTTATGGTCATTTTAGTAAATTTATTTGCATAATTACAAATTGATTTCTAAAAAAGGTTATAGTGATTATCAGCTCCACTAACAATTCAGAAAATTCCTTTCTTCCCACAATCCCTCCAATATTTACTATTTCCATCTTTTACAATTTGTAGGTTTTTCCTTTTATTCCTATTATTAGTAGTAATTTAAACATTTTTTCATGTGATTGATAATTGTTTGGAATTCTTTTTATAGAATGCTTCATACCTCATATATATGTCTCATGTAAATATACATCATATATTGCATATATTATATATACCTCACCTATTACATGTGTATATATATATATATTTATATATATGTACACACAGACACACACATTATATACATATATATGTATATAATACCTCATCTATTAGTTATCCTTCAAAAGTTTTCTTCTGGAGCTCTCACTTCATTTATAAAAACTTTTATTTAACTTCTTTTCTTTTTTTGAAAATTGATTTATTTACTTTTAATTTAAAATATTCAGTTCCAAAATCCCTTGAGTTCCAAATGTTTCCCTCTCACTCTCCTCCTTCCTCTCCCTCCCCCTCACCCCAAGGCAGCATGCAATCTGATATAGGTTCTACAAATACCTTCACCTTAAACATTAGTCAAATTGCCAAGAAGAGTTATAACAAATGGAGTGAACGAGAAAGAAGTAACAAAACAAAACAAAACACAAAAGAAAGAGAGCAAGTAGTTTTCTTCAATCTGCACTCAGACTCTGTAGTTCTTTCTCTGGATGTGGATATCTCTTTCCATCTTGAGTCTTTTGAAGTTATCTTATAACCTTGCCTTGCTGAGAGGAGCTCAATCTACCAAAGTTAATCATCACAGATACGATGTGACTGTAATTGTGTACAAAGTTCTGCTGATTCTGCTCACTTCGCTCAGCATCAGTTTATAGAAATCTCTCCAGGTTATTATGAAGTCCATCTGCTCCTCATTTCTTATAGCACAATAGTGTTCCATTACATTTATATACCACAACTTATTTAGCCATTCCCCAATTGATGGGCATCACCTCAATTTCCAATTCTTTGCCACCACAAAAAGAGCTGCTATAAATATTTTTGTATATATGGGTACTCTTCCGACTTGAATGATTTCTTTGCAACACAGCCCTAGAAGTGGCATTGTTGGGTCAAAGGGCATGCATATTTTTATAGCCCTTTGGACATATTTCCAAATTGTTCTCCAAAATGGTTAGATCAGTTCACAACTCCACCAATAATGGATTAGCATTGCAATTTTCCCACAATATCTCCAGTATTTGTCATTTTCCTATTTTGTCATCTTAGTCAATCTGACCAGCAAGATGTGGTACCTCAGAGTTGCTTTGATTTGCATTTCTGTAATCAATAATGATTTAAAGCATTTTTTCATATGCTTATAGATATCTTTAATTCCTTCCTCTGAAAACTGCATTTCACATCCTTTGGCCATTTATCAATTGGGAATGACTTGTATCCTTGTAAATTTGACTCAGTTTTCTGCATATTTTAGAAACAAGTCTTTTATCAGAGACACTGGTTGCAAAAATTCTTTCCGTATTTTCCACTTCCCTCCTAATCTTGGGTACATTGACTTTATTTGCACCAAATCTTTGCAGTTTAGCATAATCAAAGTTATCCTTTTTGCATTTTGTAATGCTCTCTATCTTTTATTTGGACATAAATTCTTCCCTGCTTCACAAATCTGACAGATAAGCTATTCTTTGCTCTCCCAGATGACTTGCAGTATCAGTCTTTATATGTAAATTATGCACCCATTTATACTTTATTTTGGTATATGGTATAAGATATTGGTAAAAAAAAAAAAAACAACTTCTTTACTTATAAGAATTCTTGTTAACTGTGACCAAGCTGTACTTTTGTTTGAAGTTTTGCTTCTTGTTCTCGAATTAATTTTTTTTCTCTGCATTTTGCCTTGGACTCCTTGGATCCTTAATATTTCCTAAGTAACAGTCTTTTTTATTTATTCATTTTTCTGGCCTCACTTTTTGATTTGAAAACTGGCAGTAAAGTCAAACTCTATGTATTTCTGGATGAATTGTGAAGGCCCTCTTTGGCCATTGATTGCATTACATGGGTCTTGCTGGTTTCCCTGGGTGTAGATCAGTGTGCTATTTAAAAATCTTGGTGATGATATCAAGTCAGTGAGTTCCAAACTTTCTGAATGAGGATACCATATCATGCCTGTCATTATGATCTGAGATTTGTGGAAAGCTCCTGTCATTGATTTAGGGTCTAGACAACAAAGCTGTAGGATTGACTCTATTAGTACTTTGAGAAGAAAGATGGGGGCTCGAGACCCTATCATCTAGTTGGAAGGCTCTGAAGATTCAGTCAGCTGGTCAATCAACCAGCAGAGGTGCAGAACTGCAGTATAACCCCTTGTCCATGTTTACTGTCCTGGTTACTCAGCTGCAAGCCTCAGCCCAGGCTGAAAATGCAACCCTGCTCCAATTTCAGAGCAGCAATGGTGTGTTCTAGTATCTCCTTCATGCCATAATCCAGTCTATGATGCTCTAAAAACAGACAGTCATAGGCCCAACTCCAGTTAGGTCTCTAGATCCGTGCCGAGTAACCTTCTGGGTTCAGAGTAACACATTTGATCTGTCAGTCTTCTACTATGCCATGATCCTAGCTCCAGACACAACTACATTCTTGCCCTTTCTGGCACTAGAAGGGTTCTACTTCTTTCTCCTGGAATGGAACCCCTTACCACTGCTCACAGGTCTTTGGTTTTCTCCTCATGCCAACCTGTGACAATAAAAGAGTCCACTGTGGTTGCTCATTGGATACCCTGATCACCACTATCTTAGTGCCCTTCCTTGATCTTTGTAGGAAAAACCTGTCACATAATGATCCCCCTTATAGTCTTCCAACTTTGCCAGGTTTACATTATAATAATAGTGATAATTATGATAATAGCTAGCATTCATTTAGTAGCAACTACACATCAGGCACTGTGCTTAGCATTTTGCTTTGTTGTTATTATGAATAAAAAAGGTTAGTGTATCTCAGTCATACTGAAAACAATTGCCATATACCAAAATTAGTCTTTTTAAAAAGTGAGGAAAACAAGTTATATTTAAATTGCATAAAGTCATATCAACTTGTACTTTTTTATTGCCAGTTTTCATTTGCTTAATCTCCTTGATTTCTGACTGTATCTCCCCTCCTCAATCCTGCAAAGTATCCTTTTCAATAAGGATTTTAAAAGGAAGAGGAAAAAGAAAGCAGTTCAACAAAACTAATATCACAATATTTTCCTATAATATATTTAATATTCCACACCCATAGTCCTTCACTTTGGAAAAGAAGGGAGGTAGGTGCATTTTCCCAACTTATCTTTGTCTCAAATTTAATCAATAGTTTATGCAATATTTCAGTTAAGATTTGTCAAAAAGTCTATATCAAATCGTTTTTAAATATATTTCTATTGTACATTCTGTGTTGATCCAGTTTTCTTCCAAAAAGATTCTTTTTCTAAATAAGGAATTGTGTGTGTGTGTGTGTGTGTGTGTGTGTGTGACTGTGTGTCTTTTCAAGATAACTACATGGCCTCTCCAGCCTAGAGAGAATTATTTACAAAAAGTTGCTTGCAAAGTCAAGAGAGACATGTTGTCTCTGTGTGACAGCTCCATTTAAATCATGTCAACACCTTCCTCTTCAATATAACAAAGAGCAGTGCTTGTGGAAACAGCCTCAGAAGAAGTGTTTATTTTTTTTGTTTCACCATTTGGTATAGAATATTATTCCAACAAAATTAAAAGGGAAAGTAAATGTTCTTCATGAAAACAGAAGTCTCAATATTGAACTCTCATATCATAGGATCATATTTCTGCAATTGAGTTATAAAAAATAATATCTGACCTGTTCCCCTAAAATAGCTTCCCAGTTGCATGTCACAAACAATACTGTAATGTCAAGTTCAGAGAAAGAAATTGGATTCTTTCATATTTAAGATGTGATCTATCAGTCATGTATTCAAAGAGCAGCTACTAAGTGTGTGCCTAGCATTGTCCAAGAATTTTCTCCCTACCTTATTTCAAGTTCAAATTTGGCAGTCCACACTTTGGAGGGAATTCTGTTTGCATGCTACTTGGTAACAACAATCTCTCTCTCTCTCTCTCTCTCTCTCTCTCTCTCTCTCTCTCTCTCTCACACACACACACACACACACACACACACACACACTTAATCAGCTGTAATGATCCCCTATTGACACCACAATGACATTTAAAATCCTCTATTAAACTTTTAAAGCCCTTCATGACCTATTTTCTCCATTTCTAGTCTTACTACATTTTACTTTCCAACACAAACTTCAATCCAGTAACACTGGCTTCCTTCCTATTCCTTGCAAATAACACTCCACACTGGAAACTTTTTTTTAAATGGTATTTTGCTTTTTACCCAGTTACACAAGGAAACTTTCAGCATTCATTTTTACAAGGTTTTAAATTCCAAATTCTTCTCCTTCTCTCCCTTCCTCCCCTCCCTTTTTTGAAAATGCTAGGCAGTTAGACATAGTTTATACAAGTGCTGTCATGTAAAAAGATTTCCATATTTGTCACAGTTGTGAAAGAAGAAACAAATTAAAAGCGGAAAAACATGAGAAAGAATAAAGTAAGTGATAAAATATGCTTCAGTGTACATTCAGAGTTCATCCATTCTTTATCTGGATATTCATAGCATTTTCCTTCATGTGTCCTTCTGTACTTTTCTTGGATCATTGTTTTGCTGAGAAAAGCTGAGTCATTTGTAGTTCACTCAATATTGCTGATACTGTGTACAATGTTTTTCTGGTCCTGCTCATTTCACTTTGTATCAGTTTCTACAAGTCTTTCCAGGTTTTGCTGCTCTGCCTGCTCACCATTTCTTATTATACCATTGTATTCCAATACATACGTATACCACAGTTTGTTCAACCACTCCTTGATTGATGGACATTCCCTCATTTTCCAATATTTTATCATCACAAAAAGATCTGTTATAAGTCTTTTTGCACACATAGGTCCTTTTCCCTTTTTTATGATTTCTTTGGGATACAGACCTAATAGTGCTATTGCTGGATGAAAAGGTAAGCATAGTTTGGTTGCCCTTTGGACATGGTTCCAAATTGCTCTCCAGAGTGGTTGGATCAGTTTACAACTCCACCCACACAGCATTAATGTCCCAATTTTCCAACATCCTTTCCAATATTTATCATTTTCTCTTTTTATCATATTAGTCAATCTGATCGGTGTTGCCTTAGAGTGGTTTTAATTTGCATTTCTCTGTTCAAAAGTGATTTAGAGTTCTTCATATGCCTATAGATACCTTTCATTTCTTCATCTGAAAATGTCCTCTTTATATCCTTTGACAATTTATCATTTGGGAAATTAACTACAAACTTAGGTGAAAATACCCAGTTTTCTAAATGGCAGTTATAAAACATTATAAAGCAGGGTTAGTAGGGGGAATGTTTTCCACTTTATTTTTAGTTTTTCTCATTTCATACTCTAATTACATCCAAGTTATGAAAAGTTACTTGACATAACTGATACACATGTTTACTAATTTTAAATGAAACAAACCCATTACCAACCAAATGACATAAATCTTGTTGAATGCATTTCCAAATTACTTTACACAGAATATTGGCTTCTCCTCATTAACATGTGGAAACTACAACTTTAAAAGAGTGGGCTTACACAACACAGAGGCTGGCTGATTTCTTACCTCTCACTGCCTTGACCCATCACACATTACTCTCTCCCCAGGGCTGTGTAGAACCTAGAGGATACTTTAGGTTTCTGGACAGGCCCTGGGCCATTACCAGTAGGGCTCCCACTCTCACTGCTCCCTTTACCCCTCCTTCCTTTATCCAGGTGGGGGAGGGTGAATTTGTAGGCAGGAGAGGGGGTGACAAAATTCCCTGCCACTCTCCAGCACTTTCTTCTTTTGATCTGATCTGGGATGAGAGGGGTTGACAGGAAAATAAGTTCTGTTTGAGATCTCCAAACTGAGATACCCTTTTGACTCAGGGGAAGGGAGTGGGCAAAGAAAGTGATCAGGATTGTAAGGAGGTGTTTCAAAACCCCTTAATGATCACTCTCAAAACCTCCAGATTCTGCTAAAATGTTTTCAGTCATTCTAACTGTTGACTATAGTCTCAGGCTGATCAGAGTCAGGAACCACAGGGAGAAGAAACTCCAGAATTTTTTAAAATTTTTACTCAACTTTACTTTTATATCTACCCCTTAAAAACTTTAGAGTGGGACATTGAAATTGCCAGACAAGTGAGTGGGGACCTCTGGAAAAAAGATCCAGTTGGCACCTAATCCCTTCTCCCTAGTACTAGAGAGCTCAAAGGCTTCAATTTTAAGGCATCTCTTTTTAAGGTATGTAAACATGTGTACCAGCCTGTGTCCATCCATCACATCCTGGATGCAGCCTAAGCTGGGTTTTAGTCAACCTCCTCCCTGCCCTCCTCAATGTAGGGATAGCTCTACACCCTTTGCCAGCAGGAAGTAGTTTCAGAAGCTGTGGCCTTTGCCCCTTACCCCAAAAGATTTTGTGTCTCATTTGTTTGAAGGGAGAATGTTAGCGTAATGGCTCCTGAACCCCTAAAAGGAAAAGAAAGCTTTCCTTGAAAGCAACCCAGTCTCTGAATTTTCCCATACATTTCAGCAGCCCAGATTACTGGCACCACCACCCAAGGCAACTGGTCAACCCCAGACCAGCTAGATCACCTAATTAGTTGATTTAACATTTCATTACTTTCACTGTCTCTTGATGCACTGCCCAGAATACCTGCATTCTTATAAATTTGACTTAGGTTTTTTTTATATATTTGAGAAATGAGGCCTTTATCAGAGGCACTTGCTGTGAAAATTGTTTCATAGCTTTCTGTTTTCTTTCTAATTTTGGTTGCAATGGTTTTATTTGTACAAAAGATTTCAATGTAATATGATCAAAATTATCTATTCTACATTTTGTGATGCTCTCTCTCTCTCTCTCTCTCTCTCTCTCTCTCTCTCTCTCTCTCTCTCTTTCTCTCTTTCTCATTTGGTCATGAATTCTTCCCCCTCTTCATAGATCTGACAGGTAGAATATTCCTTGCTCTTCTAATTTGTTTATGGTGTCACCCTTTCTGTCTCACTCATGCCAAAAGTCTGTCATATCTAACTTTTCTAATATTCTTTCTATCTCCTTAAATTCTTTCTTGTTTATGGTTTCATTGGCTTTATGGAGTCCTGAGAGAGGATGCTTAAGATCCCCCACTGGCATAGTTTTGCTGTCTATTTCTTCCTATAACTCATTTAACTTCCCCTTTTAAAATTTGGATGCTATACCACATGGTGCATATATATGTTTAGTATTGATATTGCTTCTACGACTATAGTATAGCAAGGTGTAGTTACCTTCCTGAACTCTTTTAATTAGATCTTTATTTGCTTTGACTTTATCTGAAAGCAAGATTTCTACACCCTGTTTTTGTTTTTTGTTTTGTTTTTTTTACTTCAGCTGAAACATAACAGATTCTGCTTCAACTTTTACCTCTATTCTGTATGTATGTCTCAGCTTCAAGTATTTCTTGTAAACATCATATTGTAGGATTCTGGTTTTTGATCCGCTCTGCTATCCACTTCTATTTTGTTCATCTCATTCACATTCACAGTTATGACTTCTACCCATATTTCCCCCTCCATCCTATTATTTGTCCTGCTTATCCTTTCTTTCCTTTCCCCCTTTCCTCCTCACCTGTATTTTGCTCCTACTGACTCCCCTGATCTTCCCTGTCTTCTGTCAGTGCCCACACCACCCCCTTTATTTGATCTCCTCCCCTCCTACTTCCCAGTCAGGTGAGATAGATTTTTATGTTCAACTGATTGTACATATGATTCCCTCTTTGAGCCAAAACTGATGAGACTAAGGTTCAGACAATGCTTTTTGTCTACCATCCCATCATCCCCTCCACTCTAAAAGGTCTTTTGTGCCTTTTCAGGTTAAATAATTTAGTTCATTTTCCATCTGCCTTCCTTCTCCAACTTTTGTACTCCTCTTTCTAATTCTTTAATTTTTTTGTCATTCCCACATATTTATTTTATACTTGCACCCTCTATCTATGCATATTTCTTCTAGCTGTATTATTTGTGATACAGTTTTTAAGAATTATACATATCATCTTTCCATGTAGAGGTTTAAATAATATAGCTCTAGTGAATCCCTTATGTTTTCTTTTCCATTTTTACCTGTTAATTCTTCTCATGTATCTTGATACTGAAAGTCAAATTTTTGGTTTAATTCTCGTCTTCTCCTTATGAAACCTTGATATCCTTCTATTTCATTGAATGATCATTTTTTTTCTCCTGGTGTCTTCTGCTTAATTTTTCTGGGTAAGTGATTCTTGGTTGTAGGCCTAGCTTCTTTGCTTTCCCAAATATCATGCTCTATGACCACTGAGCCTTTCATGTTGCTCCTTTCTTTCCTGTTTACCTTTTTATACTTCCCTTGAGTCTTATATTGGAAGATCATATTTTCCATTGAGCTCTGGTCTTTTCATCAAGAAGATCTGGAAGTCCCCTATTTCATTGAGTATCCATCTCCTTGCCTGAAAGATTATGCTCAATTTGCTGAGTAGTTGATCCTGGACTGTAGCCCAAGCTCCTTTGTCTTATGGAATATCATATTCCATTCCTTCTGATCTTTTAATATAGAAGCTTCAAGGTTGTGTGTGATCCTGACTGCAGTTCCTTGAGATCTGAATTGTTTCTTTCTGATTACTTGCAGTGTTTTCTCCATGACCTGACAAATCTGGAATTTGGTGGCAATATTTCTTGGAATTTTCAATTTGGGATCTCGTTCAGGAAGTGATGGGTGGATTCTTTCAATGACTATTTTACTCTCTGATTCTAGGGCTTTGGCTCAGTTTTTCTTGGTGATTTCTGGGAAGATACTCTCCAGGCTCTTTTTTTTTATCATAGCTTTTCAGTAGACTAATAATTCTTAAGTTATCTCTCCTGGATCTATTTTCCATGTCAGGTGTTTTTCCAGTGAGGTATTTTACATTTTCTTCTCTTTTTTCATTCTTTTGATTTTGTTTGACTGATTCTTAATGCCTCATAGAATCATTAACTTCTACTTGCCCAATTCTAATTTTTAACAAATTGTTTTCTTCAGTTAGTTTTTTTTTACCACCTTTTCCATTTGGCTAATTTTATTTTTAAAGGATTTATTTTCCTCAGTGAATTTTTCTCTATTTTGTCCATTGTATTTTTAAAGCATTTGTTCAATGTTTTTCTTCTAACTCCCTTATTTGACTTTTAAAATCCTTCTCGACAAGGTCTTCAAAGAAGGCTTTTTGGACTTGAGACTAAGTCACATTCCCCTTTGAAGTTTCAGATGTGAGTATAGTGACAATGTTGTCTTCCTCTGAATTTTTGTTTTGATTTTCCCTGTCCTCTTAGTAAGAATCTATGGTCTTTCCTTTTCTAAGTTGCTTTTTGCTCATTGTGCTTGCCTTTTTCCTGGCTTTTAATGTGGATCTCTATTTCTGTGGCACAGGGGATTTTCTTTCACACTTCTTATGCTGAGAGTTAGCAAACTGGTTACTGACTTTTGTGATGGGCCCTCCGTTTCTTGCAGCTAGAAGCTGTATAATACTGTAGCTTTCCTTGAGGCAAGCTGGAGCTGCTGGTGGTGGGTGGTGTGCTGAAGCCAGGTGAGGCCTTTCTATGTTTCCCTGGGGTTACACTAAAGATCTCAGTGTGACATGTGGGCAGGGTTGGGGGAGGCAGTCTGGATGCTGGAGGTCTCCTCCTCCCTGGGGGCTGCACTAGAGCAAGGGTAGGTTCAGCCACTGGTATATGCCTGTCTGTGATGCAAATGGTGATTCTCTGTGCTAGTGTCTATCTATTCCCCTGGCTGACAGAAGACATATCAGGGGTCCTACTAGTGTAATTTGCAAACTCCACCACCCTCGGACTGAGGATTTCCTCCTGATTTGCTAAGGTGGGACTTGCACTGGCTAGCCTAGATGCCTCCCTTGCTGTACTGGTTCCACAGTCAGAGGGGCCTTTCCTTTTAAACTCCCTACCCTCACAAGCTAAAGAACTGCTGAACCCCATCTTTCTGCTGGCTCCAATGTTCTAGGACTTTTCCTGATGCAGCATTTTTCTGTTGGTGTTGGTGGTGGGTTTTTTTTTTAAGGTCAGTAAAGGAAAGTGAGAGTGATGTACTGTTTTCTCTCCCCTCTTGACTATAGAAAGATTGAAGCATTTCTTTATAATCACATTTTAAATCCCTTCTCTGGCACTTACTGGCTGTATGACCTAGGCAAACAACTTATTTTCTCTGGTTCTCAGTTTCTTCATCTATAAAAAAGCAAAATTAAACTTTCATTACTTACCTCTTGAGAAGCATGTAACCTAGTGTCATGAACAGAAAGACAGTCTCAGAGTCAGAAGACCAGGTTGTAAGGGAAATTAAAAGCTATGGAAAAAATCACAGGTTTTAAGGGGAAAAAGAAGTTACACATCTTATTGCTAGTGATTTGACCAAAAAACTATGGTTTAGAGTGTCAGAAAACAATATGCAGTACATGTGTTAATTACTAGAAGTCAAGTAATTTATGCTTTGGGAAAAATGTCCAGAGAAGTCAGCCAAAGTGGAAAATAATTAGTTTTAACCCTAAGCACTCAATAACCAGACATGAACAACACATTTATGTATTTAAATATGTGTTTAGGAGAATACCTGAAGAAAGAGAAATTCATGACATTTTCATTTAGGTAGTAATTTGTGTATATCTTTAAATGTTATCAAGGACATTTGGAAAATAATGTAGTTATTTAATATGAGTTGAATTGTTATTTATTTCATTTTCAATTCATAGTGAATACAAACATACTGAGTAAAATCTAATGAGTTTGAAATCCTAAAACTTTTGATAGCTTTATGTGATGTTTGAAATAAAAGACAAATAATAATTAAATACTGTGAACTTAAAAGTCATTGATCTGTAGAACCTCTAATTCTATTGTTATTCTTATAAAATAATTAGTGAAATATTAATACAAGTTGTCATTTCAATATTACTTATTCATGATTTTCTGTCAGAATAATATCCATGAATAACACCCCTGACCTTCCATAGAGCCTGTCACCTAATTTTCACTGGCACTAGTGGGTTAAGGTTCCCAGAGTGTTGCTTGACTTACAGCTCAGACTTCTAGAAGTAATGCCAAAAGTCTGGATCATTAGTAATATATGTTCATTCAATTAATAAACATTTATCAAGTGCTGACTATATAGGCTATGTGTAGATCCTATACTACATGCTGGAGATAACATAAAGAGGAAAAGACAGTCCCTGTCTTCAAGAAAATTACACTATGGTGGGGTAGACAAGGAACATATATATATATATATATATATATATATATATATACACACACACACACACACACACACAATCTACAGCATAAATAGGAAATAATTAAAATTGGAAAGGCACTAGTATTAAGAAAATTTAGTAAAGGCTTATTGAAAATGAGATTTTAACGATCTAAGACTTGAAGAAAGCAAGAGAAGCTAAGAGGCAAACATGAGGAAGGAGAGCATTTCAGGTATTAGGAAAAGCCAGAGAAAATGTTGAGAGCCAAGAGATGGAATGTATTATTCACAGTACAACAAAGAGACCAGTGTCATTGCTGATGGCTGAGAGTAAGCTTAAGAAAATTGGGGGCAGGGGGAATAGACATAGGCAGAAACTTGGCATGAACTTCAGCTCCAACCACCTCCAATACCTGTAAAATATTACTCTAAAAAAATTTTAGAGCTACAGAACCCACAAAGTGACAGAGACAAACAAATATCCCCCTGAAGATAGCCTGACAGACTCACAGGAAGGCTCTGTCACACCAGTTTGGGAGACACACCCAGTGCCATGTGAGCCATGCAATCTGAGACCTAGGGTGGCCCTGACCAACAGCACAGACTAACCAGAGCAGACTTCAAGAGAGTGAATTACCAGCAGCTGGGGTGGTTTCCAGACTTCTCAACCCATAAATGCCAAAGAGAAAGTAAAAGCTCAGTGGGGAACTATATTGGAAACAGCTGCAGCAGCTGCCACATGGCTGCCTCCTCAGCTCCTGGCCATATCAGAGGGGGATAAAGCAACATTCAGAGCGTAATCACCCTTGCTTTGACCTGCTTGGATCTGGGTTGTTGTCTTGGGTGGGGGTCCTGGCGTATGTGGCCAGTGTGCCAGACTTTGGGGTGGCTGTAGAAAGGGTGTGCTCCTTATAGTTCTGACAACATTTCTGAAAAACCCAGGGATTTGGGAAGCAGAGTTCTACTGTGGCAAACAGTTCAAAAGTCAAGTAATTGGCTGGCAAGATGAGCAAGCAGAAGAAGTGCAAAAAGGCCATAAAATGCTATTTTGGGGACAAAAAGGATCAAAACAAGGAAACAGAAGGCAACAAAGTCAAAACTCCTGCATCAAAAGCTTCCCAGAAAAATATGAATTGGTTACAGGCCATGGGGGGGCTCAAGAAGGATTCTGAAAATCAAGTAGGAGAATTGGAAGAAAAATGTGAATGATACAAGGAAATTATGAAAAATGAGACAAAAACCTGATAAAGGAGACCCAAAAAATACTGAAGAAAATAACACCTTAAAAAATAGACTAACTCAAATGGCAAAAGAAGCCCAAAAAGACAATGATAATGAGGAGAAGAATTCATTAAAAAGCCAAATGGGCCAGATAGAAATGGAATTTCAAAAACTCACTGAAAAGAATAATTCCTTCATAATTAGATTGGAACAAATGGAAACTAATGACTTTAGGAGAAATAATGATACTATAAAACAGATCCAAGCAAATTTAAAATAAAATAAAATAAAAGAGAATGTGAAATACCTCATTGGAAAAACCACTGACCTGGAAAATAGATCCAGGAGAGATAATTTAAAAGTTATTGCACTATCTGAAAACCCTGATCAAAAAAAAGCTTAGAAATCACCCGGCAAGAAATTCTCATGGAAAATTTCCTTGATATTTTAGAACCAGACGGCAAAATAAAAATTGAAAGAATTGACCAATCACCTCTTAGAAAAGATATCAAAAAGAAAACTCCTAGGAATATTATAACCAAATTCCAGAGTTACAAGGTCAAGGGGAAAATATTACAAGCAGTCAGGAAGAAATGATTTGAGTATTGTGGAAACAAAATCAAGATAACGTATGATCAATCAGCTTCTACATTAAGGGATTGAAGGGCTTGGAATATAATATTCCAGAGGTCAAATGACCTAGGATTAAAACCAAGAATTGCCCATCCAGTAAAGCTGAGTATAATGCTACAGGAGAAAATATGGTCACTCAATGAAATAGAGGACTTTCAAGTGTTCTTTATTAAAAAAAAAAACAGAACTGAACAGAAAATTTGACTTTCAAATACAAGAAGCAAGAGAATCATGAGAAGGTAAACAGGAAAAAGAAATCATATGGAACTTATTAAAGTTGAACTATTTAATTCCTGCATGGAAAAATGAACATTGTAACTCATGAGACTTTTCTCAGTGTGAGAATAGTTGAAGGGAATATATGTTTATGTTTTTATAGGAGAGTGTATGTCTATATAAATATATATGTTGGTGTGGGCATATGTATGTTCATGTATACATAGAGAGCACAGGATGAGTTGAATATGAAGGGATGATATCTAAAAAATAAAATTAAGAGGTGAGAGAGGAATTTATTGGCAGAAGGAGAAAGGGAGAGATAGATTAGGGTAAATTATCTCATAAAAAAGAGGCAAGAGAGGGGGCAGAGCCAAGATGGCAGCATAGGAGTAGCAAGGTACGGCAGCTCCCACACAGCCATAAAATATGATTCTAAACAAATTCCAGAGCTCTAAAACCCACACAAATATACTTTCCACTGAAGGCAGCTTGGCTAGGAGGGACCATCTCAGGGCTGGGAGCCAAAACCAGCCCAGCCTGCAATGGCAGGTTGGCCCTGTGGGTGGCCTGACAAGCCAAGCCGAGCTGCAGCTGGAGCTTCAGGAGAGCGGATCTGGGGCAGCTGTGGCAGATTCCAAAATTATCAAGCCATAAGAAGAAAAGGACTAAGTGAAAGGTCAGTGTAACTTGGCTAAAATTGGGGGAGAAAAGCAGGTCTGGCCAAACTGCCTCCAGGGCAAGGAAGCAGCAGAAATGGAGGCCCTGTAGCCACCTCCACATTGCTGCTTTGGAGCTCCCGGCCTGAAGACTGCTGGGGGGCCAAGCGATTGTTCAGAGGCCAAGTGCTTTTGCATTGAGTGGCCTGGATCTGGATCATGGTCTTGGGTGGTGGTCCTAGGCTGCGTTTTCAGTGAGCCAAAGCTGGTGGAGGCTGCAGCAGCCTCCTAAAAGTGCCGGCATCTGGGAAAACCCCAGCAATTTGGGACAGAGCTTTCCCCTCTGGAAGCAGAGTTCCACAGAGCTAAGAAATCATTGACTGTCCAACCATGAACAGGAAAAAGAAGCAAAGTAACAACAGCAACCAAACTCTAGATTCCTTCTTTGGGGAAAAGAAAGATCAAAGCATGGAATGGGAGGAAGACAACACAGTCAGAACTCATGCACCAAAACCTTCCAAGAAACATGAAGATTGCCTAAAAGCTAGAGATCAGCTTAAGAAGGATTTTGAAAACCAAATGACAGAGGTGGAGGAAAAATTGGG
Organism: Pseudochirops cupreus; assembly: GCA_028627135.1. NCBI lineage: Eukaryota > Metazoa > Chordata > Mammalia > Diprotodontia > Pseudocheiridae > Pseudochirops > Pseudochirops cupreus. The sequence goes on along the minus strand of CM053580.1, from coordinate 173,190,390 downwards.
AAGAGAAATAAGAATGATGCAAGAAAATCATGAAAAGAGAGTCAACAACCTGACTGAAGAAATTAACACCTTAAAAAATAGATTAACTCAAATGGCAATAGAGGCCCAAAAAACCAATGAGGAGAAGAATGCCTTAAACAGTCGGCTTTGCGAGATGGAAAAAGAATCTCAAAAGCTTTCTGAAGAGAATAATTCCTTCACAATTAGAGTGGAGCAAATGGAAGCAAACGACTTTATGAGAAATCAAGATACTATCAAACAGATCCAAACAAATGAAAAAATAGAAGGCAATGTAAAATATCTCTTTGAAAAAACCATTGACCTGGAAAGCAGATTCAGAAGAGACAATTTAAAAATTATTTGACTACCTGAAAGCCATTATCAAAAAAAGAATTTAGAAAGCATCCTTCAAGAAATTCTGAATAATAATTGTCCAGGTATTTCAGAACCAGAGGGCAAAATAGAACTTGAAAGGATTCACCAATCACCTCTTTAAAAAGATCCTCAAAAGAAAACTGCTAGAAATATTATAGCCAGGTCCAGAGTCCTCAGATCAAGGAGAAAATATTACAAGCTGCCAAGAAGAAACAATTTGAATATTGTGGAAACACAATTAGGATAACCTAGCATCTAGCAGCTGCTACATTAAGGGATCGAAGGGCCTGGAATATGATATTCTGGAGATCAAGGGAGCTAGGATTAAAACCAAGAATCATCTACTCAGCAAAATTGAGTATAGTGTTCCAGGGAAAAATATGGTCATTCAGTGAGATGGAGGACTTTCAAACATCCTTACTGAAAAAACCAGAACTGAAAAGAAAGTTTGACACTCCAACACAAGAAGCATGAAAAGGTAAACATGGAAAAGAAATCATAAGGAACTTATCAACAT
>CM053580.1:173164807-173180549 GCA_028627135.1 Pseudochirops cupreus | reverse complement strand
TTAAATGCCTGTGTACTTGGCACTGTGCTAAGTGCTAGGAATATACATATGAGAAAGGAAGTCAAGGCCTGTCTTCAAGAAACAAACAATCTAAGTGGGGAGGCAGGAAAGGAAGGGGGCATGATGGAGAAGTCAAAATATGTAGCTATCTAGGAAATAAATTTGTTTCTGATAGAGGATTCAGACACAGGTCTTCCTGTCAACAAGTCCCACTATCTCATGCTCTAGTCACCAACCAACACTACTCTTTTAGGGTTAAGTAGTCAGTGGCTCTAGGGATGAGCTGTTAGGTGACCTTAGGCACTATTGTAAATATTCATGTGTCTGAAAAATAAAAATAAACATCATGCAATTAAATTACAGATAGAATAATTTTTATGTGAAATAATCATGCCTGAGACATGTACATAATGGCCTAGGTATAGAAACAAAAAGATTACAGATGTTTTATAAAAACGAACAAATAGATTTCAATCACATTACTTGAACAAATATACCAAGTATCCTGGTGGTACCATTTCAAATAAATCACAGAAAGCTATATGTACTTTTGTAAACTTAATCTTCATTTACCTGGTTTCCTCAGGGGGAAAAAATACTAGAAACCTTGAAGTGCTCTGCAAAAATTAGTTATTTTTGTTAGAGGCAATATAGTATCTTGGAGTAAGGAAAACCAGTGTTTAACAGGTTAAACACCTCAAATGCTTAACTAAATCATGTGACTATGGAATAGTCACTTGACTTCTTTGACCTTTCGTTTCCTCCATCTGTAAAAATGGGTATGGAGAATGGAGAACAAAAGAAATTAACATTTATATAGCAACTACTATGTATGCACTAGGCAATATGCTAAACACTTTTTACAAATATTGTTTCTTTTGATCTTCATAACAATCTTGTGAGTAGCTACTATTATCATCTCCATTTTGCAGTTAAGGAAACTGAAACAGAGTATAACGTGCCAGGTTCACACAGTTAATAAGTGTTTAAGGTCAAATATGAACACATTCTCCTGGCACTATGCCTGTTGCTCTATACACTGCTCCACCAGCTGCCTGACTTGATAGGATGAGAGGGAGGAGTCTTGTGAGAATCAAATGAGGTGAAATACACATGAAGCTAGGGGCCAACATGAATGGAGTGCAGGGCTGAGTTCAAATCCAACCTCAGATATTTACTAGCTTTGTGACACTGGGCAAGTTACTTACCCCCATTTGCCTCAGCTTCCTCCTCTGTAAAGATAGCTGGAGAGAGAAAAATGGCAAAAACCACTCTAGTACCTTTGCCAAGAAAACCCCAACTTGGGTTCTGAAGAGTTTGACATGACTGAAAAATGACTGAGCAATAACGTACATAAAGTGCTTTATAAAGCTGGAATCACTATAAAAAGTGAGCTGCTACTATTACTTTACATGAAACATTGATAAATGTTTGTTCGGCATTCTTTATGTAGTGAAAGTGTGATTAGAAACTCAATACCACATTTTGATCATTCACCTTAACTGATGAACCAGGACCAGTTTCAATTACTATAATCAATAAGCATTTATGCATCTCTGTGTTTGTGACAACAAATGGCCAACTCAATGAATAATTTTTCTTATTCATGTGGAATGACTCAGGGAATCTGGAAGGAAATATACTGAACATGTTGCATGTATAAAGTAATATATGCACATTAATAGCTGAATAAAACCATATTTCCTGTTTTTACAGCTTGCAGATCAGGATTCTATAAAGCTTTTGCTGGGAACATAAAGTGCTCTAAGTGCCCTCCACACAGTTTAACCTATATGGAAGCAACATCTGTCTGCCAGTGTGAAAAGGGTTACTTCCGAGCTGAAAAAGACCCACCTTCGATGGCATGTACCAGTAAGTCTCATTAATTTAGTGTTTGGAATCCTTTCCCCCATGTTGTCTTTTTTGTTTTAATTTATTTTTTAGAAATCCTACACCTTAAGATTCTATTTGTCTTTGCCTATAATCAAGGGGAAAGCATTTCTTAAGTTATAAAGAAACAATTCTGTTTTTCATAAATATGAAAAAAATATTTTCATTTTGTCCTTCAAAAAGTATATTCTGTATTCAAAACTTGGGGCTAGTTGTAGGGATTTGAAAGCCCATATGCCTCTTAACTTGCTTTTTAATAGCAATGGGGGAATTATGTGGATAATTTCTGACTTAAACATGAAAATGCTGATTTTTAAACATTTTCTGTAATGCGTATCCTTAGAGTTGCCTGCCATGTGCTGCCAACTTCAGCAGAATCAGAATTCGGAAAGTAGAAAGACCAGGGTCTCCCTCAGAAAATCTTGTGATTCTTCTCAAAGAGGAGGTGAAGTGCCAGATCAGGATGTTAACTTTACCTTAGAGATTGGAGAAGCTGGCAGTCCCCTAAGAGATGCTGTACTAAGCACTGGCCTTAACCTCTCATTCCACCTCTAGTTCTGTCATTAATCATTTCTTTAGTTCTCATTATTACTAGTGTTCCTTTATCATGTAGATCAATCTACACGAATGCTCTAGACTTTTCAGCTTTCCTTCTGACAGGAGGAACAAAACACAGAGCTCAAAGGCAAATTCAGTTCAGCAATATTAACTCACCTTGACATATCTCTAAGTTTTGCAGAATGTATTGTTCACAGCAACTCTGTGAGGTAAACAGTTAAAAGATTATTGTCCCATTTTAAGATGAGGTTCTGACAGTGAGTGTGAGGTGGAATTTGAACCCAGCTCTCTTGAATTTAAATCTAAAGCTGAACAAACTTTCTGTAGGATAGTTCTAGCACATTTTAAGCAAGTGTGACATGGTAGGCATTTAAAAAAATTATTGATTGATTGACTGAAAATGCTACTACTGCTGCAAGAAACTGAATTCAGAGGACTAAAATAGAGTGGTAGATTCTCACAGAATCATAGATTATGGTTTAAAGGGACATTGACAGGTCAGTTTCAAAGTCATTGAGACAAAAAGGGATACATAATGCTTTTATGTGTGTTCCACTTTATATATTATCCAGTTGTCTTTTAAAATCCCAGTAAAAGAGACAATAAGATAACATTTATAATATACAATCAAGAGGAAGAGGCTGCTGTCATCTACATACTGGGGGAATGAAGAATGTCTTCTTCCAGATGTAGGTCCATTCCATTATCCATGTGATGCCTCTATCTTAAATGATCTGGGTATATGCAAAGAACCATTCCATATTGAAGCAATAAAACTTGCAGCCATTCCTTAACTGATGAGCATCTTATTAATGCCCAATTCTTTGGAAAAGCACAAAAAGAGATGGCATGAATAATTTTGTACATGTGGGTCTATAAAGCCAAGCAGGAACAGCTTTCCAGAGGACTGCTGCTGTGAACAGCTTCAAGGTTCTGATTATGTAGTATAATGAACTCTCTATTTATTCAGTAACAAATTAAAACAAAACAATGACAGAAACCAAAGTATAGCATTCACAATGTTATGACATAAAACGTTATCACTAAAGTGGCCACATAGTTTTCACCAAAGTGGTCGCCAAGTTTTAAACAAAAGATATCATTCAGTAAGAACTTAACTTGATTATCCTTAAGGAAGCAAGCCTCCTTAATGGACATAAAGTACAAAGGTCAGAGTTCTCCACCCCTAGGTCACATTGTCTTAATCTCTCAGTCAAAACGTCTTCTTTCTTCTTAATTGGGGATTAATTTCCAATCATCTTTAATTCAATCATCCTGAAGAGTACAAGATACAGAGTACAAAGTCCCTCCACCCCTAGGTTACATTAAATCATGATCTCAGTTTGCATTAAATACCCAAGGGCAGGTCTTTTCATCTTAACTTGAGGTTGGCTCTCAGTTTCCATGGTTCCTCTTCCATGGGTCCATGTCCTATCTGAATCCACCCAACTGTCATCTAGGTTCAAAGGCAGGCAGCTCCCAACTCCTTGTCCAGCTCCTTATCCAGCTCCTCATCCAATTCCTGTTCCATTTTGAAGCTCACAGTGTCCAGCCCAGCTTAAGTTCTTCACAATTTTTGTTCCTGGGAAGACAAAGCTTAACAGAACTACAGTAACATTCATGAACATTGCTGGCACCATCATCAATTCATTTTCTGCCTGTGAAATCAATGTAGACAAGGTCTGAGAAATCAACAAAAATTATCAGTATAATCCCAGGACCTCTGAAAACATCAGTAAAATCCTCCTCCAGTTTCCTCTGGAAACATACAACAAGAAAATCCTTTCAGGGCTTCTGAACCATCCGTAAGGTCCCAGAGCTTCTGTAACAACAGCAACATCCTCTATCAGCAGATGACTCTGACAAAGTAACATCAAAACAGACAAACAAAGTGCTAGCACCATAGCCATGCTTTCTCCCAGTTTCTGCTCTCTCTCAGCCTGGACTTTTCCTTATATGTGGTCATTGAGCTCCTCCCTATTCTATCCCTTCCTGTTGCATCAGGAACAGGGATTCACAGTTCTGTGTCTTAACAAAAGACTTGATATAATTATGGGCAAGAAACTTGAACTGAAACAATGTGTTAAATAATTAAATAGCTGAAACAAGGTGTTAACTACTTCTTTGCTTGCCATTATAGGGTCCTTTCCCATTTTTATGATCTCTTTGGGATCCAGACCTAGATGCAGTATTTCTGGATCAAAGGGTATGCATAGTTTTATAGAACTTTGGGCATAGTTCCAAATTGCCCTCCAGAATGGTTGGCTCAGTTCACAACTCCACCAACAGTGCATTAGTGTTTCAATTTTCCTGCATCTTATCTGACATTTAACATTTTCCTATTTTGTCAAGTTAGCCAGTCAGATAGGTACGATGTGGTACCTCAGAGCTGCTTTGATTTCCATGTCTCTAATGAATGGTGATAAAAACATTTTTTCATATGATTATAGATAGCTTTAATTTCTTCATCTGAAAACTGCCTGCTCATACCTCTTGACCGTTTATCAACTGGGAAATGACTTGTATTCTGATAAATTTGAGCCAGCTCCCTATATATTTTAGAAATGAGATCTTTATCAGAGAAACTGGTTATAAAAACTGTTTTTCAGCCTTCTGCTTCCCTTTTAATCTTGATTGCATTGGTGTTGTTTATGCAAAACCTTTTTGATTTAATGTCATCAAAATCATTCATTTTGCATTTCATAATTTACTCTGTCTTTTGTTTGGTCATAAATTCTTCCCTTCTCCATAAATCTGACAGGTAAACTATTCCTCTTAGTTTACTTACAGTATCAATCTTTATATTTAAATTATCTACCCATTTTGTCTTTAGCTTGGTATATGGTATAAGATGTTGATCTATGCCTAGTTTCTGCCACACTATTTTCAAGGTTTCCCACCAGTCTTAACTTTTTCCTTATTGATTTTTGGTTAGATTTATCTAATTCTTAGAGGGAAAGATTAAAATCCCCCACCATTATAGTAATACTATCTATTTCTACCTGTAATTCACTTAACTTTCCCTTTAAAAAATTAGATGCTATAGCATTTGGTACATAGACATTTAGTACTGATATTGCTTCATTTTCTGTGGTACATTTTGTCATAATGTAGTTTCCCTGTTTATCTCTTTAATTTAAATCTCTTTTAGAGATTTTGAGGAAAATTAGTCAATCTGAAAAGAAGGAAAAAAAACACAATATTGAGTTTCTTTTCTCATTTATTACTAAAAATTAGGTGATATGTTTTTATTTTGAAATGAAAGAACTATGCAAATTGCCTAACATTGATTAAAAGATATTTCCAAAAATGCATGTGCAATTTGATTTTTTTTTTCATAAATGTCTGGAGTCCTTCCTGTGCCTTAATTCTGGGTCTATGAATTAAACAGCTTCTGACCTTGGTCAAGTTATTTACATTCTCTGGGCTTTAGTTTCTATGGGTTGAATTACGTGTGCTCTGTGATCTCTCCTACTCTTAAACTCTATGCTTCTCTGTGAATCTATTTATAATCTCATTTCTGATGTTTTTATAATATACTGCAAGAACATGTAGTTGTTGTTTCCAACCCTGAGGCAGGATGAGAGCCCTAGTCTTAGTGAATACTCTTCTGGCCTACTAATGATCAAATAGCCAGCCACTTTAAGGATAGAAACATTTGTATAATCCTGCTCTTTTTCACAAGCCCGTCTCAGGAGAAATGTTAGACAAACAATTTATGTGCAAATATATTTGTTTTGTTAGCAATAAAAAAATCCCCTTAAGTAATGATACTTATTGTTTTCACCATCATCGTCATCCTCATTAACAACAACGCTTATCTGTTCCTTTAATGTTTGCAAAGTGTCCTACATATCATCTTACAGGATAATAGCAATAATAATAATATGAATAATGACAGCTAGCATTGATGTAGTGCTTGGAGGTTTGCGAAGTATTACATATGTTACATCATTTGAGCCTCACAACAATGCTATGAAATAGGTATTAATGATTACCCTGATTTGGCAGAGGAAGAAGCTCAGGGTGAGATAATTTGAGATCACATAACTACAAAGTGTCTGACACAAAAACTTGAAGTCAAGTCTTTTTTAAGCCCAGGGTTCTCATTACTATACCATTTACTTTTTTAAAAACTATGCATAGTTTAAAATGCGTATGTAAAATCATTTTAAGTTTGCATACATCTGTTAAAAGTTGGAAAAGTTTATGTATGTATGTATGTATGTATGTATTTATTTATTGCTTTTTGGAGGGGTGAAGGCAGGGGAATTGGGGTTAAGTGACTTGCCCAAGTTCACATGGGTAGTAAGTGTGTCAAGTGTCTGAGGTCACATCTGAACTCAGGTCCTCCTGACTCCAGGGCTGGTGCTGTATTCACTCCACCACCTAGTGGCCCCAAGTTTATTTCTTTAAAGGAAAAGGAGATAGCTTTCAAGTTTTCAAAGTTTAATTATGGTCCTATATATGGGACCCAAGATCTATAAATTCCCTATAAGTGGTTATAAAATCTAAAGGGAAAAAATGTACATTTATTTCAATATATATCCATATCATTTTTATTAGTGTTGACAAACTGTCTTTCAAAAACAATGGTTTTAACTAAAATATTAGAACACATACATTAATTAAACAGTTTCTTTATATATGTACAAATTGCTTCATTGTTTTTTTTTTAACCATAACTTCTCAGACAATTTAGGGAAACAAGTTAGCTATCATTTGTGATCTAAAAGATTTGCAAAAGGATAAATTTTTTTGTCATAGAGGAGCTCACAAATTAGTTGAATATTGCTGAATATACAATGGCTTTTTATAAGTTAATTAATTCAACCAGTTTAATAAAAAATTAAATTACCAAAAAGGTTGAGCAATGCAAGTAATAACAGTCATAAGAAAAAGGAAGCAATAAATGAATCCTGCCATTTCCTGATTCATTGTTTCTCCAGTGAGAATCTGGTCACCCTGACGGTTTGTGTTTTCATAATGTTATGTCACCAATGCAATACCCATGGCAGTTGCTATGAATATGCAGGCATATTTTCAGGTTTGAATAACAAGATATAACAGACTCTCTTCTTCAAAGACAAAACCAAGATATTTATTCATATGCCAGAAAGTTAAATCCACCATGGTAAAAAAGAAGTTGGTACACATTACCAGTGCAAGAAGCACTGCCATCCCCTAGCCTTCCTTCCATCAGGCCTCCCCACAAAAAAAGCTCCCTTGGGTAAAATGCCCTTCTCTCACCCATGCTAGCTGCTCTGCCTCCTCTCTCACTCTCAGTTCCTCTCACTCTCCCACTTCCTGCTCCATCAGTTCTTCTTCCACCAGTTCTGCAAGTTCTTCCCACCCCAGGCTCCATGTGACTCAGGCTCATGGGACTCAGGTTTCCATGTCATTCAGGCTCAGAGCAAGTCACATAGGCCTATTATGGGTAAGAAAGATCTTCTCATTTCATTAACAATATATTACACATTCAAATGTCTATGTGAATATATGTGTTATATATTTGTGCATATATTCATGGTGGAGTATAATATGCATAGATGTATGTCCTTTGAAGCAATATGTTTTTTAACGGCTAGGGAGTTAGTCTCAGTATCAAGAAAGCCTAAGTTTAAGTTCTGCCTCTGATACATTGCCTTTTTAACTAAAGGTAAATCTCTCAGTAGCCTTAGGATAGGCATTGATCTGTTACTGTGGAAAATATTTATTCACAGCCAATTTTCATACCAATGAAATCACAAATTTAAATAAACATAGGTTTAAATATCAATAGATATGTGCATATATGTAAAATCAGTAAGATATTATCAACCTACACATATTTTAAAATAAATAACAAAATTTTAATAAGTGAGGGAGAAATTGATTTCCTTATGACTCTCAACTCTTTTCCCCTGTGGCCTGCCATCATTCAAAAAAAAAAAAGAAAAGACCAGACAAAACAGAGTTCAGAGAAGTGACCACATGGCCTCCATTCTGGGAGGAAGATAGTTGGAGAGTCAATATTACCTATTAATAATAAATGGAAAAAGTATCAGACTATGAGCTAGGAGACATCAATTTTAATACTTTTTTTCAGTAGAACCAGTTTATGACCTTAGGTGAGTCACTTAACTGTGAACCTCATTCTGTTTGCTTGTACTATAAGAGAGCAGAATAAGATAATCTTTGAGGTATTGTGCAACTCTAATATTCTTTGATCAGAGGGAATATGCGTGAATCTGGAAAATAAATGGACAGTATCTTCATACCCCACTCTACCCACCCCCAAAATTGTTCTGCTGCCTCCATTTTAAGAACCACAGAAAGAGATCAAATGTTAAATGTGTCTATGGGAAGAGAGAGGAGGAGGGAGAAGGACCAGAGCTCATTTAGTGTTTTCTGTTTTCCTAAACCTAGGACATCAATTTTAACAAACCTAAATTTCAAGCAATTTGATATGGTTAAAATTGCATTCAAACATATGAGCAAAAATAAGGTTATGTTTTCTTATGAAAATTTATACTATGGACATGAAAAATAGCTGAGGTCCAACAAGAGTAACTATAATTTTATTGTGATTGGTTGGTGGGGGAAGGAAGAATAGAATTTGATTTTCATTTGTATGTAATACTTGTTTCCATTAAGAGAGGTGAGGATGCAAATTGACATCAGAAATCTCTGAGAGCTTTCTACACAGATGTCTCCACAAGGGTTATTGCTGCCAAGTTTTTTTCCATGTGTCACATAATCTTTGTATAATTTATAGATGATAACAAAGCAATCAGGTCACATTCCTAAAAGCCCAGTGACACATAATTTAGTTGAATATGAGGATTAGAATTAATTGTCCCTTTTTTCTAAGTTCTAAATCTTAATAAATGATTCACTGCATATCATTACAGCTTAATATTTGCATGAAATCACAGTTTAGCTAGCATAATTTAATGGCAATTAAAAAGCTATTTAATCATCATGCAAATGGGCATAAGGACCCTTGAGTCAGAAAAGTGCCTGCTTTAAAAAAAATACCTGCAGGCAGTCAGTTATAAACTTGCAGACCCCCATCACATAATTGATAATATTCTTTATATTCATAAAAATATATGAATGAACAATAATTCATGTTTCTACTATAAATAAGGGATAGATGAACAATTTGATTATATCATCTGGTAGGAGGATTATAATGGTAATGAGTCCTATTATCCCAGGTAGAAGTCTAGGTAGGTAGAACAAAAACGGGAAATGTCCATGTACTCTTTTTCAGAATCTTTATCATAGTTTTCCTATCACATTGAGTATGTAATATGTCACAGCAGAAAGTGTTGGGAAGATTCAGGACATTGTCCCTGTCTCTCACAAAATATCAAATTGAAGAGCTGAAGAAATCTCAGAGATAATTTAGTCCAATATTTTCCTTAATCAGAATGCCCTGTACAATGCACCACAACAATACTGATCTGAAGTTTTCCTTACAGACATCCCTAAACTGTCAGATAATCTTTTCCATTAATAAACTCACATGGTGTACAGGAGATGGAAAGTAGGCCAAGGGAATTGGGGGAGAGAAAGGGAAGATAAACTTTGAAACCAAAACTCTGGAGCTTGAGACCAAATTCACTGTCAAGTAGTCATATAATTAAGCTAACAGTCTCAGAAGAACTCTAAAGTCACAGATATAACAAAGTTACAAGCTGAAAAAGAATAGAAAACGCCTACAATATGGAGAAATTACAGAACTTTTCCATGAACCTATGAAGATTTTAAGAAATAATTTTATATCTACCAATAATAATTATACAATAATTACTCACTTAATTCTGAATCTAGTTCTCATCCTTAAACTAGCATCAGAAATTTTTATGGTACCTCAGGACCTTGTCAATAAAAATGAAAAATTAAAATTAAAAAATAATATAGATAGTTTGTGTTCATATTATGTCTAATGTATGTACTAGTCACTCTCTCTGAGGGAGATGCAAAGGAATGCAAGCCAAATGCTCTAACCTCAAAGAATTGGGAAGAGAGTATTTACATATAACTGAATTACTAATAGCATAACTCAACTTTTTCAAATAATAGACAATAAAAGAAAAGTGGGGATGGAAATAAGAAGGCTTCATTGAGGATATGAAATTTAATTGGACTCAGCAAGACTGTCCCAGAGCTAATTCTGTAAGAAATTCTTTCAATTATTATAACTAGGATTGCCTTTTTTCTTTCCCTTTTACTCTTTCTGTATTTTGTTCTGTCATTATTTCTTCTCCCATTTTCTCCCCTACTTTTTTTCCCCTTCTTTCTCTTTCTGTCACTCTCTCTCCTCCATTACTATCCCCTTTCTCATTCCCTACTTTGTGTTCCTTAAGCATGTCTCTACAATATGTAAATGAATTACCACATATATTTTGGGTTTCTTAATATTTGCAAATTTTCACTAATTTTATCTTCCTTATTGAGAATTCTAAAAGTAGCTGAATGGAAGATGAATGTGTCTTAAGAAATGTGTCGACACAACACTGGAAATAGTGTCCAGTGCGTAGAAGAGATTGCTCATAGTAGTAGTAGTGCATTTACAAAGATAGATGTGTACATACACAATTGAATTGAGTTGGGTTTTTTGCTTACTTGTTTTCAAAAACTTCACTTTACTTCCCCATAAGCCAGTCCCTCTACAAAGAGAGTTTTCCACATGAGATATAAAATCTCATAGCCTTATTCAGTTACCAAAAGAATTGAGCTCAGTAGCAATTAAAATTAAAAGAAATTAAAAGTTGTACAACATTCTGGTTCTTTTAAGTAAATTTATGTAATTTTCAAAAGAATAAGTTGTGACATTTTAATAAGATATAAAAATAAAAATCCATACAAAAACAAAAATAATATTTCAGTCATCTCATTTATACATCAACAAGAGAGAAAAAAGAAAATTTCTTTTTTTTGTCTTTATTAATTTGTTTGTTTACTTTCAGTTTACAAGATTCTGTTTCACAGTCCCTAGAGTTTCAAATTTTCCTCCCTCTCTTCCCCCCTCCTCCCCACAGTGACATGTAATCAAGTATAGGATATGCCAATACTTTCACATTAGACATTAGTCAGGTTATAAAGAAGGATTGTAATGGATGGAATGAACAGTGGGAAAGAGGAAATAAGACCAAACAAGAAAAAGAAAGAGAACAGGTAGTTTGCTTCAGTTTGCATTCAAACCCTGCTCTTTCTAGTTCCTTCTAGTTCTTTCTCTGAATGTAGATGTCTCTCTCTATCATGAGTCTTTTGGAGTTGTCTTATAACCTTGCGTTGCTGAGAAGAGTCCAGTCTATCAAAGTTGGTCATCACACATATACTGGCCTGTAATTGTGTATAAATTTCTCCTGGTTCTGCTATTCTAACTCAGCATCAGTTTGTATAAGTCTCTCCTAGTAAATATGAAGTCCATCTGCTCCTCATTTCTTATAGCTCAGTAGTATTCCATTACATCCATATACCACAACTTGTTTAGCCACCCCCTTAATTTCCAGGTATTTGCCACCACAAAAAGAGCTGCAATAAATATTTTTGTACAAATGGGTCTTCCTCCCACTTCTATGATTTCTTTGGGATTCAACCCTAGAAGTGTTATTGCTGAGTCAAAGGGTATGCAATTATTTATAGCCCTTTGGACATTGTTTCAGATTGCTCTCCAGAATGGTTGAATCAGTTCACAACTCCACCAACAACGCATTAGTGTTCCAATTTTTCCACATCCTCTCCAGCATTTGTCATTTTCCTGTTGTGTCATCTTATCCAATCTGACCAGTGAGATGTGGTAACTCTGAGTTGTTCTGATTAGTCTTTCTCTAATCAATAGTGATTTGGAGCATTTTTTCATGTTTATAGATATCTTTCATTTCTTCCTCTGAAAACTGCTGTTCATATCCTTTGACCATTTATCAATTGAGGAATGATTTCTATCCTTATCAATTTGACTCTGTTCTCTGTATATTTTAGAAATGAGGTCTTTATCAAAAACACTAATTGTAAAAATTCTTTTCCCAATTTTTTACTTCTCTCCTAATCTTGGTTGTATTGGCTTTGTTTGTACAGAAACTTTTCAATGTAATGTAATCAAAATTATCCATTTTGCATTTTGTAATGCTCTCTAACTCTTGTTTGGTCATAAAGTCTTCCCTTCTCCATAAATCTCACAGGTAAACTATTCCTTGATCTCCCAGATTGCCTACAGCATCAGCCTTTATACCTAGATCATGAGCCCGTTTAGACCTGATTTTGGTATACAATGTTAGATAATAGCCTATGCCCAGTTTCTGCCATACTATATTCTGGTTTTCCCAGCAACTTTTATATCCTGCTACTTTTCCAAATTTATTTATTGTCTCAAGTAGTTTTTTTCTTGATTCTCCAGGATTTTCTAAGTATATCATCTGCAAAGAGTGATGGCTTAGTCTCTTCTTCACCTAATTTGATTTCTTTGATTTCTTCTTCTTTAATTGCTACTGCCAACATTTCTAGTACCAGATTGAATAGAAGATTCCTGGTACCAGATTGAGGGAGAGGGTAGTTAGAAGCAAACACTTTTGAAAAGGGAAAGGGTCAAAATAGAAAATAAAATAAGTGGAGGTCGGGATAGGATGGAGGGAAGTACAGTCAGTCTTTCACAATATAACTACTATGGAAACATTTTGCGTGACTGTACAAGCACTACCTATACTGAACTGCTTGTCTTCCCAGTGGGGGTGGGTGAGGAGGGAAGAAGGGAAAGAATCTTGAACTCAAAGTTTTAAAAACGAATGTTTAGAAAATCGGTTTTTACGTGCAACTGAGAAATAAGACATACAGCCACAGTGGTATAGAGATCCATCTTGCCCTACTTAAAAGTTAGACTGGGAATGGGGGGAGGATATAAGAGAAAGCTGATTGAGGGAAGGGTTAGTTAGTATGCTTTCAATCTTGGGGTGGGGGTCGGGGAAAGATGGGGCGAAAATTTGTAACTCAAAATCTCATGGAAATGAATGTTTATAACTAAAAATAAATAAATAAAAGTTAAAAAAAATAAAATGAGTCCTTTATCAGAGATACCCACACACAAAAAAATCCCAGTTTTCTGCTTTCCTTATAATTTTGGTTGCATTGTTTTTGTTTGTGCAAAAACTTTTAAATTTAATATAATGAAAATTATCTATTTTTTATTTTGTAGTGCTCTCTATCTCTTTTTTGGTCAAAAATGCTTCCCTTATCCATAAATCTGATAGATCATGTTATGTAAATCATAAGAACTTAATTATATGGGCCTGGGGTGCAGGACCTGCAGCCTCTAATCCATGTATTACTCTCTAGAGTTTCACATTCTGTGAAGTCTGGATTCAGTCAAAGAGCCAAATTTGAGGGCCTAAAGGGCCTTATGAGATTTGGAGACTCCCAGTTCCCCACCTCAATACAGACAATGTGATGATTCAGTGGACAAAATGCTGAGCTTAAATTCAGGAAGATGAATTCAAATCCTGGTGCAGATGTTTCCTAGCTGTGTGTCTCTGGAAAAACAACTCAACCTCTCTCACCATCAGTTTCCTTATATGTAAAGTGAGTGTATAGGACTTATTAGCTTCAAATTTCTCTTCTAACTCTAAATCCATTGTCCTACAAATCTCACACTAACTACGGGAATAGTAACAGAATAGCCAGTTGCCCTTGATTTGTCTATTTCACTAGGTCCATATGGATTATATCTTGAGATATTGAAAAAACAGCAGATGTGAGTGGTAAACTACTATTAATTATCTTTGAAAGTTCAGAGAGAATGGGAGAGATGTTATAGGATTAGAGATGGAAAATGTCCTAATTTTCAAAAATAGAGCAGAGTGCAGTCTATGAACTATATACCAGTGTATTCTCTCTAGTTCCTTACAAAATTCTATGGATGTATTATTAAAGTAATGACTAGAAGACATCTGAAAATGGAAATAATTATCACTCCCCAGTGATGCCTTCATTGAGAAAAGGCCATGTTATTTGAATTTCATTTCCTGTTTTGACATTTATTAGATTGCTGTATCAAGAAAATTCTGTGTATATAGTTTACATAAATTTCAGCAATGCATTTGGCATTCTTATATTATTCATATGTATAATAAGGAGAAATATGTGCTAGACAAATAATATAATTGGGTGGATCAAGACAGGTTAGAATATTGGGCCAATTCTTTTTTGTTTGTGTTTTTTGGAGGAGGGAAGGCAGGGCAATTGGAGTTAAGTGACTGGCCCAAGGTCACAGAGCTAGTAGTGTTAAGGGCCTAAGGCCATATTTAAATTGTGGGCCTCCAGACTACAGGGCTGCTGCTCTATTCACTGTGCCACTTAGCTGGCCCTATTGGGCCAATTGTAATAAGACATACAATGGAGTGAATTATAAAATTCTTGTTTTGGGAGTATAAACTCCATATAAGCCATATAAGTGTTTCATTTGGGCTCAGCAGACAGGCAAAAGAATAAGTAAAAGTTGAAAAGAGGCTTTTTTAAGCTTATACCAGGGGCAAGGGGGAATTTCTTTTGGTCCCTCTAACAATGAAATATGTTGCCTTATCACTTAAGTCTACAATCAAAGACCTTACTGGAGGTCTTCAATCAAGACCTGTTTGACATTTTGTAGAGGATTTCTCAGGTATGTGTTAAACTAGACAATTTTTGAAGTCCTGGAGATACCGTGATTCTGAGTTGCTGGGTGAAAAAGTCTAGTGAAATGAAAATTAACAAAGATAAATGCTAAGAAGTTCTTTAATGAGGTTTAAAAAAAACCTTGGCAGGGAATACTGAGAAAATCTACTCTTCTATAACTATAAGGTTTTAACTGGCAACTTTCTCAGCATGACTCAATTGTATAACATAGCTGCTATAAACACTAATTCAATCTTATGTAGCCTATTTTTCAACATTGTCATATTAAAATAGTCCCCATAAAAATCTTACTTTCTTTTTTTTTAATTTTATTTTAGTTTGCATCATTCATTTCCACAAGATTTTGAGTTACATATTTTCTCCCCATGTTTCCCCTACCCACCACCCCAAAACAGCCATCCCAGTGTATACCCCCTCCCCCAGTCTATTCTCTCCCATGTCTTCCCCCCTCACCCCTGTGACTTTTCAGTAGGGCAGGAGGGATCTCCCAACCACAGTTTCTGTGTATCTCAAGTTCCAGTTGGATGCAGTTAATAATAATAATAATAAAAATTGCATATATATAGATAGATAGATGTTTATAACATTTGACTATGGAACTTTAGATTCTAGATTCTTTCTCTTCCTCCATCGTCAC
>CM053580.1:173143176-173164307 GCA_028627135.1 Pseudochirops cupreus | reverse complement strand
GTACAGATACTTCAAGATATCCTTCCAGGAGGGGATGTTCTCTCAGTATTTTTCAGAAATATGGTGCTTTGGAGATAATAAATCTCAGAACATGGAAGCAGAAAGCTGTGTTTTATGCCACTCAGTGCTTTCCCATTCTCAGTGATACTTCATTAGTTTTGTGTGAATACAGTGGTGTTTTTATATCCATTTTATTTGCACATACACAATAAGCTAGGTAGTATCACTGTTCCTTAAAGCTTCTGCTAGATATAAAAAGCAACCACTTTAAAATGAAATGCCCTAAACTGCCTGGCATACGTAATAAAAAATAAACTCTAGGAAGTTTATAGTTGTGGAAAACAGAAAGAAAATAAATGTTATGAATAATAGAGCTGCCTAGAAAGTTACTTGAAATAGCAACTATTGCTAAAGGAGGAAGTGCACAAGCATAAGCCCTTTACTTTAGCTTCAGGTCAATGATTTCTTGCTGTCTACCATTTGTGAGGTACTTCATTATAATGGAGATATCAATATATTGCTTAGTACTTAAAATTCTAGATGATAAATTAAATAGTGCCACTTTGGAAATGCAACAGAATATCCACAGAGTGAGTAATTTCCTCTGCCACCAGAATACCTAAGAAAAACAGAATATTTTCTGTCTGGAAAATATTATTTTGTAATTGATTTTCCTGGGTTTTCCAAATAATTATTTGGCATTTTATCTTTTATTTCAAGAGTAGAAATACTTTTATTTATCATTTTGCATATGTCAAAATATAGTTCAGTCAGAATATAACAGTTTAATATTAGCTTATTCTAGATTTCAAATCCTTCTTCTAGAAATAGGTTGTGTGATTATTTCTTTCTTCACAGTATGTATTTTTATTGAATGTTCACTCATGACTGGTAGATAACTAAGCCTGATCTTTGTGAATGAGTGAGTTCTTTTTGAGAATACTTTGAGAGATACATTTATTAAATTCTCAATAAATTTTTCCCCCTTCAAAAAATAATATACTTCATAATATATATTAAAATCAGGGCAATGGGTGCGCTTAGAATATATACATATAATATGCACACACACATACATGTGTGGCTATATATACACATAAAATACACATATGTATGCATATATATGTATATATACACATACATGTGTGCATATGTGTGTATGTGTGTATATACATATATGTATAATCAGACGTGATTTGACTATTGATTTGATTGTGACCAGTTAGTACAGAGAATTCTAGTTGAGGAATTTCCACTATTAATGATATTCTATCTAAGATATAAGATGTAGCAAAAGTATATATTTTTGATAAGTCTTATAATCTTAGATAGTTGCCAAGGTTAGTGACTTTTCCAGCATCAAAGAACAAAGTACATCAGTATATTTCAGAGGCAAGACTTGAACTGTAATATTCCTTTACTCTGAGACCAGGTCACTGTGATGCCATGCATGAGCAGCTTTCCAGAAGAATGCTACTGTGAACAGCTTTTAAGATTCTGATTGTGCAGTATAATGAACACTCTATTTATTCCATAACAAATCAAGGCAAAACATTCACAGAAAATCAAGGTACAACATTCACAATATTACAACTTATCATGGAAAATCACTATGTAGTGTTCACAACAGCTTATCATTAAAATGGCCACATAATTTTCACCAAAGTGGTCACAATAGTTTTCCACAAAGTAAATCATTTAGTACATTCAATCTTCCCCAAGGAGGTTTGCCTCCTTACTCAGTTGTCTAGTCATCTCTGAGTACAATAGTCAAAGTCTTCCACTCATGGGGCACATTAAGTTAACTCAATCAGTCACTTATTCAGCAATCAATAACTAAGTATCATTAATCACTAAGTACAATCATCAGAAAATACATAGACCCTCCACCCCTAGGTCACCAGTAAACTACAATTTCATCACTACTCAGTACCCACAGAGAGGTCTTTTGATCTTGACTCGAGGTAGGCAACTCCTACCTGAATCCACCAGTCACCTGGATTCAAAGGCAGACAGCTCCCAGTGTAAGTCCTGCTCCCCACTGAAGTTGACAGGGTCCAGTCCATCTCAAATCCTTCACAATTTCTGTTCCCAGGAATTCAAGGCTCAAGCAAGCCACAAACAGACAAAGTCTTAGCATCCTGGTCATGCGTCATCAGTCTTCTGCAGCTTGTTCAAAAAATCAGAATCACCTTATCTAGCCTGGGGGGAAACGGCTCCTGGGCTCCTTGGCTCCTGGACTCCTGCACTCCTCTTCAGCCTTCTGGGCTCCTCTTCAGAAGAAGCTCTGTCACCACAAATTCTTGGGATATTCTGACTCAGTTCTTGATTCTCATTTCTCTTCTGTAGCTGCTCTGCCTCCAGATGCTGGTCCCAAGAAATTCTGACTGTGCCTCTCTAGGTCTTTTCTTATATACACCCAGCATTAGCTCCCTGTTTCAGCCAACCCCTTCCTGTTATGTCAGCAACAGGAGACAGGAGTTCATACTTTCTGTTGCCTCTACAAAGGCTTGATCAGTTACTAAGTGCTGAGTACCTGCTACATTTGCCAACATAAAGGGATCTTCAAATTCAAATTAATTACCATTATAGTCACTATCCAACATTATTATTACTACTACTACTACTAATAATAATTAGCTAATATTAATATAGAGCTTACTATGTGCCTGGTATTGTGCTAAGCACTTTACAATTATTATCTCATCTGATTCTCAAAACATCCCTAGAAGGTAAGGTAGCAGAGTCCAAAACAAGAAGCATCCCAACAAGTCAGCAGCAAGTCCCACCACAGCAAACCAGTGGTAGATCCTGAGCCCCAGCATGGTGGAGCAGGCAAACACCAACACCAGGGCCTCTCATACCTCAACATAGCCACAGGAGTGGCTAGACTCCAGCTCTGAGAACTGCCATGTGCTTCAGCATATCCTCCAGCAAAGAGGTAACCTCTAGCAACCACACCATCATGTACTTCAGTGTAGCCTGGTGAAATGCAGGAATACCTCACCAGCTTCAGCACGTGCTAGATATCCCCACTAGGACACAAGATCAGCACCAGGTAAGTTGCCAGACCCTAGGGCCTCCAGCAGCATTAGCCAACCCCTTCAGTGTGCCACCAGAAAAAACGGGTCATACATGGGCTTCAGGCCAACATCAGTGCAGCACCAGGTAAAGTGTCAGGGCCTGAAGCCCCTGGCACAAAAAAAATCTGAGCCAGTGACCCTTTGCCCCTGGTATAGAGCTCAAATTTAGAAGAGAGTGAAAGGACAAAAAAGAAGAGAGAAAAAAGCAAAAAACAATCTGACCATAGAAAGTTATTATGGTGACAGGAAAGAGCAAGACACAAACTCAGAAGAGGACAACAATGGTAAAACACCTATGGCAGTAGTTCTCAACCTTCCTAATGCCACGACTCTTTAATACTTGTATGTGGGTGTATCTGCATGTGGGCAGACCCACCTGGAGATGGATAGAGGAGTGGTGTCTTGGTTCCTAAGACCATCAAAAATATGTGTTTTCTGATGGTCTTAGGTGACCCTTGTGAAACAGTCATTTGACCCCCAAAGGGGTCACAACCCACAGGTTGAGAACTGCTGACCTATGAGCAAAACCCCAAAGAACAATGCAAAGTTGTCTCAAGCCCAGAAAGAACTCATTAAAGAGCTCAAACAGGAGCTTTAAAATCATATAAAAGAGGTAGAAGAAAAAATGGGAAAAGAAATAAGAGTGATGCAAGAGAATAATGGGAAAAGAGTCAACAAAAGGAAAATGACATAAAAGGAAAATAATTAATGTTGAAGAGGATGTGGGAAAAGTGGGAATGTAATGCACTGTGGATGGAGCAATTTGGAACTATGCTCAAGAGGCAACCAAACTGGTGTATACCCTTTGGTCCAGCAATACCACTACTAGGGATTCCAAAGAGATAATAAAAAATGGAAAAGGATTTAAATGTACAAAAATATTTACAGCAGCCCTTTCTGTTGTGGAAAAATATTGGAAATTTATGTGATGCCCATCAACTTAGGAATGACTGAACAAGATATGGTAAATCAATGTAATGGAACATTATTGCGCAATAAAAGCTGATGAACAGGCAGATTTCAGAAAAACATGGAAATTTTTGTACAAACTGATGCAAAGTGAAATGAGCAGAACCAGGAAAACACTGTACAAAGTATCAGCAACATTTTGTGATGACCTGCTACGAATGACTCAGTTCTACTTAGCAACACAATGATCCAAGGCAAGTACAAAGGACTCAGGAAGAAAAATGTTATCCACTTCCAGATAAAGAATGGATGGACTCAGAATGCAGACTGAAGCATATTTTTTCACATATTCTATTTTTTGTGGTTTATTTTCTTTTGGTCTGTTTCTTCTTTTACAACTATGACTAAAATGGAAATATGTTTTACATGATAGCACATAAAACCTACATCAAGTTGCCAATTATTTTCGGAAGAGAGGAGGGGGAAAGGGGTGGGAGAAAAATTTGTAACTGGAAATCTTGTAAAAATGAATTGTAAAAATTGTCTTGACATGTAAATGGGGGAAAATACTATTAAAAAGAAATAGGTTAAAATAAAGACAATAATCCATCATTTTCTTCAAATACCACATAAAAGTAATAAAACAAATCAATTTAACTGGCCATATCTTTAATCCTATGTTTCATCCTGCATCTATACTATACCATCTTTCTGCCAAGAGGTAGAATGCTAGTCA
This sequence comes from Pseudochirops cupreus, assembly GCA_028627135.1. NCBI lineage: Eukaryota > Metazoa > Chordata > Mammalia > Diprotodontia > Pseudocheiridae > Pseudochirops > Pseudochirops cupreus. The sequence goes on along the minus strand of CM053580.1, from coordinate 173,159,579 downwards.
GCCAGCCATTAAGCTTTTATTAAGAGACCTACTCTGACCCAGTCACTGGGCTAAGTATACTCTGATGAGTGAGACAACAAGGAAACAAAGATGTATAAACAAGTTTTGTATAGAATAAATAGAAAATAATAGACAGAAGGCATTATAATTAGAACAGATTGGGAAAGGCTTCCTATAGAAGGTAATATATGAGTTGGCATTTGAGGAAAGCCAGGGAAGCCAAGAGGTGAAGTGAAGATAACATTGGAGAAAATTCCTGACATGACAGATGGCTAAAGAAAAGAAAATGTCCAGAACTGGGAGATGGAGTCTAGTTTGTGAAACAGCTAGAAAGCCAGTATTACCAGATCTAAAATGTGGAAGGAGACTGAAGTTGAAAGAAGACTGAAAAAGGGGAGAGGGTAGGTTCTGAATGCTTTGGAATACCAAACAGAAGATTTTGTCTTTAATTCTGGAGTCGACAGGGAGTTACTGAAGATTATTAGGGTCAAGTTCAGACCTGTACTTTAAGAAAATCATTTTGATGGTTGAATAGAGGATGGACTGAAATCAGGGGAGACTTGTGGAAGGGAGATGAACCAGCCAGTTATTGGGATTAGTTCAGCACAGGTGATGAGGGCCTGTAACAAAGTGGTGGCAGTATCCAAGGGAAGGCTGGGCATAGCCAAGAGATATTACAAAAGTGAAATCCGTATTCCTAGACAGTATGTTGGATTGGTGGTGTGGGAAGGAAGAGGGGTGAGAGATAGTGAGTATGCTTTGTCATCAATTTTCTGAAGTCTTTCTTGGTTACTGCATTTCGGTGCCAAACTCTTGTTTTAGAATTTTATTTTTGTTGTGAACTTAGTGATCATCCACAAACCTGGTAGAGAAAGAAAAGAGGACTACATATGAAACTATGAACCTCTATCACATAGTTTGTTTTTAAATGTATGGTGAATTTAATATAATAGTAACAAAATTACCATTTGTGCCCACCTTTGAACTTTTTTCTTCTGAGTACTTTCAAAAAAATAAATTTTATTTATTCCTTTGTTTTTACATCACATAAATGTTCCTTTTTCCTTCCCACCACCTCCTTCCAGGCTGAGTAGCTAGGTGGCACACTGGATGGAGTGTCAGGCCTAGAATCAGGAAGAATCCTCTTACTGAGTACAAATATGGCCTCAGACACTTTACCAGCTGTGTGATCCTGGGCCAGTCACTTACCTTGTTAACCTCAATTTCCTCATCTGTAAAATTTGCTGGAGAAGAAAATGGCAAATGGTCCCTTAAGAAAAGAAATGCTTCTTAAGCTCTTCTAAAGGACCTTCCACTATTTAAATCACTTTGGGGCTATAATTGGTCAACCCTAATCTCCAAAATTTAATAAATATTACAGAGAGAGCACTAAAAGAATAAAAGAAAAGCTAAAACAGAAACACAACCCAAAAAATGAAATAATGTAACAACCTCAAAGAAGCGACTGAATCTGGGAAAGGACACAAAGGGCCAATTCTTGGGTTTAAATAATGAAGTCTATGTGCTAGGTGACATCATATCTTTGCAGTTCATAGTATGTTTGCCCTGCAATATCTCTGCCAAGAAAACCCCAAAAGGGGTCACAAAGAGTTGGACACAACTGAAGAGTGACTCAACAACAATCCCCTCCCAGAGAGTCATTTTATGTAACAAATAATATTCTTTAAAGAAAAAAGAGGAAAATGAGAAAAAAACAGGAACATCAATCAGTAATAATTTGAAAATACATACAACACACACAGATGTGAACCTCACACCAATTCATAAGAGGTGTCTTTCCGTGTATAAACTTTGGAGTAATTCTTGTTCTGAATAATTTTGCAAAGGTCCCTTTCAGTTATTTCGCGGTGGTTGTTCTTTCCATTAAATTGTTGTAGTCATTATGTGTGTTGTTTTCTTGCCTCTGCTTACTTTACACTGCATCACTTCATGTCTTTTCATGCTTCCCTGAATTCACCATATTCATCATTTTTATGGCATAGGAATATTCCATTATATTTCTGTATGTCCATTTGTTTACCCTCCAAATGATAACTATTTTTTTCCAGTCTTTGGTACATATGAGGACTTTCTTCTTATCAATGACCTCGTTTTAGTATAGATCTAGTAATGGCACCTCTGGGTCAAAGAGAGTGAATATTTTATTCACATTATTTGTATAACTCCAAGTTGCTTTCCATGAACAACTAAGTGGTACAGTGGAATAAGCTCAAGAATTAGTCAGAAAGTTTAAATCCAGGGGCAGCTAAGTGGCATGGTGAATAGTACACCAGCCCTGGAGTGAGGAGCTTCTGAGTTCAAATTTGGCCTCAGACACTTAAGACTTCCTAGCTGTGTAATCTTGAGCAAGTCACTTAATCCCGATTGCCCTGCCTTTCCCCCTCAAAAAAAAAGTTTAAATCCAGCACCAGACACTAAATGACCTTGGCAAGGACCCTCTGACTCTAACCCTAACCTGGTTAGCCTTAGCTCCTCATCTGTAAAATGAACTAAAAGAAGGAAATGGCAAACCACTCCAGTATCTTTGCTAAGAAAATCTTAAACGGCTAACAAAGAATTGAACATGACTTAAAAATTACTAAGCAAAGTTTTTTATCTAAAATGGCAGTACTAAATCACAGTTCCACCTCCACCAAAAAGAAATATCACTGGTATGCCTATCTTCCTAAAACCCTTCCTACCTTGACTATAACATGTCTGTTTTAATATGTATATGTATATACATATATTATATATATATATATACACAAAAATTATGTATAATTTTTGTAACTTTGCTTAATGTGAAGTGAAATCTCACAATTGTTCTATGCACTTTTAAACCATTGTATTGCTCCTTTTTTCCTTCACATCTCTCTTTTTTACTCTCTAACAACCCACTCCCCACAAACAAATGTTCTCCCTTATACAAATAATTATAATCAAGAAAAATAATTAAATGCATTGACTATATCAGAAAATAGGTTTGATTCTACACATCCATTCCATTATCTCTCTGTCAAGAGGTTGGAGGCATGCTCCACCTTCTGTTTTTGTTGTTTTTTCTGTTGCTTTTGTCAGTATTGCTCATGTCATTAATCAGAGTTCTATTATCTTTCAAAATTGATTTCCTTAATATTATGTCTGTTATGCAAATTATTTCCCTGATTCTGCTTATTATACTCTTTATCAACTCATCTTTTGTGGTTTCTCTGAATTCAACATATTTGTTACTTTGTAATAGTAAAGATCCTAGACCATGAACTTTTCCTATCACAGCAAGGGAGTATTGGTCCTGATTCTCCTAGTAATAAGGATCAGGAGAGTCAAACAAATGGGCCATCTTCACTAATTATGGAAGCCACCCAGTCCATCATAGGATAGAGCTAATTATATTTTGTCAAAGTCTATGCTAAAATGCTAGGGGAGGGGAGGGCATTAAGTACTAATTCTCTTTATCACTATCAAAAAGCTGGTCACTTTTCTTCATTGAGCACTGCCACTTTAAAAGAAGTATCATTTGTCTTATCAATATAGTGTTAGGATAGAGCACTGGACCTGAAATAAGGAAGATCGGAGTTTAATTTCGGTCTAAGACAACTTCATAGTTGTGTAATCTTGAGTAATAATGATAATAATAATGTTAAGAATAACAATATTGATAATAACATAGTAATTATTATCTTCTAGGCACTGTGCTAAGTATGATTATTAATTCATCTGATCCTCACAACAATTCTGGGAGATAAGTACTATTATGATCCTTATTTTATAGATGAAGAAATTGAGACAAACAGATTAAATGACTTGGCCAGAGTTACATAACTTGTAAGTGTCAAATGTGAATTTGTTCACGAATTCAGATGTGAATTTAGGCCTGATTCCAAGTCTGGCACTCTATCTACTATACCACTTAGCTGTCATTAAACCCCCATCTTTCTCAATTTCTCCATATGTAAAATGGGAATAATAATGATATCCGCCTCCCAGGGTTGTTATGAGGGTGAAAGGAGATAATTGTGAAGCATTTTGCCAACCTTAAGTATAAATACCATTATTATTATTAATTATCTTAATTTTTGTTTTTACCTGACCCGATCTTATAGCTGTAGCCTGCTCCCTAGCTACTACTACCACTACTACTACTACTACTACTACTACTACTACTACTACTACTACTACTACTCCCCACTATGGAAATTATTCCTTTTTGCCACTTCTCCTATATTTCTTGCTCCTAATAACTCAAGCTTCTTTTTAGAACAAAATTTACTGGAATTGTATAAATTGATAAAGGCCAAGAAGGGAGCAGCTAGGTGGAACACTGGATAGACTGACCTGAGTTCAAATCTGCCCACAAACACTTTCTAGCTATATAATCCTAGTCAAGTCATTTGTAACATGAGCTAGAAAAAGGAATGGCAAACTACTCCAATATGTTTGTCAAGAAAACCCAAATGGGTCACAAAGGATCAGACATGACTAATCAACTAACCAACAGCAACAAAGAAGCATACACACGGTGTGTTTCTGAAACTTCAGCTATCTCAGTTGTCTACTCCACCTCCAACAAATCTTCACTTTCACTGGTTTCTGTCCAACAATGAGTGAAACCAATTTCAAGTATTGAATTCTAAATTCTCAGCTCCTTCTGGTTTAGGTAGGGGAAAGACATCCACAACTCATGTTGTCTGAGCAGTCAAGTACTAGAGTTCTCTGCTTTATCCCACTTGAGATCTATTAGACAAGCATTACTAAAACATAATAGCCTGATACCACAATTGAGAAAGAGAAAAAGAGCATGGTGGACCATGATGCTTTCAATGACCCCAAATTGCTCATTTTCTATGGAGACTTTTCTTTTTAGCACTAATATATTCTCAATCATAGTATAACTCTGTAGATCATGTAATATTATTTCAAAGAATCAAAATCACAAGTAACTTGATAAGAAACTGAAGGATATATGGCAGCCAATAAATTTTAGCATGCTATTAATGACTTGTGCTTAAAAAAAAAATCTTGCACAATTGATGCTATTGAGATATATGACTCCAAAAGAAGGGGAATTGGATACATAGTGAAAATGAAAGGTAATAGATGGTACAATGAAATGGTATGCTGGTGCCCCTGGGATATATCAAGAGGACCAGAAAGTCTTTGACATGTTTAGATCTATTGGGAATTTTTATGGGAAGACATGGACAAGAAGCTCACAGAATGAAAAGACAAAAAGGGATTTCCATTTGTAGCAATGGAGACAAAACACCAGCCAATAAAATCATGCTCTCTCTAACTCTACATAACTTTTAAAAGGGTGGAAATAAATAGCAAGGTTGAAAGTTGAATCCATGTTTTCTGATGGCCACCAAGCCTTCTTCCTCCGCAAACCCCTATTCCATGAGTATTCATTGGACAAAAACCTGTTGTTCAAGTGATAAAATCACTCTTTTGTTTTCTTTTAGAGGAGATGTCAGTATTTTTTTTGTTAATCTTTTAAAAGATATGTCAAAAATGCTAATTTGGAAGCTAGTTATAATTCCAAAATGATGGCTGCCAGCAATAATTCACCAGACATAAATATTTTACTGTCTGAACTCAAACAAGTTTATAATAGATATAATAGTTTAAAAATATCCTAAACTACCACTTCTGATGATCACACTCAACTTTTAAGCATTTACATCAAATTTTATGTATGACAATTATATTCTTAATATCAAAATGAAAAAAACACTAAAGAAAAAGCAATGTGATCTGTTTAATAATGCAGTGTGTTATTCATATGGAGATCCCTAGATATTTTTATTACTGCAGCAGTATGCAAATGGAGTAGCATTCTCTGTCTATATCCATGGGAAGAAACCCAAATGACTATGGAGTGCTTTTCTCTCAACTTTGGAAACGGGCATAAAGAATGCCATTATAACAACAAAGGGGATTCTGACATGCCCACCTATTTGTACTTCCACTCCATAGTGCTGAATGGACACTTCAGAAAGGAGTGTTCCCTCTAATGTATGGAATCAGCAATCACATCTTTGGAAATGTAGTTTTTTAGAAAAAGCAGTTCAACAGAGGAAGAGATCACCAATTAAAATGTATATATGGGTCCTCCTCCCACTTGTGTGATCTCTTTGGAATGCATTAGTTCCAATTTTTCCACATCCTCTCCAGCATTTTTCATTTTCCTGTTTTGTCATCTTACCCAATATGACCAGTGAGATGAAGTACCTCAGAGTTGTTTTGACATGCATTTCACTAATCAATAGTGATTTAGAGATGGCTGAGCAGAACCAGGACTTCTGCACAGCTCTGGCTTCCACCTCTTCCAATACATGTAAAAAAATTACTCTAAACAAACTTTAGAACTACAGAACCCACAAAGTGACAGAGAGACACAAATCTCCCACTAAAGGAAGCCTGGCAGGCTGGAAGGAAGGGTCCATCACAGCATGCTGGGAGCCAAGAGCAGTTCCACCTGAGCTGAGGTTTTAGCCCCAGGGCAGCCCCGACCAGCCCAGCCTGGAGCAGAGTTCCTGAGACTGGATTACCAGCAGCAGTATAGAGGTCCAGACTTCTCAATCCACAAGTGCCAAAGACAAAGTTAAAGATTAGTATGGAACATTTTTTGGAACAAAAGAGTGCTGTCCGGCTTCTACCCTTGGAGCAATAAGTGGCACAGGCATGGCAGCTGTGCCATGTGGCTGCTTCAGAGCTCCTGACCTGCAGAATGTAGGGTGACAAAGCGACAATTCAGAGGTTAATTGATCTTGCTTTGACATGCTTGGATCCAGATCATGGTCTTGGGTGGTGGTCCTGGGGTGTGTGACCAATGAGCCAGAGTGGGGGAGGGGGGCTATAGAGAGGTTGTCCATCTAATAGCTCTGGCAGGTGCAAAAATCCCAGCAGTTTGGGACATAGTTCTACCCCTTCTGGAAGCAGAGTTCTATCATGGCAAAGAGCTCAAAAGTCTAGTAATTGGCTGCCAATATGAAAAAGCACAGGAAGAACAGACCATAGAATCCTTTTGGGGGGACAAAAAGGATCAAGGCATGGAGTAGGAGGAAGACAGCAAAGTCAGAACTGCTGCATCAAGAGACTCCAAGAAAAATATGAACTGATTATAGGCCATGGAGGAGCTCAAGAAGGATTTTGAAAATTAAGTAAGAAAGTGGAGGAAAAATTGTGAAGAGAAATGAGAAAGATGCAACAAAATCATGAAAAATGAGTCAGCAGCCTGCTAAAGGAGACTCAAAAATACACTGAAGAAAATAACACCTTAAAAAATAGACTAACTCAAATGGCAAAAGAGGCCCAAAAAGCCAATGTGGAGAAGAATGCTTTAAAAAGCCAAATTTGCCAGATGGAAAAGAAATTACAAAAACTCACTGAAGAGAATAACTCCTTCAAAATTAGATTGGACAATTAGAAGCTAATGACTTTATGAGAAATCAAGATACTATAAAACAGACCCAAACAAATGAAAAAATAGAAGGCAATGTGAAATATGTCATTGGAGAAACCACTCACCTGGAAAATAGATCCAGGAGAGATAATTTTAAAAATTATTGTTCTACCTAAAAGCCATGATCAAAAAAAAAAAAGAGTCCAGACACCATATTTCAAGAAATTATCAAGCAAAATTGCCCTGATATTCTAGAACCAGAGGGCAAAATAGAAACTGAAAGAATTCACCAATCGCCTCTTGAAAAAGATCCCCAAAAGAAAACTCCTAGGAATATTATAGCCAAATTCCAGAGTTTCCAGGTCAAAGAGAAAATACTGCAAGCAGTCAGGAAGAAACAATTTGAGTATTGTAGAAATACAATCAAGATAACACAAGACCTAGCAACTTCTACATTAAGGGATTGCAGGGCTTGGAATATGATATTCTGAAGGTCAAAGGAGCTAAGACTAAAACCAAGAATCACCTACCCAGAAAAACTGAGTATAATGCTACAGGGGAAAATATAGTTATTCAATGAAATAGAGGACTTTCAAGCATTCTTGATGAAAAAATCTGAGCTGAACAGAAAATTTGACTTTCAAATACAAGAAGCAAGAGAAGCATGAGATAGTAAACAGGAAAAAGAACTCATAAGGAACTTATTAAAGTTGAACTTTTTACATTCCTACATGGAAAAATGGTCATTGCAACTCATAAGACTTTTCTCAGTATGAGGATAGCTGAAGGGAATATATATGTGTGTGTGTGTGTGTGTGTGTGTGTGTGTGTATACATACATGTGTGTATGTATAGGAGGATGTATGTGTATTGTCATTTTTATTATATTAGATTGACCTAATCATGAGTAACTGATGTTTTTCCAATTATTTATATCTGACTTTGTGTGAAAAGTGTTTGGTAATTGTGTTCATATAGTTCCTGGGTTTGTTTTGGCAGCTAGATTCCCAAATATTTTATAATGTCTATGGTAACGTTAAATGGAATTTCTCTTTCTATTTCTTACTGTTGAACTTCTCTAGAAATATATAGGAATTCTGAGTATTTATGTGGGTTGAAATTGTCTTTAAAATCACATTTCACAATTACACCAATAAGGGACATATCAGGGGAAAATAAAGTCATAACTATCATATATGAAGATAAGTTTAAATTTCAGTACTTGAATAGGTTTATGTCTCATTGTTGTGTGTATTGTATAGATTAAGAAGGAAACCACACATGCTCACCCCTTGCTTTTTTTCTCCTCCTATAAATCTTCAACGGACCTTCCTCCTCCCAATTCTGGGCCCTTTCCTATAAGTCTTATATTGTCACTGGTACATTATTCAGATTGCTTAAATGTTGTACCTTGCCCTCACTACCTGACTGGCCCAATAGCCAGCATCTATATAAATCTTTAAGGTTTTGTAAAACACTTAGCAAATATGATCTCATTTTATTCTCACAACCACCATATGAATTGGTTACTGTATTGTCTGCATTTTGTAAATAAGGAAATTGAAGAAGATGGAGGTTAAGTGATTTCTACATAGTAAGTTTCTGAGATAGGATTTAAGCTTGAGTCTTCTGTACGTCCAACATTTAATTCACTGCAAGACCTAACTATCTGCATGTCATTGACTGTCTCCTCAGAAGGGTTTCTGGCATATAATATGTCATTGGTAATATGAGAAACCTATTTATACTCATCAAAGAAGTTTCCATTGATTTGGGGGGAGTGACCCACCCATTTTGACAATTCAGAAATTTTGATATTCTTTGATTTTTAGTCATATAGAACCACCAGGAGAAGACTGGTGTTAAAAAGATTGGTTTTTGAGATAATGGAAATGACTTAAGAATGAATTTCATCAGCTCATCTGATTTAAATTCCCTTACAAAGAATTTTTAACATGTTTTTTTAAAAAGTAAACAGGCAAAAATAATTACAGTATTCATAGCACCATAAACTCTTTGGAACACGAGACTCTGAAGGGGCAGTTATGCCAATGTATCTTCCTACATAAGAAAAAATTCAATTTACAAGTTAAAAAGCCTCAAAATTGATAACTGCTCTATATGAAAAGGATAAACTCAATTAGAAACTTAAAATACAATTAGTCCATTTAATTTTGGTCTTTTTTTTTACTATAGAGCCACCTATCTGGGATATGTTTTCAAAAACAAAGGTGACCCACATGAATCCTATGTGAAAGGTCAGAATATGGTCAGCCATTGATGATGTAGACATGACTTACTGTCCTTGCTAGGCCCTTCTTTAATCCCTGTAAATACTGTAAAGCTTTCCAAGGTCACAAATCATCTTTCAAATTTTCTAGCATAATTATTACTTTGGCACAATTAAACTCAGATTGCTTGTGGATTTTTAAAAGAATCATTTTACTCATACAAGAGAAAAAATACAAATCAATGAACTTACATATTAAAATTGAAAAGCCCAATTCTACTCAACAAGTATTTATTAAGTATCTGCCATGTACAATGCATTATGGTAGACACTGAGGAAGCAAAATGACATATAACTCAGTTCATGCCCTAAACAAGCTTACAATCTCACAAGCAGTAGGCAAGCCACATGCATAGAAATATACAAAGTAGAATGATAAAAGTGATGAAATAATGAAGGCAAAGGAAAAATCTTGGTGAAAGGAGCTCTAAGAAAATCTGGGAAGAGAGAAATTACTTTTACACAGGGATCTGTGGGAAGGAGGGAAGGAGAGAGAGAGAGAGAGAATTAAAATTAAAGAGAAAGATAAATTTCTGAGCTGTCTATTCAAGGGAAAAAATATTACCATGGGCAGGGATGTGGAGGGAAATTAAAGGACACTAGGTATGGGGGAAAAAAAAACTATGTAAATGCATGAATTCAGGAAAACACAGGTTAAAATTAATAGAGTGCTGTGTCCCAAATTTCTGGGCTTTTGTGTAGCTGTTGTCAGAGCTTTTTCTAGACACATGCCTCAGAAATGTGAGGTGGACATCCTCTCTACAGCCACCACAAGCTGTGCCATGCTAGTGCTCCTTTCCCCTGGACTGCCACCCCAGACTGCAACCCAGATCCAAGCAAGTCAAATCAAGAGCAATTACCCTCTGAACGGGCCACTTGGTTCTTCTACGATCTGTAGGATTGGAGCTCCCGTATTTATATACTTTCTTGAAATGGAAATTTGTTGTTGTATGCTTCGAATCCTCTCTTACATTCTGCTATGCACTTACTAATGCTTTATTTTTCTTTTCTTATTTTATATTTAAGTTTCAATATTTAATTTTATAATGTTTCTTTTTTCTTATTGTGTATTTAAGTATTAGTCTTTGCATTTAAAATAAATAAATAAAAGATAAAAAACCAAGAGAATGAAAAAAATTGCAGAAAGTTTACAAAGAGAAAGGAGGACTGAGTACAGAGTCATTGGGAACGGTTATTCTTAGGATATGGATAGAAAACAATGAAACGTGGAAGGAAAGTGAAATGAAACATACTGACCAAGAGTAGAGGCAAGGGGTTGGCTGGTGGTGGGCATCTTGGTGGTATAGTAGATAGAATGCTGGGTCTGATGTCAGGAAGATTCATTTTCCTGAGTTGAAATATGACCTCAGATACTTACTTCTTGTAAGTTACCACTTAACGTTGTTTTCCTCAGTTTCCTCATCTGAAAAAATGAGCCAGAGAAAGAAATGGTAAACCACTTCAATGTCTTTGTCAAGAACACCCCAAATAGGGTTATGAACAGGACTGAAAAAAAAATGACTGAACAATAGAGCCAAGGGGAGGCCAATAACAACAAACAGGGTGACTTCAGTAGTATTAAAAGGTATAAAAAGATAAGGAGGACAAAACTTGAGAAGCTGATGTTAAATTTGACAATTAAGTGGTTACTGAAAGTATTAGAAAGAATTGTTTCAAAAGAGGTGAACTAGCTTAGATGATGATGTTTTGTATAAACTAGTGTGTAAACTACCCTTGTACATAAGAACTTTAGATATCACAATTATGTGTCCGAGACATTGACACAACTCTGAAGAGAGATTCAGGAACAAAATATCTCAAATTGTTCTCAGAACAAAAAACTGGGACAAGAAAAAAAGACCTTGGAACTTGACAGATATGATCCCATTAGAGGAAAGTCCCCTGACACCATTCCACAGAAAGAGACTCAGGGAGAAGAAGCCTGTGGATGGTACTGGCAGGCTGCTCCTGGGGAGGTTGCTACTAGCAACTAGTAAGACAGGGCAGGGCCAGAATGTAGCTCATCCAGGAGTTCGACTTTGTGTTCTAGAAGTGGGAGGAAATACTACCTGATAACTAACATGAATAATTAGTTAAAATAGAAAGTCAAATGCCAAACTCAGTTGTTTGCATCTGTTGAAGTAGAAATGCTGTAAGTGACCTAAGACAAAGATCTGGTGACCTCATCCTAGCTCTGATACTATCCCAGTACAAGAAGGATCAAAGTGAGATGATTCAACTCTGAAACCAAGCAATTGTGGTTTAGACTTCAATGTTTTGAGACAGGGATGGTCCATTCCCTAGAGATAGCTCTTTGTTATCTGATCTTAGGTGAGAAATGTTCAGATATTGCCAGGTTCCTTAAACTAGTGTGTTTGATCTTTACACCATACTTTTAATAATAATCACTCCAGATCATTCACCCATGTGCCACACAATATTTTCTCAGTGTGGTAGAGTGTTCCTGTGAACACTGGACAATCAGGCAGCAATGGTGAGGACTGGGGAGGGGTTTGCAGATACAGGGTAAACATAGGATAAGAATGAGAATGGCAGAGAAAGGAGATGGTCTGGACTTGTGATTCCAATAGCAATTCCATACACAAATTCCTCTACCTGCTATTGATAAAGATTACCAACTTAGCTGCAACAGAACATGTAAAGTGTTACAATAGTCAAACAAATAGTATAACTGAGGAAGAAACTGAAATCAGCTCTTCTTGATTCTAAGACCAGTCCACTGCCCCTTTTATTATTGTCTACCTAATTTATCTTGTATTTAAGCAATATACTTTTTGGCCCTTAGACCACATTTTTACATTTGTGTTGGTCATTTAAAATTCTAATCCTGTCCTTCAAGGTTCTAGGCAACACTCAAACTCAATATTATCCACACACTTAATGAGCATGATTTCCTATCTCATCAACAGTACAAAAAGAAGATCAATTGTAGGCCAATACTATCTAACCTTGCTGTCAAAAACATGGATATTTTGGTAAATTCCTTTCCAAATAGGAGAATTATTCAGGTTTGAATTATCAGTATTAGCTTAATGCTCTTTCATTTTTAAAAGGTTTTCCTATTATAGCCTATAAAGTAAGGCAAGAAACAATGAAAATAATTGATAAGAAATGATGAGATATTTTCCGCAATCAAGTAGAGCAGTTGAAAGCAGAGCCAAAATTAGGATGTCAACATCCTAAGGGCATGCTTCTTCCATGTAGTAATCAATCAAGCTAACATCTCCATGTTTTGTGAACCTCTACCATACCTGCACCACGTGATATCCCCCTTTTTGGGTCCTGGCCTTCTCTAAAGACTCTCTTCCACTCTGCCTTCACTTCAGATTCTCTCTGGAGATCGGGGAATTGAAAGTTGATGGCCATCAGTCATGCCACAAGGGTTGGGGGCTGTATTTTCTATGACTGCATCCAGCTAGCTATATTTTGTGTACAACCGTAAAAATAATCAACCACATTTATCCTGGGCATGCCAAAATTCCTACCTAAAGCTCTGATAGAAACCATAAAATATTTTTTCCATGTGCTTTATTTAGTAAATGCATTGTTTTCATATTTTCATACATATAGATTTCCTTCAGCTGCTATTTTGAAACATAGGTACTTTTCTTTAGTAACTGCCGTGTGTGATGACAAGTGAATTTAAGTTGTTTAATTTGCTTTTGCAGAAAGGAATCCTATATTTCCTGACAGGCAGAGAGCCCATTTAGAGATATAATGCCAGGAATATCATATCCAACACACCAGGGCATTCTATTGCTTACGTCAACATTCTTCATGGTTGGCAGAGAGGCTAATCTCTGCCTGGAAGACTAAAGACTCAGTCAGCCTGCTTGCTTGCTTTAAAAATATCTTCAGAGAATATACTAACTATATGTCACTGGTGAGAAAAGGATGTATTTTTTGCAAAAAGATGTTTTTTTTACCTTCCTCTAGACTCAGTAGGAACACCTTCTATTTTATCCTAACCAGGTATCAGAGCTCTTTTATAACCCAGGTCTTAGGACTCACACACTTTATTCTAAGAGTTTTTTTATTGATAAATTCAATATATTAAGTTAACAAAATTCAAAAAAATTCTCGAGGTCCTGGAGCTTGTATCTACCAAAAGACCACAGATTTAAAGGCTCATCAGATCAATAGGAGCTTAGAAGATCCTACCACAGGTCGGGCACAAGTAGTTCATATGAACATGTGGAGTAGAGAGGTCTCTAAATTTATGCATCTCACATTTCTTTTGAGCTACTGCAGTTCTGCTTTTCTCTTAGAGTATATCACCTTCTTTGATGCAAGCACACAATGCTGGGTGGTCCTGTGCCAGTATTTCTCATGTCACACAATTGATTCATATTTGTTCAGAGAGACCTTGAGAGTGTCCTTGTATTGCTTTTTTTTGACCTCCATGTGAGCACTTGCCATGTGTGAGTTCTCCATAAAATAGTCTTTTAGACAAACATACTTTGGACATTGAAACAACATGGTCAGAACATCAGAATTGCATTCTTTATAGTAGAGTTTGAGTACTTGGCACTTCAACTCTAGAAAGAACCTCACCGTCTTACACATTTTCTTGCCAGGTGATCTTCAGGGTAGCACTGGCATACTCTCCAGGTTTCACAGGCATACTACAATAAGGTCAGTGCCATGACTCTCAATATGGTAGGCAGTCTAATACCTCTTCTCTCATACACTTTCCTTCAGAGCCTCCCAAACATTCAGTTAGCTCTGGCAACAAGTGCATCAACTTCATCCTCTATGTGTACCTCCCTGGAAAATCACACTAGTTCTCAGGTAGATGATCATCTTCCAGATGAGAGATCAGCCTATTAAGCAAGACTATTATAAGAATCTTTCCAGAAATGACTAAAAGAGTCACCCCACTGTGACTTTCACAAGACAACCTATTTCCCTCTTCTTTAGAGAGATGGGCAATGGAGGCATCCTTGAAATCATGGAAGAAAACCTCTTCTTGCCATATAACGCAGAACATTTCTGTCAGTTTTTATATGAACAGTGGACTCCCTGCCTTGTCAATCTCAGCTAGAATAGAATCAACACCAGATATTTTGCCACATGAAAATAGCCTAATTGCATTCAAAACCTCTTCTTCAGTTGGAAGTTCCACTAGAAAAGTATTGACTTCAACTTGAAGTATATCGTCAATGACTTCAGCAACGATGGTCTGTTGAAAACACTATGAAAGTGTTCAGCTCATCTCTCCAGGATCATGTCTTTTTTCCTAAATTTTTATTTGAAGTTTTGAGCTGTAAATTCTATATCTCCTTTCCCTCCTCACTCCCTGAGATGGTAAGTAATCAGATAAAGGTTATATGTGTGCAATTATGTACAACTTTCCATATTAGTAATTCTGTAGGAGAAGATTCAAATAAAAGGAAAAAAATGTAAGAAAGAAAGTGAAAAATAGCATGCTTCAGTTTGTATTCAATATCAATTTTTTTTCTCTGGAGACAGATAGTATGCTTCATTGTTAGTACTTTGGGATTGTCTTAGATCGTTTTATTGCTGAAAATTCAGAAGTCATTAAGAGTTCTTCATCAAACAATATTGCTGTTACTGTGTACAACATTCTCCTGGTTCTGTTCACTTCACTATGCATCAGTTTATGTAAGTCTTTCCAGGTTTTTCTGAAATCATCCTGCTTGTCATTTCTTATAGCAAAATAATATTCCATTACTTCATATACCACTGCTTATTTAGCCATTCCCCAATTGATGAGCATCCAATTAATTTTCAATTCTTAGTGACCACAAAAAAAGAGCTGCTATAAATATTTTTGCACAGAGGAGGGAATTCTGGGGAGATGGCAGAGTAGGACAGAAAATTCAAAGCTCTTGAGATTTTCCCCCACAAAAGAGTTAAAATATCACCTGGGGTGAACAAAGTGTGGGTGGAGATAAATAAGAATAGGGGCACAAACAGGGTCTTCCTGAGATAATTTGAGAAGATCAGAAGAAAAATCTCAGTACCTGTGAAGAGTAAACACCTCCAGACTAGGTTCCATTTTAACGAGTAGCAAACCTGTTAAACAAAAATTGAGAACTCCTGGGGTTAATTAGTTTGAGAGGTTGCATAAGCCCAAGCAACAGGAACTTTTACCCCAGGGTTGTGAGGGGAGTGGGGCATTTGAGCCTAGGAAGACTGAGGGAACCTCTGCTGATAAGGAATGCCAGATTCACCTGTGCTGCAAAGAGCAGAGGGTGGGGGCGGGATAACAAAAACCCAAGCCTGGTGAGTGCAGAAACAGTGGGACATAAAACCCCTAGCTGCAAGGACTTGGAGGAAGTTGGAGGTTTAGCTTTGGTTTCAGTCTCAGGGGGAGAACTGAAGGTCTGGGACAAGAGGCCCCTTTTCCCGCACCTAAGTACTAGAGGTAATTACAAAAATTAAGCTATTGCCACAAAAAAAGCACAAGCAAGGAGAAAAAAATCCAACCATAGAAAGCTATTATGGGAGTAAAGATGACCAGAGCTCATCTTCTTTTTTTTTTTAATTTTATTATAGTTTACATCATTCATTTCCACAAGATTTTGAGTTACATATTTTCTCCCCGTCTTTCCCCCACCCACCGCCCCAAAACAGCCATCCCAGTGTGTCCCCCCTCCCTCAGTCTATTGTCTCCTATGTCACTTTTCGGTAGGGCAGGATGGATCTCCCAACCACAGT
>CM053580.1:173122214-173142676 GCA_028627135.1 Pseudochirops cupreus | reverse complement strand
TTTGATAAGCTCAAAGACCCCAGTTTTTTGGATAAGAACTCACCATTTGACAAAAACTGCTGGGAAAATTGGAATATAGTATGGCAGAAACTGGGCATAGACCATCATCTAAAGCCATACACCAAAGTCAAGTCTAAATGGGTGCATGATCTAGGTATAAAGGCTGATACTGTAAATAATCTAGGGAAGCAAGGAATAGTTTACCTGTCAGATTTATGGAACAGGGAAGACTTGACGACCAAAGAAGAGCTAGAGAGCATTATAAAATGCAAAATGGATAATCTTGATTATATTAAATTGAAAAGTTTCTGTACAAACAAAGCCAATGTAACCAAGATTAAGAGGGAAGTGGGAAATTGGGAAGGAATATTTACAACCAGTGTCTCTGATTAAGGCTTCATTTCTAAAATATACTGGGAATTAAGTAAAATTTATGATAATACAAGTCATTCCCCAAATAATAAATGGTCAAAGGATATGAACAGGCAATTTTCAGAGGTAGAAATTAAAGATATCTTTAAACATATGGAAAAATGCTCTAAATCACTATTGATTCATGAAATGCAAATCAAAACAACGGTACCACGTCTCACCAGTCAGATTGGCTAAGATGACAAAGCAGGAAAATTACAAGTGCTGGCAAGGATGTGGAAAAATTGGAACACTAATGCATTGTTGGTGGAGCTATGAACTGATACAATCATTCTGGAGAGCAATCTGGAACTATGCCCAAAGGGCTATAAATAATTCCATACCCTTTGACCCAGTAATACCACTTCTGGGCTTGTATCCCAAAGAGATAATAGAAGTGGGAAAAGGACCCATATGTACCAAAATATTTATTGCAGTTCTCTTTGTGGTAGCAAAAAACTGGAAATTTAGGGGATGCCCATCAATTGGGGAATGGCTGAACAAGTTGTGGTATATGAATGTAATGGAATACTATTTTGCTATAAGAAATGAGGAGCAGATGGACTTCATAATTACCTGGAGAGCCTTATACAAACTGATGCTAAGTGAGAAGCGCAGAATCAGGAAAAATTTGTACACAATCACAGACACATCACATGTGTGATGACCAACTTTGATAAACTGGCCTCTTCTCAGCAACACACAGCTATAAGACAACTCTACAAGTCTCAGGATGGAAGGAGATGTCTACATTCAGAGAAAGATCTAGAAAGACCAGAGTTTAAATGGAGACTGAAGCAATCTACATGCTATCATTCTTTTTCATGTTTGGTTTTCTTTCTCGCAGATCCTATACATGATTGCACGCCACCATGGTGGGGGAGGGGGAAAGGAGGGGAGAAAATTTGAAACTCATGGGACTGTGGAACTGAATCTTGTAAACTAAAAGTAAATAAACAAGTCAATGAAAAAAAGAGAACAATAAAGTTTACCAAAAAAAAAAAAAGGAAGTGAAATTTTCTCTGAATTGTATCATCAAATTACTTTGACCTTGGGCAACTTCCTTCATTTATCTGACCTCACTATCCTCATGTGTAAAATGATGGGGCTTTCAGGGAATTAATTTCACTTTAAAAATTTTGGAATGGAAAAAAAAATAAAAAACTATTCTCTGGACAACCCTTCTTTATCTCTTTAAAAAAAATATTTATTTATTTTTAGTTTACCACATTCAGTTTCACAAGCTTCTGAGTGCTAAACTTTATCCCTCTCCCTCCCCTCCCATCTCCCCAATATAGTACGCAATCTGATATAGACTTTACACATACATTCATATTAAACATATTTTCACATTAGTCATTGTAAAGAAGAATTATAACCAATGGAATGGACCATGAGAATGAAGAAACAAAACAAAACATAACAAAAACAAAGAGAGAAAGAGAGAGAGAGAGAGGGAGGGATGGAGGGAGAGAGCACAAATAGTGTGCTTTGATCTGCATTGAGACTCCACACCCCTCATTATGTGGGTAGCAATTTCCGTCATGAGTCTTTCAGAGTTTTCTTAGCACCTTGCATTGCTGTGAAGAGTCAAGTCTATCAGTGTTAATCATCACACAATGTTGCTGTAACTGTGTACAATGTTCTCCTCGTTCTGCTGCCCTTACTCAGTACCAGTTCCTATAAGTCTTTCCATGCTTTAAGTCCACCTGTGCATCATTTCTTATAGCACAATAGTGTTCCATTACATTCATGTACCACAACTTGTTCAGTCATTCCTCAATTGAGGGGCATCCCCTCAATTTATAGTTCTTGGCAAACAAAAAAAAAGCTGCTATAAATATTTTTGTACATGTGGGTCTTTTCCCCGTGTTTATGATCTTTTTGGGATACAGATCTAGAAGTGGTATTGCTGGGTCAAAGAGCATGCACTTTTTATAGCCCTTTGGGCGTAGTTCTAAATTGCTCTCCAGAGCTTCAATCAGTTCACCATGCCATGGACAATGCATTAGCGTTCCAATTATCACACTTCTTCTCCAGCATTTGTAATTTCTCTGTTTTGTCATATTAGCCAGTCTGAAAGGTGTGATGTGGTACCGAAGAGTTGTCTTGATTTACATTTCTCTAATCAATAGTGATTTAGAGCATTTTACCCTATGACTATAGATAGGTTTAATTTTTTCCTCTGAAAACTGCCTGTTCATATCCTTTTACCATTTATCAAATGGGAAATGACCTGTATTTTTATAAATTTGACTGAATTCTCTATATATTTTATAAATAAGGCCTCTAGGGGAGTCTGGGCAGCACAGTGAATAGAGCACCAGCCCGGGATTCAGGAGGACTTGAGTTCAAAACCGACCTTAGACATTTTAGACTTACTAGCCATGTGACCTTGGGTA
Source organism: Pseudochirops cupreus (assembly GCA_028627135.1). Taxonomy (NCBI): domain Eukaryota; kingdom Metazoa; phylum Chordata; class Mammalia; order Diprotodontia; family Pseudocheiridae; genus Pseudochirops; species Pseudochirops cupreus. The sequence continues at coordinate 173,139,863 of CM053580.1, read as the reverse complement.
AATCACTTAATCCCAATTGCCCTGCCCTGCCCCCCTCCAAAAAAAGCCAAAAAAAAAAAGAAAGAAATGAGGCCTCTATTAGAGACACTGATTGCAAAACATCTTTCCCAGTTTTCTACTTCCCTCCTAATCTTGGTTGCATTGGCTTTGTTTCTGCAAAAACTTCAATTTAATGTCATCAAAATCATCCATTTTCTATTTCATAATGTTTCCTATTTCTTGTTTCATCATAAATTCTTCAATTCTCCATAAATCTGACAGGAAAACTATTTTTTGGTCTCCTAGGTTGCTTATATAATCAGCCTTTGTATCTACTTTGTGCACCCATTTAGTTTTATTAATCTCTCATTTGGTTTTCAGTATTTCTAATTTGGCATTTGATTGAGGATTTTTAATGTGTTCTTTTTCCAGCTTTTTCAATTGCATGCACAATTCATTGATCTCTTTCTCTATTTTATTAACATAAGCATTAAGAGATATAAAACTTCCCCTAAGAACTGCTTTTGTCGTATCCCCATAGTTTGGTATGTTGTCTTATTATTGCCATTCTCTTGAATGAAATTTTTTATTGTTTCTATCATTTATTGTTTGACACACTCATTCTTTAGGATTAAATTATTTAGTTTCCTATTAATTTTTCCTCGTCTTTCAATGGCTCTTTATTATATATAATTTTTATTGTATCACGGTCTGAAAAGGATGGGGTTAATACTTGTGCCTTTCTGCACTGGATTGTGAGGTTTTTATGCTCTGGTACATGGTCAATATTTGTATAGGTGCCATGTATGACTAGGAGAAAAAAACAAAACTATATTCCTTTCCATCCCCACTCAATTTTCTCCAGAGGCCTACCATATCTACTTTTTCTAAAATTCCATTTCCCTCCTTAACTATTTTCTTGTTTATTTTGAGGCTAGATTGATCAAGTTCACAGAGGGAGAGGTTGAAATCCACCACCAATACAGTTTTGTTGTCTCTTTCTTCCTGTAACTTCTTTAACTTCTCCTCCAAGAATTTGGATACATAACCACTTGGTGCTTACAGGTTTAGTAATGATATTACTTCATTGTCTCTGGTGCCTTTTAGCAGGATATAGTTTCTTTCCTTATCTCTTTAAATTAAATTAATTTAATTTAACAGATTTAATTAATCTGTTTTTCATTTAGCATTGTCTGAGATTAGGATTGCTACCTGTGTTTTTGTTTTAATTCAGCTGAAGCATAATATATTCTACTCCAGCCTTTCACCTTGATACTGTGTGCATTCCCCTGTTTCAAATGTATTTCTTGTAAACAACATATTGTAGGATTATGGTTTTTAATCCATTCTGCTCTCTACTTCCTGTTTTATGAGAAAGTTCATCCCATTCACATTCATAGTTTTGCTTACTATCTGTGTCTTTCCATCATTTCCATCTCCATTCTTCTGCTCCCCTGCCCCAGTTTATGCTTTAATTTCTCCCTTCTCCCTTACCTTCCTCAAAAGAGTTCTGCTTTTGACCACCTCCTCCCCCACTCTTCCTTCCCTTCTATTAGCCACCCTCCCTTTTCTTTTCCTTTTCTCTTACTACTTCTTCTCTCCCTTCTAACCACTCCCTCTTTTTTTTCCCCTTTTCTCTCCTACTGCCAGTAGGACAAGTTAGATTTCTATACCTTGAACCCAATCCAATGAAAGTAAAGTTAAAAAAAATCCTCATCTCTCTCCCTTCTTTTCCTCTACCATAATATATTTTTGTGCCTCTTCATGAGATGCATTTTACCCTTTTCTTCTTCCTCCTTTCCTCTTCTTCTATTACAACCCCTTTTCACCACTTAATTAAGTTTTGTGTCATCACATTAGTTAATTTATATGCACTCCCTTTTTATGTATGTCTTTTTAAATTTCATATTAAAAATACAGTTCTCAAGATTTACAAGTATCATCTTCCCATGTAAGAATGTAAACAGTTTATCCTTATTGAATAACATTTTTTTCTGTCCTGTTTACCTTTGTATGTCTCCTTTCTGTCTTGTATTAGAAGATCCAATTTTCCATTATTCTCTGGTCTTTTCATCAGGAAGGTCTGGATGTCTCTTATTTTGTTGAATGTCCATATCCTTCCCTGAAAGGTTATCCTCAGCTTTGCTGAGTAATTGATCTTTAGTCGTAATCCAAGTTCCTTTGCCTTACAGAATATCATATTATAAGTCATATAATCTTTTAATGTAAAAGCTGAAAGGTCCTGTGTAATCCTGTGAGTTCCATGATAATTTAGTTTTTTTTTCTTCCTGGCTGCCTGCAGTATTTTCTCTTTAACCTGATAATTCATGAATTGGACTACAATATTCCTTGACATTTTCTATTTGGGATCCTTTTTAGGAGGTGACAGGTGGCTATTTTACCCTCTGGTCCCAAGGTCTCAGAGCCATTTTCCTTGATGATTTCTTGGAAGATATTATCCAGACTCCTTTTTTCATCATGACTTTCCAGTAGACCAATAATTCTTAGATTATCTCTCCTAGGTCTGTTTTCCAGGTCAGTTATTTTTCTAATGATGTGTTTTATGTGTTCGTCTATTTTTTCATGCTTTTCATTTTGTGTGACTGATTCTTGTTGCCTTATAGAATCATTAGCTTCTACTTGTACTTCTAATTTTTAACAAATTGTTTTCTTCAGCTAGCTTTTGTATTTCCTTTTCCATTTGTCCAGTTTTACTTTTTAAGGACTTGCTTTTTCAGTGAATTTTTTCACCATTCTGTCAATTGGATTTTAAAGGAATTATCCAATTTTTCTTCTACCTCTTTAATTTGACTTTTAAAATCCTTCTTCAAGTCTTCCAAGTTTTTTTGGGCTTGAGACCAGTTTATATTCCCCTTTGAGGTTTCAAATGTGGGTTCAGTGACAATCCTGTCCTCTTCCGAATTTTTGTTTTGATCTTCCCTGTCCCCATAGTAAGAATCTATGGCCTTTGCTTTCCTAAGTTGCTTTTTGATCTTTCTGTTTGCCTTTTTTTTGGCTTTTAAAGTTGATCTCTGCTTCTGAGGCATATGTGGAACTGATCCATTCTCCTTGTGCTGGGGGTTAGGGATCTAGTTACTGACTTTGTGTGGTGGGGCCTCAGGTTCTGTCACCTGGAAGCTTTAAAATGCTGTAGCTTACCTGGTGCTGAGCTGAAGGTGGTAATGGTTTCTGGTGTGTGCTGAGGCCAGGTGAGATCTTTCTGCATTTATCCTCTGTTGCACTGAAGTTTGAAAGATGAGGTGTGGGGGAGGGTTTGTCTGGAAGCTAGACGTCTCCTTCTCCCTTGGGCCTATGCTAGAGCAAGGCTAGGCTCAGCTGCTGGTGGATGCCCTATCATGGTGCAAGTAGCTGTTCTCTGTACTCATGTTTGCTTTTTCCCCTGGATAAGTGAAGGCACAAGGGGTGGGTCCTGATTTTGGTGTTTGCTGGCTCTACCACCCTTGGGATCTACTGCCAGTTTGCTGAGGTGGGGTTTGCTGCTGGTTTGCCAGAACAGCTCCCATCCTGTACTGGTTCCCTTCAGCCAGAGTAAGAGGGACCTTTCATATGGATTCCCCTAGCCTCATGAGCTAAAAAAACTTCTGCACCCCATCTTTCTGCTGGCTTCACCATTCTAAGATTTTTCCTAGGTCAGTATTTTCTGGATTTTTCAAAGTCAATAAAGGGAAAAGCAACTTATTTCATGCTCTGCCTTCTTGGCTCGGGGGAAGTCCCCCAGCTTGACACCTTGACATTGAGCATTTCCAACCTCTCTTTATTTCTAAAAGACTCTCCAGTGGTCCTGACAAAAATCTTGAAGGTTTTGTAGTTTACTCTCAGTACTCCCTATCTGTGTAATCAAGGCAAGATATTTAAACTTCCAGACTCAGTTTGCACATCTCACTGTGTTGTGAGATGCAATCCAAATTTAATTTAACTAGGGTACTGGAGCCAAGAGGGCAGAGTGAAGGCATGGATTTGCCAGAGATCTCCCAAGTTCTCTTCCAAACCACATCAAAATAACACCTCATAATGAATTCTGGAGAGGGAGAACAAAACAAAGGACAGGGTGAAAAATTTTCCAGCCCAAGACAACTCAGAAGATCAATAGGAAAAGTTAGTCTCACTGGAGTTAAAGTAGAACACAGTCTAGCTCAGGTAGCACCAGTGCAGACCAGCAGCAGGCCTTGAGGGTGACTGAAAAAAAAATTACAGCAATAGCTTGAGGAGTTCTCAGCTCACAGATGGTAAGGGAGCATGACAACTATTCAGAAGGAGATTACAGGGGACCCTTTGCTGATACTGAGGGGAGGACTTTATTGCATGGCCCATATATGGTTCTAGGTCACAGATCCAAAGGGAGGAAGAACATTACCAAGAATAAGGATTTTGGACACAGTTTCTGTGCAGAAAAAGAGCCTGGGCTTGCTTATAGAGCAGAGCACCAACCAGGAAAGCAGTGATTTTCAGTCTCCTTACATCACACCACCTTAGAATGGGTCAACACTTAAAGACCCCTAGAACCAGCTCTGAAAACACCAGCATGAAAAGCATAAAGTTTGGAAGAAAATGTCTCAATTTGGTAGCAAAGCCCAACTTAATATAAAGTGAAAAAGTCTTCAAATATCATGGAAAAACAAGGAAACAATAAAAAAGTAATTTACCATGGAAAATTGCTATGGAGAAAGGAAGAATCAAAACAAAAACTTAGATGAAGATAAAATGTTAAAACAGCTACATGCAAAACCTCAAAGTATATGAATTGCTCTCAGGTCATGAAAGAACTGAAAAGAAATTTTTGAGTCAATTAAAAATGACAGAGGAAAAATTTGGAAAATACTTGAGTGACCAAGGGAATCATAGAAAAGGCAATAGCTTGGTAAAAGAGACACAAAAACAGAAAATCAGATGGTGAAAAAATCATAATAGGCTAATTGGTAAAATATGGCACAACAATCCACTAAAGATAACTCCTTTATGAGAAGAATTGGTCAAATAGGAAAAGAGGTACAAAAATTCACTAAAGAAAATAACTTGGTAAAAATTAGAAGTGGAAGCTAATTACTCTATGAGACATCAAAAATCAGTCAAATAGCAGAGTCAAGACGGCAGAGTAGAAACAGGTCTTCCACACAGTTCTGGCTTTCACCTCCTTCAATACATGTAAAAAATCACTCAAAACAAATTTTAGAGCTACAGAACCCACAAAGTGACAGAGAGAAACAAATCTCCCACTGAAGGAAGCCTGGCAAGCTGGCAGGAAGTTTCCATTGCAGCACACAGGGAGCCAAGCACAGTCCAACTGAGCCATAATTTTAGCACCAGGGTAGCCCCAACCATCTGTGGCTGGAGAAGACTTCAGGAGAGTGGATCACCAGCAGCTGTAGTGGTTTCTAGACTTCTCAATCCACAAATGCCAAAGACAAAGTAAAAGGTCAGTGCAGAACTTTGTTCAAACAAGGGGAGTCCTGCTGCTATCCCTGGAGCAAGAAGTGAAGGAAGTGTGGTGGATACAGCCACTACCACATGGCTGCTTCCAGAGTTCCTGGCCTGCAGTTTGTAGAGGTACCAAGCAATCATTGAGAGGGTAATCATTCTTGCTTTGACCTGCTAGGATGAAGATTGTGGTCTTTGGTGGTGGGCCTGGGATGCATGACCAGTGAGCCAGAACATGTGGGGACTGTAGAGAGGGTGCCCATCTAATAGCTCTGGCAGCTGCAAAAACCCCAGCAATTTTGGGCATAGCTTGCTCCATTTTGGAAGCAGAGTTCTACTGGGGCAAAAAGCTCAGAAGTCAAGTAACTGGCTGCCAATATGAGCGAGAACAGGAAGAAAAAATAGATGATAGAATCCTTTTTTGGGTACAGAAAGGATCAAGGCATGGAGTGGAAGGAAGACAGTGAAGTCCAACCTCCTGCATCAAGAGTCTCCAAGAAAAATATGAATTGGTTATAGGCCCTGGAGAAACTCAAGAAGGATTTTGAAAATCGAGTAAGAGAAGTGGAGGAAAAATTTGAAAAATAAAAGAGACTGGTGCAAGAAAATCATGAAAAGTGAGTCAACAGCCTGCTAAAGGAGACCCAAAACAATACTGAAGAAAATAACACCTTAAAAAACAGATTAACTCAAATAGCAAAAGAGGTCAATGAGGACCAATGAGGACAAGAATACTTTAAAATGCCAAATTTGTCAATTGGAAAAGGAATTTCAAAAACACACTGAAGAGAATAACTCTTTCAAAATTAGATTGGAGCAATTGGAAGCTAATGAGTTTATGAGAAATAAAGATACTATTAAACAGATCCAAACAAATGAAAAAATAGAAGGCAATGTGAAATATGTCATTGGAAAAACCACTGACCTGGAAAACAGATCCAGGACAGATAATTTAAAAATTATTGGTCTACCTGAAAGCCATGATCAAAAAAAGAGTCAAGACACCATCTTTCAAGAAATTATCAAGCAAAATTGCCCTGATATTCTAGAACCAGAGGGCAAAATAGAAATTGAAAGAATTCACCAATCACCTCTTGAAAAACTCCCCAAAAGAATACTCCTAGGAATATTATAGCCAAATTTCAGAGTTCCCAGGTCAAGGAGAAAATACTGCAAGCACTCAGGAAAAAAAAAATTTGAGTACTGTGGAAACACAATCAGGATAACAGAAGATCTAGCAGCTTTTAAATGAAGGGATTGCAGGGTTTGGAAGGTGATATTCCAGAGGTCAACGGAGATAGGACTAAAAAAAAAAAAGACCAAAAATCACCTACCCAGAAAAACTGAATATAATTCCACAGGGAAAAATATGGCATTCAATGAAATAGATGACTTTCAAGCATTCTTGATGAAAAAATCCAGAGATGAACAGAAAATTTTATTTCAAATACAAGAAGCAAGAGAAACATGAGAAGATAAACAGGAAAAAGAAATCATAAGGAACTTATTAAAGTTGAACTATTCACATTTCTACATGGAAAAAGGATAATTGTAATTTGTAAGACTTTTCTCAGTATGGGGATAGCTGAAGGGAATATATATGTATACATACACACACATATATGTTTACATAGGAGGACGTATGTGTATATATATGTGTACACACATATCAGTGTGGGCCTTTGTATGTTCATTTACACATAGACAGAGAGTACAGGATGAGTAGAACATGAAGAGATGATATCTAAAAAAAATTAAGAGGTGAGAGAGGAATTCACTGGGAGAAGAAGAAAGGGAGAGAGAGATTAGGGTAAATTATCTCGTATAAAAGAGGTAAGAGTAAATTGTTACAGAGGAGGGGAAGAGCAGGAAGGTTAAAGGGAATGAGACAACCTGATTCTCATTGAATTTGGCCTAAGGAGGGAATAACATACACCCTCAATTGGGTTTCTTACCCTACAGGAAAATAGGGGGATAGAGAATAAGGGGGGGATCATAGAAGGGAGGGCTGATTGGGGGAGATGGTAGTTAGAAGCTAACATTTTTGAAAAGGGATAGGGTCAAAGGAGAAAATAGAATAAGTGGGAGGCAGGATAAGATAGAGGGAAATATAGTTAGTCTTCCACAATATAACTACTATGTAAATGATGTGGGTAACTACACATGTACAACCTATATTGAATTGCTTATCTTTCCAGTGGGAGTGGATGAGGATGGAAGGAGGGAAAAAAAATCTGGAACTGAAAGTTTTAAAAACAAATGGTTAAAAATTGTTTTTTTTTACATGCAAGTACGAAATTAGATATGCAGTTACTAAAGTATAGATACCCATCTTGCCCTCCAAATTCTTGAAGGAAAAATTAAAAGTTTGAAAAGATTGAAGGTAGAGGATATAAGAGAGAACAAATTGGGGGAAGGGGTATTCTGTAGGCTTGGTATTTTGGGGTGTGGGGTCAGGGAAAGACAGGGAGAAAAAACTGTAACTCAAAATCTTGTGGAAATGAATGTTGAAAACAAAAAATAAGCAAATTTAAAAAAGAATCAGTCAAAAAAAATCACAAGAATGAAAAGAAAATAAAAGAAAACGTAAAATAGTTTATTAGAAAAACAATTGACAGGGAGTGTAGACTGAGGAGAGACAATTTAAGAAATATTGTACTACATGAAAGCCATGATCAAAAAATGAGCCTAGAAATTATATTTCAAGAAATTACTAAAGAAAACTGGTCTCCTATTGTAGAACAGAAATTTAAAATAGAAATCAAAAGGATTATCTGACCACCTCCTGCAGGAATGCCAAAAAGAAAACTCCCAAGAATAATATAACCAAATTCTGGAACTTCCAGATCAAAGAGATAATACCGTAACAGTCAGAAAGAAAGAATTTGATCCCACTGTATACAGTGGGATCACTATTTTGAGGTGGTGAGTAGGGGAAAGATGGGGACAAAATTTGCAACTCAAAATCTTGTGGAAATCAATGATGTAAACCAGAAAATAAAAAAATAAACAAAAAAAGAGAAAGAATTTGAAAAAAGTGGTGCCACAGCCAAGAAAACAAAAGATTTACAGCTTCTACCCTAAAGAATTGGAGGGCCTGGAATATGATATTTCAAAGGGTAAGGGCTAAGATTACAACCAAGTATCACCTACCCAGAAAAACTGAGTATAATCCTTCCAGGGAAAAATGGATATTTAATGAGATAGAGTACTTCCAAGCATTCCTTCTGAACAGACCATAAATGAAGAGAAAATATCATTTTGAAATGCAAGGCTCAAAAGAAGAACAAAAATTTAAACATAAAAGAGAAATCATAGTGGATCCAATAAGGTTAAGCTGCATATATTCCTACATGAGAAAATGAAATGTGTAACTCTTATGAACTTTCTCATTATTAGGGCAGTTAGCAGGACTATACAAAGACAGAGGGCATGCTATAGGTTAACTATGATGGGATGAAAAAAAAATGACAAAATATAGGTGTGAGAAGGAGGGTGGCCTAGGAGAATGGGAAAGGGAGATGTAGAATGGGGAAAATTATTGCACATGTAAGGGGTGCAGAAGAGCTTATACAGGGAAGGGAAGGTGGGGGCTCTGGGGGGCAATACTTGAACCTTACTCTCTTCAGTATTGACTGAAAGAAGGAACAACATGCACTCTCACCTGGGTATAGAAATCTATTTAATTCTACAAGGAAGTAAGAGGGAATGGAGATAAGAGAAAAAGAGAAGGAGAGGATTGATGGAAGGGAGGGCAGATTGGGGAAAGGAGTGGTCAAAAGCAAAACACTTTTTAGGAGGGACAGGGTAAAAAAAGACAGAACAAGAAGATAAATGAGCAGAAAATCATGAGGAAGGAAATACATTGTTAGTAATCATATTTGCAAATGTAAACGGGATGAACTCCATCATAAAATGGAAGTAGATATCAGAATGGATTAAAAAAAATCAGAGTCCTAGGATATTTCGTTTGCAAGAAATGCACTTGAGTCAGAGAGACACACAGATAATTTAAAAACATCTGAATACAGCAGAATCTATTATGTTTCAGCCAAATAAAAAAAAAAGCAGAGGTAATAATCATGATTTCAGTCAAAGATAAAGCAAAAATAAATATAATTCAAAGAGATAAACAGGGAGACTATATTTCACTAAAAAGATACTGGAGACTATGAAATACTGTTAATACAAAACATATATACACCAAATGGTATAGGATCCAAATTACTGAAGGAAAAATTAAAAGTTACAGTGGCAAATAGATAGTAAAACCATATTAGTGAGAGACCTGAACTTTCCCCTGTCAGAATTAAATTAAACTAATGCAAAATAAACAGGAAAGAACTTAAAGAGATAAAGAGAATTTTAGAAAAATTAGATATGATAGTGCATTGGAGAAAATAATGAAAATAGAAGGGAATATACCTTTTTCTGAGTGGCACTTACACAAAAACTGACCATGTATTAGGACATAAAACCCTCACAACCAAATACAGAAAAATGAAATGCATCCTTTCCATATCATAATGCAAGAAAAATATTTCAAGAAAGGGCCATGCAAACAGTGATTAAAATATAATTAGAAGCAAAGCTTGTTCTAAAGAATGAATTTGTCTAAGAACAAACAATTGAAATAATCATTAATTTCATTAGAGAATGACAATAATGAAACACATACTGAAATTTATGGAAAGCATCCAAAGCAGTACTTAGGGGAAATATTCTATTTCTAAATATCTATATCAATAAAATAGAGAAAGTTGAGTGTCCAACTAAAAAAAATAACTAGAAAAATAACAAATTTAGAATCCCTAATTGAACACCGAAATGGAAATCCTCTCAATCAAAGGAGAGACTAATAAAAGTGAAAGGGAAAAAAAACCCATTGAAATAATAAGTCAAATCAGGAGATGGTGTTATGAAAAATGAAAGATAAACCATTGGTTAATGTGATTTATAAAAGAAAGCAAACCAAATTATCAGTATTAAAAATGAAAGGGAGTATTCACCCCCAATGAAGAGGAAATTAAAACAACTATTAGGAACTATTTTACACAATTTTATGCCAACTAGTCTAACAAAATAAAGGAAATGAATGAATATTTACAAAAATATAAATTGCCCTGATTAACAGAAGATATAGTATGTTTAAATGTTTCATCTCAGAAAAAAAGAAATTGAACAAGCCATCAATGAGCTCCCTAAGAAAAAAAAATCAGCAGAACCTAATGGATTCACACGAGTTCAAGCAAACATTTAAAGAACAATTAATACCAATACTAGAAAAACTATTGTAATGGCAAGAGCAGAAGTAGTTGACACCTTGTTTCAGCTACTGAATTAAGACCTTATTTCAGTTCAAGTTTCTTTTGACCCTTGTATAAAGTCTGTTAAGAAAGACAACCTGTGAACCCCACAACTTGTGAACCTTAGAAAGGTTCACATGAGCTCCTACAACAGGAAGGGTAGGAGATAATGCCAATATATAAGGAGAGGCCAGGCTAGAGACAGCAGAACTGAGAAGAGGACTCTTGTGGTGGCAGAGTCAAGAAGGAGAAAACTTGTGGTATCCAAGCACTCTGTCTGCTTTGTCTGTGTTGATGTTTGTTTGTGATACTTTGTACAGAAGACTTTGGGCCTTATTGGAAGCCCTGAAAGAGGATTTTCTAGTTGCATGTTTACAGAAGTCTTGGAGGAGGGTTTTGGAGGTCCTGGGGCTTTACTGATGATTTGTGCTGACTTTTTGGACCTTGTTTGTGGGTCTGTGTTGATTTCTATGTTGACAATTTGTGTTGAGTTCTCAGACCTTGTTGGTGGGTCTGAGTTGATTTCACAAGCATAGTGAATTGATGATGGTGCCGGCAATGTATATGAATATTATGGTGGCTCTGCAAGCTTTGTCTTCCTAGGAACAGGAACTGTGAAGGACTTGAGGTGGACTGGACACTGTGAATTTCAGTATGGAATGGGAACTGGATGAATAACTGGACAAGGAGCTGAACAAGGAACTGAGAACTTCCTGTCTTTGAACCTAGGTGACAGTTGGTGCTAGGACCATGGAAGAGGAACCATGGAAGCTGAGAGCCCTCAAGTCAAGCTGAAAGAAGACTACTTGGATACTGTGTACTAATTGAGAAGATTATGATTTATTTTGACCTAGGGGTGGAAAACTTTGACTTTTGTATTTTGTGATTGAACTGAGGACTTAAAGACTTTGTGATTGACTAAATGAATGTACTACCCAGGGCTGGAGTACTTTGACTATTGTACTTTGTGTCCCTTAAGGAGGCAAGCCTCTTTAAGGATGATTGAATGATTGAGTTACTAAATGAGAGAGTTGCTAAATGATTGTATTTTGTTAAAACTATGTGGCCATTTTAGTGATAAGTTGTTGAGTTGTAATATGGTGAATGCTGTATTTTGATTTTCTGTATTAAGTTGTAATGTTGTGAGTGCTGTACCTTGATTTTCTGTGAATGTTTTGCTCTGATTTGTTACTGAATAAATAGAGAGTTCACCATACTATGTAATCAGAGCCTGGAAAGCTGTTCAGAGCAGCAGTCCTCTGGAAATGTGCTTATGTGTGGCTTTACAACTATTTAAAATTATTTACAATAAGAGGAAAAGAATGAGTCCTACCAAATTCCTTTTATGACATAGATGTGGTGCAGATACCTAAACCCAGAAGAACAAAAACAGAAAAAGAAAACTAGACCAATTTTCCTAATTAGTATTGATGCAAAAATTTTAAATAAAATACTAGAAAGATGATTGAAGCAATATGTCACAAAGATCATGTACTATGACCATGTGGAATTTATACTAGGAATGAAAGACTAGTTCAGTTTTGGGAAACCTATCAATATAATTGATGATTTCAACAACAAAAACAAAATAATATGATTATATAAATACATGCATAAATTTTTTTGACAAAATAAAACACTCATTCTTATTAAAAACACTTAGAAAGCATAGCAACAAATGAGGCTTTCCTTAAAATGATAAATAGTATCTATCTAATACTATCAGTAAGCATAACCTGTTATGGGGATAAGTTAGAAGCCTTCCCAATTAGAATAGAAGTGAAGTAAGAATGTCCATTATGACCATTATTGTTCAATGTTGTACTAGAAATGCTAGCTACAACAATAAGAAAATAAAAATTAATGGAAAGAATTAGAGTAGGCCATGAGGAAATAAACTATCATTCTTTGCAGATGATATGATGGAGAGAATCCACTAACAAACTTGTTGAAACAATTAAGAAGTTTAGCAAATTGGTAGAATATAAAATAAACCCTCACAAATAATCAGGATTTCTACATATTACCAACAAAGTCCAGTAGCAAGGGATAAAAAGAGAAATTCCATTTAAAATAACTATAGACAATATAAACTATTTGGGAATCTACTTGCCAAGAAAAACCCAGCGATTATATGAACATAATTATAAAACACTTTTCACAGAAATAAAGTTTGATCTAAATAGTTGGAAAATCATTAAATTGCTTGTGGGAGGGCTGAGCAAATATAATGAAAATTACAGTTCTATGAAAATTAATTGAATTATTTAATGCCATACCAATCATACTACCAACAATTATTTTATAGAACTAGAAAAAATAATAACAAAATTCATCTAAAAGAACAAAAAAAATCAAGAATATCAAGGGCATAAATAAACAAATGAGGGAAGATGGCTTAAACAGAACCCACACTCTTTTATAAAGCAATCATCAAAACTGTTTCAGACTGGCTAGGAAGTAGAATGGTGAATCAGTGGAATACATTAGTTATACAATAGACAATAGTAAACGATCATAGCAATCTAGTGTTTCATAAACCCAAAGAGCTAAGCTCTTAGATTTTGACAATGATTGCTGGGGAAACTCCAAATCGGTATTGCAGAAACTAACAACATCACCTGTCATATATCAAGATATGGTCAAAAAGGGTACATGATTTAGACATAAAAGGTGAATCCATAAATATATTAGAGAAGCATGGAATCATTTATCTGTCAGATCTGTGGATAAGAGAAGAATTTATGTCCAAACAACATATAGAAAACAGAAGTAAAATGGACAATTTCAGCTACACAAACATAACCAAAGCAGCCAAGAACAGAAGCAAAGCAAACAACTGAGATTTTTTTTTACTACAAGTTTCTCTGATAAAACCTCATTTCTCAAATATATAGAGAACTGAGTCAAATTTATAAGAATGCAGGCAATTTTCCAATTAACAAATAATCAAATGTTATGAACAGGCAGTTTTCAGATGAAGAAAGCAAAACTACCTATAATTATCTGAAAATGATCTTAATCATTATTGGTTAAAAAAATAAAATCAATTGCAAGTGATCACCTCACATCTATCAGATTGGCTAATATGACAAAAGATGAAAATGACAAATGTTGGAGGAGATGTGGAAAATTGTTCATGAAGTTTCAAACTGATGCAAGTATTCTGGAGAGCAATTTGGAACTATGCCCAAAAGATTATTAAAATATGCATAGTCTTTGACACAGCAATATAACTACTATGTCAATATCTTAGAGATATTTTTTAAATTGAAAAAGACCCTTTATGTGCATAGATATTTATTGCAGGTCTTTTGTAGTGGCAAAGAATTGAAATTGACAAAACATCCATCAATTGAGAATGGCTGAAATAGTTGTGTCATAGGATTTTGACGGAATACTACTCTGCCATGAGAAATGATGAAGTGGGATGTTTTTAGAAAAATGTAGAAACACACTAACTGATACAAAATGAAATGAGTAGAACCAAGAATACAGTGCACAGAGTAACTTCAATGTTCTATGATCTGTTGTGAATAATTTAGCTTTTATTAGGAACGTGATGATTTGTTGTTATTGTCAAAGGAGAACATTCAAAGGAGAACAAAATGACATCCCAATTTTGGGATCAAAATACCTGATCTAAGTAATACAATTCTGAAGGGCTCAAAATCAAAAGTATTATCCACCTGCAGTGAGTGAACTGATGGAGTCTAAATGAAGATCAAGATCAATACATACTTTTATTTTTAACTTATTAACTTTTTTCCTTTTTTTTTAGGCTGTTTTCTTTACAACATGATTAATATGGACATGATTTGCATGACTGCCCCTATAACAAATTTCTTACTGTCTTAGGAGGAGGGAAGAACAGGAGGGAGATTATTTGGAACTTAAAATGTTAAAAAATAAATGTCAAATATTTTTCATGTAATTAAAAAATAGCATATATATATACATAAATATACACACATCTGTCTATCTATTTATATATATATATATATATATAAAAGACAAATTCAATCCAACTAATGTTAATTAAGCTTCTACTTTGTACCAGGCACTGTGGATGTAAAGACAAAAATATAAATATAACAGTCTCTTCCCTCAAGGATTTTCGTGCCACTGGAACGGAAGTAACTTGGCAAATAAAGGGTCTTTATATATAAACTATTTTTATTTTAAAATTAATTGTGAGCAATATTGTATTGCTTTCTAATTGTGTCAAGGAATTTATTACTAGAAGGTAACAGAGATAATTTAGTCTACCTTCATCATTTTATGGATGAGAAATCTGAGAGATTAAATAATCTCTTCAGGCTGTACAGGTAGTAAATAGCAGAGCTGAAATATGAATTCAGATCTTTGACTGTTCTTTCTACTCAATAATACCACACGGGTTTATGTAAGTAATATCATCTCTAAAAGACTGTAAGCTAGTTGAGTTAAGTGTCTTTTGAAAAGTAATGCAGAATATCTGTCTCTATCCACATCCCTGTATCTTGTGAATTTTGAAAGATAAGATTATATGGGGCAGAGCCAAGATGGCAGAACAGAAGCGGGAACTTTTCTAAGCTCCTCCATGAATTCCATCACTAAATTTTAAAAATTTTAAAAAGTGAATCTGAATGTGACAGAATCCATTGGGAGATGGAATGTGGCAGATTCCCAGCCTAGGAAAGTGCCTGTGTAGGTCTGGGCAGGGGGAGTGCGGAGCATGCAGGGCCTGCAACAGTGGGGGCTGCACAAGTGCAGTCCAGAGAGCACAATGCAGCAAAGTGAGAAGGAGCCCCAGCCAGCAGACTTACCCACCCCAAGGGGATTCTCAGCCTTCTAACCACAGGACAGAGGAATGGTTGGAAGTGGGTAAGAGAAAGCACAGGGCCTTCAGCAGCCACAGCAGCTTCTTCTGGTGCTATCAGACCACAGCTTGGAAGTATAAAAATCATCTGCCTGAATTTCCAGAAGCCAAGATGGCAGAATAAATACTAGCTGGCTTTTCCCCCTTCCTGATCCAGAAAACCCAGAGATAAATGTCTCACCCAGAATAAAATCCTGAAATAGTAAAAATAGCCTCAATCTTAGGAGTCATTGAGAAAGGGTATAGCTGAGGCAGTAAGGAGTCTGAAGTAAAGGGTGGGAGGGGTCCCAACAAGCCCCACCTCAGATGACCAGCAGGAGCTCCCAAAACCCAGGATGGTAGAGCCAGCAAGCTCTAACAACACAAGCCCAGGTGTACTTTAGCACCACCAGGGGAATCTGTGGACACCAGCTCTGCTGGCTGCCAGCTGCTGAGCCTGCCTGAGCTGTAGCCCAGGGGCAGAGAGGTGGAAAACTGAAGTGGCCAGACCACCCCTCCCTCACAGGGTATGTGAGCCTCTGTGTAACTCAGGGGAAACACTGAGAGTCTTAGCCTTAGCTTCAGTCTAGACACCCAGATGCTACAGCACATAAAGCCAACAACAAGGCCCTTAGCTCCCAGCCTGAGAAGCACAGTCAGCAAACAGGCAATCACAATGGGAAAGAAGGAAGCTGAGAAAGCAAAAACAAGAAAATCAAACCAAGCTTATTATAGGTAGCAAGAACAACCAAATACCAAGGACAGCATGGACTCTATACTCACACCTGACACCACAGAAGGAAACACGAGCTGCTCTCAAGCCCAAAAAGCATTCTTGGAGGAGCTCAAGAAAGATTTTAGAAGCCAAATTAGAGAGCTAGAAGATAAATTTAAATCTACAGTGACCAAATTGGAAAAAAAAAATCTCACTGAAGAAAACAAATCCTTAGAAAGTAAAATTTGTGAACTGGTACAGGAGGTTCAAAATCTAACTAGGGAAAATACCTCCCTAAAAATAAGAAGTGAACATATGGAAAAGGAGCCTCAAAAAATAATGGAGGAAAATAATTCACTAAAAATTAGAATCAGTCAAACTGAAGCTAAGGACTCTATGATGCATCAAGACTCAGTCAAACAAAACATAAAGATTGAAAAATTTGAGTACAGTGTAAAATATTTCATTGGAAAAACAACTGACCCAGAGAACAGATCCAGGAGAGATAACCTAAGAATTATTGGTCTACCAGAAAGCCATGATGAAAAAAGCAGCCTGGACAACTTCCTCCAAGAGACTGTCAGAGAAATCCATCCTGAAGTCCTAGAATCAGAGGGTAAAATAGTTATCAACAGAATTCACAGGACTCCTACTGAAAGAGATCCCAAATTGAAAACTCCATGAAACAGTATAGCCAAATTCCAGAACTATGAAGTCAAGGAGAAAATACTGCAAGCAGCCAAAAAGAAACCATTCAGATACCATGGAACTACAGTAAGGATTCCACAGGACCTAGCAGCTTCTACATTAAAAGATCATGGTGACTGGAATTTGATGTTTCATAAGGCAAAAGAGCTAAGACTACAACCAAGGATCAACTACTGAGCAAAACTGAGCATAAACTTTCAGGCAAGGAGATAGTCATTTAACGAAATCAAGGACTTCCAGACTTTCCTGATGAAAATTCCAGAGCTCAATGAAAAATTTGATCTCCAATTACAAGACTCAAGAAAGACATAAAAAGGTAAACAAGGAAAACACACACTCACACACTGTAATAGTAATCTGTTTAGCAGGATACTTAGCACTTAGTACTAAGTGCTAAGTGTGGAAGGGGCAAACCCTGTCCCATTGTTGAGAAGGCATGAACTCCCCTGTTGATGTGGAAGAAGGAGATTGGCTGAGGTGTGTATATAAGCAAGAATTCCAGAGACAGACAGACAGAATTGGAATGTTGATCTGGGTGAAGGAAGAATTGTGGAGACTGAAGCTGGCTGAGAGAGAGACAAAGAGAGGGAGAGAGAGAAAGTTTCTCTCCCAGCATCTGAGAGACAGAATTTGAATGCTGCTCCTGCTGAAGGGACAGAGAGAGA
>CM053580.1:173087875-173121714 GCA_028627135.1 Pseudochirops cupreus | reverse complement strand
TATATGTATGTATGTATATTTTAAAAATAAAGTATACTGTAACATATATATTTATATCTAGATATAAGTCATAGGTAGTTCATTGCCCTTCCTTATTTATTATGCATGATTTAAAGATAATTGTATATAAGTGTATATAAAACATAAATGGTGTGGTATATAGATATGATAACCATGATATAAATATACAACTGCACATATGTACATTCACATATATTTATATAGAAGTTAAGAGTGGCGGGCCAGGGTGGCTGAGTGAAAGTAGGGACTCACCTGAGCTCTCCCCCAAATTCTTTCAAGTATCTCTAAAGAGTGACTCTGAAAAAATTCTAGAGTACCAGAATCCACAAAGAGACATAGTGAGGTATATTTCCAGCCTTAGACAACCTGGAAGATTGACAAGAAGGGTCTGTTGCACTGGTCTGGGAGAGGAGCAGTCTGTTGCACAGGCTGTGCCAACAAAGACTGAAGCAAAGCCAGAGCAAATCTGGGGAGACTAAATCACAAGTAGCAGTCGCAATTTCTAGATCTCTCAGCCCATAGATGCCAGAGACAACTTAGAAGATCAGTAGGAGGGGAGTCTGTCAGAACTGGGTGAGAGAGAAGCTCAGTGCTATGCAGGGCCTGCAACAGGAGCATTAGCTGCTCTTGGGGCTATCAGTTCACAGACAGAATGTTTGAAAGTCAACTATTTAAACTTCCGGGAGCCAAGAGGGTGGAGTAAGCCGTAAGTTGCTCTCACCCTCTCTTACAGAGTTTGAAAAACTCAGAGGATGTTGCCCCAGGAAAAGCTTAGAATAGTGGAGCCAGCAAAAAAAGAAAAAGCAAGGTACAGCAATCTTTTAGCTTGGGAGAGTAGGGGGATCAACAGGAAAGGTTCCTCTTCCTGTGGCTGATGGGGAGCAGTATAGGACAAGAGGCATGCCCTAAAGTCCTCAAGAAGTCCCTCCAGCAGGAGATCCTGAGCCCCAGAGTGGAGGAGCAGGTAAGTACTAACACCAGGCACACACCAGTCACCACCACCAGCTCAAGCTCAGCACTAGGTAAAGAACCAGACTACTACAACATCTAGCTGCCAGCACCAGAGGCCCCAGCACAGAAATCCAGTAATGAGGCACCCAGCACAACAAGTCTGGGGCAGTGTCCCCTGGTCCCAGAGGAAGAGATCAAATTTAAAAGCCAGGAAAAAAAGGCAAACAACATGAGCAAGAAGCATCACAGAATAACAATGACCCTTGAGAAGTATCTCAGTGACAAGTAACGTCAAAACACAAATTCAGGAGAATTCAACATGGTCAATATACCAACATCTGAAACCTCAAAGGGCAATATGAACTAGTCTCAACCACAAAAAAAAAAGCCTTCTTGGAAAACCTCAAGAAGGATTTTAATAGTAAAATAAGAGAAATAAAAGAAAAAAATTAGCAATTCCTTTAAAAATACAATTGAGAAAATGGAAAAAAAAACACACTGAAGAAAACAACTCCTTAAAATGTAGAATTGGCCAAATGGAAAAGGAAGCACAAAACAGAAGAAAACAATTCCTTAAACAGACACACACACATATTTATATCATGGTCATCATCTTACATGAACATCTGCATGTGTATTAAATGAGTATATGAACACAGATATAAACTTGGGATGGTTAAGTTTCTAGGGTTACTCAATATTAGCAGAAAATAATAATAGGATTATAAATCATAGATAAAAATATGAAAGAAATCTGAGTTCACATGTAGTTCAATTTCTTAGTTAATAAATAAGGAAACTAAAACTCAGATAATGTGAAATGTCCAGATTCATACAATAAAAAGTGCCAGAGAGAGGTTTCAAATCCAAGCTTTCTGCCCAAAGTCTTTTATGAGCCTTTCCAGGATTGAAGGGAGTTGATTACCAATGAGGTCTCAATAACTTTTTCTTAATCATAAGCACCTCAGAAAATCAAATAAAAATATCTTTTTTTCTTTCTCACATTTGTTTTCTATTTGCATTTTGCTATCATTTTTTCAAAAAAATGGTAATAGTGAGTGACAATTGTTTATAATATGAATATGAATATACCCTGCAACTGCCACAGAGTTTTCATGTTTGGCTAAAATAGATATTTGAGGCAACACTATGAATTTTATTCTGAGCTTCAAATTCAAGACTAGCCAATAATTTATTATTTAAAGAGAAATATTCATTTACCTCTCTTCCAATATGACTTTAAATAGTTTTTACACCAATGTTTTCTTTCTGTTCTCTATGATAAAAAAATTAACCTGTTAAATTTTTTTTAACTAAAGCTAAACTACTTTTTAATATTTGTTTCTTAAAGATTTACTGATTTCTTTTTAAACCTCATTAATCATTTGACATCATAATACATCACCCCTCAATCACAAAAGAATAAAAGCTTCAACTAATTTTTAACAAATTATAAGACTAAATATGAAGAAGTACATGATAAAGTTCTACATATATGACACCGGGATTCAGAGCAATGAAAAGAACTTGGAAAGCTACAGGAACAGAATCTACCAGGACTTCTGGCTTAAAATCTAGTGTTCCTTCCACCACAAATAAGCTTAATACAAGAACGGGGGTCTCTTTTGCTAATGTTTTTCTGAATCATATAGTACAGAATAAAGACTTAACACATTTGACAAACATCTTCTGGACTAGATGTTACAGGGAGAGATTTTTTTTTTCCTTTTGGTATCTAAGGACATACACCACAATTTCTGAACATAAGGAAGAAAATGAAAAACTTTTCACTGTATTTTTTCTGCATTCTTAAAAAAGAAAAAAAGTAAATTTAATTACAGCCTTGTCAAAAGGCAATTCTATCTCAAAAATTAGTCTGGGTGCCTTCAGGTTATTGAACATTTTTAAAATATTGCCATTTAAAAAACCTGGCTGGACTGTCACTACCACCACAGAACTATTGACCTCACATAGCTTTATCTGCACAGCTATTGACTTTATTCTGTCTTTATTGTGACATTTCATATGATTTCATCTAAGATTCATCACTGTGGAAATGTCAAGTGTAAGATTGTGGGTATTTTCATTTGAGTAAAGCAAACTTATAAATGGTTTACCACTTATCTATTAGAGACTGTAGGCTGGATTTATCAATGTTGAAGTTATTCAGCATCAAGTTATTACACTTTTTCCCCCAATGGTTTACAAATTATCTATTTTTCCCTTGAAAAAAGAATGACACTGTCATTTCAGAGTTGAGATATAGATAATCTTTTAACTGATTTCAGGCTCTATCGCTTTAAAGTTCTAATCTTAGAAACACTTTAAATTTCTGTATTCCTAAAGTATGCTTTGTTCCTGATTTTTTTCAGTTCTTGTTCATTAAAGAAAAAGGAAAGAGAGAAAATAATAAAATACTAAACACAAATCACAGAAGATAATGAAAAACTAAATACAAATCATCCAGGTCAAAAGTGCAAAGGAATTATTTTTGCATATAATTTTTTCATCTAAATCTCTTTATTTTCCTTTACACTTTATATGTATTATCTCTTCTAATATAATAACCCTTTTAAGTAGGCACTAATATTACATTTTACAGAGAATGAAAGAGAAATTCATAAAAGTGACTCGCCAGTCGAAGAACTAGTAAGTTTCTGAGGCAAAACTTGAGCTTAGGTCTTCCAGCCCCCAACTAGCACAAGTTTCTCATATTAGCATGTTTGGCTAACGATGGTATCACTTCAATGTCCAGCCTTCTTTTTCTTTTTTTGATGGGTCTCATAGATGAATGACTCATTTATAGAACTCTAAAACATAGGTTCATCTCTTCCAACCATTTCTTTCTTTACAGATAAAGAAATCAAATCCCAGAAAGGTACCAAGAAAGTGGCAGCATCAAATTCTAGGCCTCCTACCTCCCAAACTAGTATTCTCCCTGCTATGCCATGTGCCAGATACTGAAAAAAACCCTGCAGTAGTATTGGTTAAACATTAAAACTAGTCCATTGGAAGACAGGAGTCCAAAAACTTGAGAGAAATTTTTAACTGGTCTGCTAATTTTCATTTATATGAAAATTAGAGGGGGGAAAACATGATAACCCTTGCTACCCCCCCCCCCCGCTCCGCTAACTAATCCTGTCCATAATGTTTTTGTACCTTCATATTTTAACAACATTCTCATGTACATATTCCTTATGTAAAAATAAATCTGTACTGATATGGGTACAAAAAAGTGTTCCAATTTAAAGTTTGCTCCAGAAGTTCTGCACTAATACCACTTTGCAATATGGGAAATGACTAGGAAGATGGATGAAGTAGGATGCCTGCAAGTTTTATGGAGATTACCAA
Source organism: Pseudochirops cupreus (assembly GCA_028627135.1). Taxonomy (NCBI): domain Eukaryota; kingdom Metazoa; phylum Chordata; class Mammalia; order Diprotodontia; family Pseudocheiridae; genus Pseudochirops; species Pseudochirops cupreus. The sequence continues at coordinate 173,117,391 of CM053580.1, read as the reverse complement.
CCTTACTAGATTTTGAAACATCCCTGAATATCAATTTATCATATATATTGAATTAAACAATCTTAAATACATAACTAGTAGTTCTCCTTTAGTATTCTTATAACCAGCTTGCTAGGCAATAAGGTGTTGCAGTGGATAGAACACTACCTTTGGAGTCAGAAAGAATGGAGTTTGCATTCTACTTCAGACACTTACATGTTATGTAATCCTGAATAAATGACTTTAATCTGTGTCTGCCTCAATTTCCTCTCTATAAAATGGGGTAAACAATAGCATCTACTTCGTGGAATTGTTGTAATGTGTTAGCACATGTAAAGCACTTTACAAACCTTAAAGCAGTATATAAGTGCTAGCTAGTAATATTATTATTTTCTTTATTAGCCTCAATTTCTTTATTTGGAAAATGAAGCTCATATTAATAACACTTCTTTTTGTAGTATTGCTGTAAATAAAGTGACTTGAAAACTTTAAAGTACTATTTCTATAAAAAAAAACATTGAATATTTGAATCAAACTGATCTTCATAAAGACTTGGTGCATTATTATTAACTACTTCAGACAGAAAGGTTTTATCAAAGAATGGCTTTGCTGAAATATCTTGTTTCAAACTAATGTCAAGGGTGGAGCTAAGATCATGGTGTAGAAGGAACAAGGTTCCACAGCTCTCACATAGCCACCTCAAACACCCATAATATATGACTCTAAACAAATTTTAGGCGCCAAAATTCACAAAAATACAGAAAAACTCATACCCTGCTGAAGGGAGTTCAGCAGGAAGGGCTTATCGCAGCATGCTGGGAGCTGAAACCAGCCCAGCCTGAAACCACGGCTTGGCCCCAGGGCTGCCAGGATGACCCACAGCTGGAGCCTTCTGGAGAGTGGATCTGTGGCAGCCATGGCAGTTTCCAGAATTATGAAGCCATAAGAAACAAGGACTAAGTGAAAGGTCAGTGGAACTCAGATAAATTGGGGGAGAAAAGTGGTCCAGTTGAACTGCCTCCAGGGCAAGGAAGTGGCAGAAATGGCAGCCCTCCAGCCACCTCCAAGTGGCTGCTTCAGAGCTCCTAGCCTGCAGACTGCAGGGGGGCCAAGCAATCATTCAGAGGCTAAGTGCTCTTGTGTTTAGCGACCTGGATCTGGATGGTTGTCTTGGGTGGTGGTCCTGGGGTACGTGCAGCGCCCCTCCCCCAACAGATCCAGCGGCTGCAAAAACCCCAGGGATTTGGGACAGAGCTTTTCTCTCTGCAGAGTTCCACAAAGATAAAAAATCAAGTAATTCGCTGGCAACATGAGCAGGCAAAGGAAGCAAAGTAAGAACAGCAACCAAATTCTAGATTCCTTTTTTGGGGACAGAAAGGACCAAAGCATGGAAAGGGAGGAAGACAACACAGTCAGAATTCCCAAACCAAAAGCTTTCAAGAAACATGAAGACTTCCTACAAGCCATAGAGCAGCTTAAGAAAGATTTTGAAAACCAAATAAGAGAAGAAGAGGAAAAATTGGGAAGAGAAACAAAAATGATGCAAGAAAATCATGAAAAGAGAGTCAGCAATCTGACCAAAGAAATTAACACCCTAAAAAATAGATTAACTCAAATGCCAAAAGAAGCCCAAAAAGCCAATGAGGAGAAGAACGCCTTAAAAAGTTGAATTTGCCAGATGGAAAAAGAATCTTAAAAGCTTTCTGAAGAGAATAACTCCTTCAGAATTAGAGTGGAGCAGATGGAAGCAAATGACTTTATGAGAAATCAAGATACTATTAAACAGATCCAAATAAATGAAAAAAAATAGAAGGCAATGTGAAATATCTCCTTGAAAAAACCACTGAACTGGAAAATAGATCCAGGAAAGACAATTTAAAAATTTTTGGACTACCTAAAAGCCATGATCAAAGAAAGAACTTAGAAAGCATCCTTCAAGAAATTCTCAAGGAAAACTGCCCTGATATTTTAGAACCAGAGAGTAAAATAGCACTTGAAAGAATTCACTGATCACCTCTTGAAAAAGATCCCCAAAAGGAAATTCCTAGAATATTATAGCCAGGTTCCAGAGTCCCCAGATCAAGGAGAAAATATTACAAGCTGCCAAGAAGAAACAATTTGAATGCTGTGGAAACACAATTAGGATAACCCAGGATCTAGCAGCTTCTACATTAGGGTATAGAAGGGCCTGGAATATGATAATCCAGAGATCAAGGGAGCTAGGATTAAAACCAAGAATCACCTACCCAGCAAAATTGAGTACAATGTTCCAGGGGAAAATATGGTCATTCAGTGAGGTGGAGGACTTCCAAGCACTCTTGCTGAAAAAAACAGAACTGAAAAGAAAATTTGACACTCAAATACAAGAAGCATGAGAAAGTAAACATGGAAAAAAAATCATAAGGAACTTATCAAAGTTGTACTATTTACATGCCAACATGGAAAAGCAATAATTGTAACTTCAAACTAATGTTAAGTTTCCAAAACCAAGAAAACATTTTACTTTTTTGATAAACACTTTAAATGAGAAAAAAAACACAAATACATTTGAGGTTACTCTCTCTCTCATTTATACATATCATATTTATAGGACAGACTCAGGAGATTCTCAGTTTTATCTGCCAAAGAAGTTGGAAAGGAAAGCACTGATAATGACAGTGGTTGGACAAGAGAGAGTAACCTTTAGGATCTGCTTCCCTTCTTCACAATGACAGGCTTTTGGTGACAAAATTCAGGTTATGATTTCAGTTTAGAGTGATCAGGCTCTTCTTTTTGATCATATATTGATTATTTTTAAATGAAATAATGAGGAACACAGGCCTGGAGTTTCAAGGAATTCTGGTCTGCTGTGTATAACTTGTATCACTGTGGACAAATTACTTAAATTTTCTGGACCTTAAAATGGAGTAGTTAATAGAGCACTGAACCAGGAGCCAGAAAGAGGAGTTCAAGTGTAAACTTAGATGCTTATTAGCTGTGTGAGTCTGGACATGTCACTTAACTTCTGTTTGCTTCATTTTCCTCACCTGCAAAATGGGGATAATAGCATCTACCTCCCTTAAGTTGTTATGAGGGTCAAATGAGATAATAATTGTAAAGCACTTAGCACAATGTCTGACAAATAGTAAGCATTAGACTAGATCAATGTTGGTTTTGGCTACTATTATTATTACTGTTGAAGCTGATGAACTGTTAAGTACCTTCTGTCTTCAAATCAGTGTCCTTACTACCTTAAAAGTCTCTCTGAACAATATCATCATTTTATTAGATAGAGAGACTTAATCACAAAAAGTTGCTGGACCACCTGCAGAACAAAGGCACTAAATGACAGAGGGCAGCTAGGTGGCACAGTGTGGCCTAGAATCAAAAAGTGAGTCCAAATCCAGCCTGAGGCACTTAATAGCTGTGACTCTGGGCAATTCACTTAACCCTATCTGCTTCAGCTTCCTCATCTGTAAAATGATCTGGAGAAGATCACAAACCACTTCAGTTTCTTTGACAAGAAAATCCTAAAAAAGGTCATTATGAGTCAGACACAACTGAAATGATTGAACAACAATTAAATGACAGAGCCATATTTCAAACTCCTATTCTCACACTCCTTCCTAATGCTGCAACCCTTTCATACAGTTCCTCATGTTGTGGTGACCCCAAACCATAAAATTATTTTTGTTGCTACTTCATAACTGTAATTTTGCTACTTTTATGAATCATAATATAAATATCTGATATGCAGGATGTATTTAAATTGAACATAATCCACAGGTTGAGAACCGTTTCTCTAGAGGATCCAATGTCATTTCAGTTAGAATGCACCATTCTTCTATCTATTAATGAAATTCCATCTTATTGAGGAAAATAACCATTTCATTACAAAGAAAAATGAATTCTTATGTAAGAATTAATACTAGCATGACATAAAATACAAAGGCATATTTCATCTATTTCTAGAAATATGAAATATGAAATTGTTGGAATATTTATAACCCAAGTCCAGTGGATCTTGAATTTGCATAAGCCCAATTTACATTCTCTACTGAAATGCTCATATACAGAAGTGTGAGGAAGGGAAAGGAAATGGAGCAAATACAGAGGATTAAGCCAAGGGATTAATGAGCTTCAGAAAAGTATAAAAAACTATTCCTGAGGATAAACTGTAAGTTTTTAAAGATGTAATTATAGTTCCAATTTGAGGTTGTCATGAAAAGAGGAAGTAAAGACAATTTTGTTCAGTTATTTTTCAATCATATTTGACTCTTCAGGATCCCATTTGGAATTTTCTTGGCAAAGATATTAAAGTGGCTTGCCATTTCCTTCTCCAGCTCATTTTACAGATGAGGATACTGAGACAAATGGGGTTAAGTGACTTGCCCAGGATCACACAGTTAATAGGTGCCTAAGGACAGATTTGAATTTGAGAAGGTTAATCTTCCTGACTCTAAGCCCAGCACTCTATCAACTGCATGCCCTTAGCTGTCCAGTAAAAACAGCAAAAGCAGACAAATATCTGTGGCAAAAGGACAGAATTCCAAGAATCAGTTCTCAGAAACTTCTCTGTAAGGAAACTAAAATAACAAGTGCCAACATTTTTCATATGGTACAAATATAATCCATTTTACAGATGATGAAACCATGGCTCAGAGTGATTAAAAGTTTTGCCCAATGCCACAGAAGTATTTAGAAGATGAAGATTTTAATCCCAGTCCTCTAATTCCCAATCCAATCATGTATTCCAATGAACTGCCTTACAGTTTGTGCAATTGTATTTCTTGGGATGGAAACAAAACCTGGGATATCATGTTATATTGAAAATTACTGAAGGGCCAATCAAGTGGCAGAAAAAGGAAAGTTGTAAAGAGGAATAGAATGGTCCTTGGAGGAAAGAGTAAGGAAGATGATGGAGTGAAAGAAAGCAAGTGAAGATCCCTTCATAAACTTTTCCCAACTGATCCATGAAAAGCACCAGACAAAATCCTGATAAGGAAATCCAGAAAAAGTCATGTCATTTGTTCAGCCCAAGTCCGTATAGGGAGATAGATAAGGAGGTCTGTAGACATTGGATACAGGTTGGGTGAGAAACATGCAGTGATTCAAGGGGCCAAAGAGAGGGTATGTACCAAGGAAAGAGGAGGTCTCAGAACTGAACCAGGGCCATTCTGGGTGACATTGATGGGAAAGGTACAAAATGGCAGCTTTGTCATCTACTATCCAAAGCCAGGCTCGAGTGAGAAGGGTACTTGTATGTAGTCATGGTGTTCTGAGGTAAGGGAGGCCCTCGGCAATGTATGGAGAAAAGAAGTTCAGAAAGCAAAAGCAGGAGCAACAATGGCAGTCTGAGCTCAGGCATCAGATTCAAAGCAATGCCTAACTTCCAACATCTAACCTAGCCTGCTCAGGAATAACCAGGAATCCTAGATGAAAGGGAAGGTAACAGTCCTACTACTCTGAGCCAACAGAACTAGCCAGGTGGCTGATAACAACAGAGTCAAAAAGCAGTCTACTCTTGCTCAAATCCAAACCAGACCAGAAACCAGCAGATCTTGGACCAGGAGGGCAGCAACCAACCTTTGCCCTGGATCTAACTACTTTGAGAGCCCTGAAAGTTTGCAGGCCCATGGTCTGTTGATAAGATCCTAGAATAAACATCAGTATGACCTGCTTCCCTCCAGAAGCACACCAGAGCACAGCCCTAACATTGTCTGAAATTGGGAAGGAAGTTGCAAGAATAAGCAAGCAAAAAAATAATAACCCTACCAATAAAGAACAACTATGTTGACAGGGATGCTCAAGACACAAATACACAAGAAGAGAATTACTCCAAAACATTTATAAGCAAAGTCCCAAAGGAAAACAGTTTTGGCACAACTCAACTAGAATGTCCAGAAGGGAATAAAGTAAGATTTTTAAAGTGCATTTTAAAGTGCATTCCATTAAAAAATAAATGGAATGAATGAACTTAAGGAAAAAATAGAAAAGAAAGGAGATATGGAAGAAAGAATTAGAAAGGGACTTAACAACTTGGCACAAAAGATGAAAAACTGTGCCCAAGAACCAAATTGCCTGACAATTAGAATGGACCAAATAGAAGCCAACAACTCCATAAGGCAATGAGAAATGTTAAACCATATTCAACACCTGAAAAAAATAGAAGAAAATCTCACTTATCTTATAGCACAAACAACTTACCTAAGTAAAAGAAGAAGAAAAAATTAAAAATCATTGTACCATCTGACTGTCATGATGAAATAAAAGAAAGCCTAGAGCACATGTCAATAAATCTTAAAAGAAAACTGCCCAGATCTCTTGACACCAGGAGGCAAAGAGGAAACAAAAAGAATTCACTGGTCACCTCCTGGAAGAAATCCCAAAATGAACACTCTCATGAACATCAGAAGCAAATCAAGAGTTTTTAAATATAAGAAAATATAATACAGGCATCCAGAAAGAAAGAATCAAAGTACTGAGGAGCCACAGTCAGGATCACATATGTTTTAGCAAGCATAACCAAAAAGGAGCCAAGAATTTGCAGTACAATATCCTAGAAGGCATGGGATATGGTCTTCTAGCTGAGAATAACTTAGCCAGCAAGGCTGAATGTAATTCTAGAGGGAAACACATGGATCTTTAATGAAATAGAGGACAACTAAGGATTCCTGATAACATGACTAGAATTGTGTAAAAATTTTAAAGTTCAGACACAGGAAATAGAGAAATATAAAAAGATAAACATGAATGAACAAAAATAATGGACCAAATAAAGATAAACTGCTTACATTCAAGTATGGGCAATGATGCATGTGTCACACCTGATCTTTTTATCATTAGGGTTCATGGAGGGGCTGCAATTAAAAAAGACTTGGGAGTGATTCCATTGTTTTTATGATCTTAATAAAAGAATAGAAAGAGAAAAGAAAAGAGATACAATGGGAGAAAAGGAAAGGAACATTAAGGAAAATTAGTTGATATATTCAGTTTGTACAAGTATATATCCATACCAACAAAAAGGAGGTGATGGAGGGAGGATTTGACACTTGAAACTTGCATATGAACTGGCTCAAAGAAGTAAACACATGCACACACAGAGGAGGGGACAGAAATACATTTCATTCAACCAGTCAGTCTGTTACCAGGTTGTGTGTGGTGAGGAAAGGAGAGGAGAGGAAAGGAGAGGAGAAGAAGGGAGAAAAAAAGAGAGGAGAGGAGGAGCTGAGTTGTCCAGTTAGAACTGGCCAGCTGTGTCTCCATTGGGGCAGCTTGGACTAACTACTCACAGGTTTGTGACTTGTCCTTTGTTCTCAGAGAAGACCGTGACATAAGGAGGAGGATGCCATGACTTTCAAGTCAATGGGATTTAAGTAAGAGAGGGCTGTGCAAAGGCAATAGCCTCACTTTCTCCTCCAGAGCCACCTGAATCCAGTGGTTAGATATAGACTGGACAGTTGGAGATGATGCAGGATGAAGTGGGAGACCTCGGCCTTTTTAAAATTAAGCTCTTTCCGGGCTCTTACTTTGAGTCAGGCAATGTCCATCCAGTAATTAGTCCTGTTTAAGAAGATAGCCCCTTTAACTGGGGGGGAGGCGAGGAGGAAGGGAGAGGGAACTGGGAGAGGAAGACCCTCTGGGTTGCCAGCAGGAAGAGAAACAACTAAGGCTCAGTAAGAGGGAAAGAGAAGAAGCAGGAAGGAGGAAGTAGAAGGAAGATATACTTGGGATGAAATTTGTTGTGTTTGTTATTCAATCATTTTAACCACGTCCAGCTTCGTGACCCATTTGGAGTTTTCATAGCAAAGATACAAGACTGGTTGGCCATTTCCTTCTCCAGCTCATTTTACGGATGAGGAACTGAAGGAAACAAAGTTAAGTGACTTGCCCAGAGTCACACAGCTAATAATTGTCTGAAGCTAGATTTGAACTCAGGGAGATGAGTCTTCAAGCCTGGCACTCTATACACTGTGCTACCTAGCTGCCTAGTTTGCTCTTTAGCAAAACAAATTCAGAGGATGTACAAAAATGTTCATAAAGCTTTTTGACATGGCATAGGATGGAAATGCGAGGGAATGCCATGAGCTGGGTAATGGATGAACAAATGATGGTATAAAAATGTGATAGAAGGCTACTTATGCTGAATTTTTATCACCTTAATTACCAATCAAGATTCCAGAGAACTAATGATGAAATCTTCTACTCACCTCCTTTTAGAGAGGTGACAATGGAAAATAAGACAGATATTTTTTTAGCATATAGTCAGTGTAGAAATTTGTCATGATTGGCTATCCATATTTGTATCAGAGGTTTTGTTTTTCTTGTGTTCTCAGGGGGATGGGAGAATGAGAAGGTGGTCCTTGTCTGATTATATACACATACCTATGTATATGTTTATATACATATGAGTGTGTATGTAAATATACACACATATATACACATATACATCTATAGAAAGGTAGAGTTATCAGCCAAGAATCATCTCATTCTATATTAATGCACACTAATGTGTATATTTCTATAAATATTGGTAACTCTGATCAATACAATGATGAACCACAATTCCTAGGGTCTCATGATGAAATATGCTTCCTTCCTTCTGACAAATGGATGTACATCAAATCTAGACTGAGATTTTTTTTTAGATGTTGCCAACAAGAATTTTGATTTTTGCTAGACTACACGTTTTTAATATGGATTTAATTTTTTTTTAATTTCTTAGTGAAAAGGGGTAGGAAATGGAGAGCAGAGAAGGCTGATCTTTGTTGGAAAATAACATTTAATTTTAATTTGTTTAAATTAAAATGATAAAAATGATTTAAAGGTTCTATTTTTTTAAAAGAAAGATAGTAAGTTTTCTTTTGGACATGTTGAGTACAAAGTGTCAGTGGAGATGTAGATGTGGAGATGTCCTCAAGTCTGTATAAATGTGGATCTGGAGCTAGATTTTAAGATGACCTGTGCATGTAGAGGATTGTTTAAGACATAGGAATAAATGAGATAGCAAAGAAATTAGTATAGAAGGTGTGGTATTTAAAAAGCTTCAAGAGACCTAATTTCTGGGTAATTTAATCATTTTATTAATAAGACCATCATGTTTATTAAACCAGAATGGTTATTTGGCCATTTCTCTTAGACCAAAGATCCCTCATGGTGGTGGGCTCACAGTTTATATGTTTTTGGAAGAACACGTGTTCCTGAGAGTTGCAAATAACTCTAATTGGTTAACAATTAATGAGAAAATTAATATTGCAATGAGAGGGCAGACTATACTACCGGGGTCTTGCTCAAAGAAATTTATCAATTTCCCTATCACCTGTCTGACAAAAGGGAGAATCCACATTTTTCCAGACCAGTCTGAGCAAAAACAATGAGCAGGAATGCACCAAGTAGCCCTAAATTAGAATTTCTTTTACTGTCACACTGGTTGATTTCTGGATGAGGAAGTAGAGAAAGGGGAAAGCCTTAATTGTCATTCAATAATTAGTCATCAGTACAAGATTGATATAGCCATTTCTTGCAAGGGAGAAAAAGACTGAGGACAGACCATTGGAGAGCACCAATGAATGGGAAAGAAGAGTCAGTAAAGTAGAAATAGAGGACATAGTTAAAGATATAAAAGCACAGAAAGGAGAATTATGTATCTAAATCCAAAAGAAGAGAGAATATCTGGAAGAAGATTTGGTCAGTAAATTCAAAAGCTATAGAATTCAATGAGGAAGGGAACAAAGGAAAGGGCCTTTGATCTCATGATCAGGAGACCCTTTGAAAAAGAAATTTCATTAGAATGTTAACAGCAAAAACCAGGTTACAAGTGATTAAGGAGACAGTGGGCAATTATCCAACTATGGAATAAGGTATAGATAATTATTGCACCTACAGATATTTGCTTAACTAGGGTGAATGAATTAAGGGACCAATAGTGGCTACATTGATAACCTAGCCAGATTATTTTGAGATGCATGAAGATGTGAATCTTTTTGTTATCTAATTATAAATTGTTGATTATGCTTTCCTCTGTTCAATCAAGTTTGTTGTGGGGTGTTTTTTTTGAAGGGGGAAGGCAGGGCAATTGGGGTTAAGTGACTCGCCCAAGGTCACATGGCTAGTAAGTGTTAAGTGTCTGAGATCAAATTTGAACTCAGGTCCTCTTGACTCCAGTGCTCTATTCACTGCATCACCAAGCCACCCTGTTCAATCCAATTTGTAAAAGTCTTGCTTATTGCCATTCCAGGGAAGAGGAATAACGAAGGGTCAATAAATCATCACTGTCTATAAGCCAAGTGCCTCCACTCTCACCCCCAGGAAATCTTGTATGATTACAAAGAGTGTTGACTGCTCAGGCAGATTATAAAGCATCTACCACCTACATCACAATGGGAAAACAGCTATTGACAGTAGAAAGACAAATATCTAGAGAAGAGTAAGACATGCCCTGATTAGAAGTCTGTAACCCTCAAATGGTGGCATCTACTAAAGAATGATTATAATGGAAATTTACTCAAGCCACAGTCAACTAAATGACATCGTCCCCTTTACCATGAACCATGACCATATTCCCTCACAGAAATAAGTATTTGTTACTTTAGACACAACATCTTAAAAAACAAACTTTACTCAACTCTTTAATCTTAAAACATTTCAAATTTTATTAGCTAGCTGTGGACACAAATAAATCCCTCTCCTCCCACCCCTCCACACACACACACACACACACACACACACACACACACACACACCATGAAATACTCAAAAAATGAATTATTTTATAATGAGAAAGAAAAGATTACCAGCTAGTCAAAAAAAAAAAAAGAAAAGAAAAGAAAAAGCATCATCTTAAAATAGTTTAAGTGCCCAATGGAACATACTTGGAGAAAACTGTAATGAGGAAAGTCCCTCAGAAACCACTTAGAATATAAGATGAAACCTTGATGGTTTACTGCAGAACTTTTTGTTCATTGTTGGGCTCTCTACCTTCCAGATTTCAGTTAAGAAAATGGTTTTAGTATAACTTAGAAACAGTGAGAAATAGTCTTTTAAAAAGAGGACATTTCACCTGTGATATGTTATATCTTTGACAAGCTAAAAGAAAATTTTAAAAAATCAAGCTTCTGTGTAACTCAATATAGAAAAAGAAACATCCTAATAGAATAAAATGTATGTGGTCTTCCAGTTCCCAGATCCCCTGAAATTACATGAAATAGATGAGCTAATCCATAGCAAAATAATCAATCAAAGCCACAGATAATTTTTGAAGTTAGTATGATGTGTGTGATCATCTTCCAAAGTCTACAAGATGGAATAATGGGAAATTACTTATTATAGTAATCAGGATTAAAGAGATAAAGATAGTAATGTAAATATGAAATGTCTTTACTCATTTAATCCTATTGTCTCTGCTAATCTGTACTTTCCTTTCCCTACCCAAAGTAATTTAAATTTTGTAATTCTATTATTCACTTCCCTAAATCTGAATATTTCAAATAATAGCTCTGTGTTATAATGAAGTTTCATTGTTAAGTGTAATCTCATCTAGTATCCTATTTCTCCAACCACTTGAAAACATAACCTTTTGGTATGTTGTATGCAAGTACCCTATCCCACCTCAAAGCTGTGTAACTGTTTGTCTTAGTTTTGACTCATTTTTTTCTTAATATTTTTTAATAGCTATCACTACTGATACTACCTAAGACCATAAAACATTATATCTTGGTGTAGGTGGTGAAGATGTCACTGCCCCCTCAGAGTCTATGACAATTCATAATGGGTTCAAAATAACATAATAGGAAGTAAGTTGGAGGATCCCAAAGGCAGCATAAAGACAAGCCAAATACAAACTGGAGTAAGCCAGCAAGGCTCCAGAGACAACACATTCATAGCACTCATTTCAGCATCAATATTTTGTGAGAAACTTGTGTTCTGGGAATGCATCCCGCTGCCATTTCACTCAGGATCATATAATCACAGAAGCTCAAAGTTTGGACCAAATGTTTTTTAGCAGTTTTATATCTCATCCAAGGAACTGAGCGGGGTTTATAACCAGAAAGGCAAATTTCCAGAATTTTCATGGCAATATATTTGTCTACACAGACATGTCTTACCTAATTTGCTATTTGAAAGTTGAAATAGAAACTTCTGTGTATTAAATTAATTTTTGCATGACAAAATATTATCTTGTAGAAGTCTTAATTATGTGAATTCAAGGAAAATTCCTTCACTGGGGGGCACTTAGGAAAATCTGTTTAAAAAAAGATCTGGTTTAAAGCAAGGAATTTGCAAAAGAGTTGCTCAATCATAACTAGAAGCAACTCTTAGCATTCCCTGAAAAAAAATTTTTAGTCATTAACTAGGTATCAACTACCTTACTTTGGGCAAGTGCCCCTCACCAGTACCACCAGTAAAGGCACACACATCAAACAGTGCAGCTATAATGGTTCTGCTCTTAAAATTGCTCAGTTTCAAAACTAAGGAATTTTAGCATCAAGGACAAATAGAAGCTCGATCTGAGCCAGCTGGCTTTTTACAACACACAGTCTAGATCTTTTTGTGAAACACTGTTGTGATATGCCATTCTTAAATGAAATTTTAAAATACATTTAAAATTCATGAGAAAGTCAATTAAGGGCAAGTTCTTCAAAAGTTAAAGCACGTATTCAGAACAATATAGCATGAAGGATATAAATTAAATACCAAGAAAAATTTCCTAGCAGAGGGAAATTTAATTAAAGTTCATTTCCCACTTCCATACAGTCACATTAGTCTCTGCCCTACTTATGCTCATCCATGTTTAGAACCCCCAGTGCTACGAAAACTTCTGTGGAAAATAAGGGAATCTTAGAAACTTCAAAAATTTAGAAATGGACAGTAGGAAGAATCGGAGGAAAGCTAGCACAGTCTATGGGTAGTGTTGCCTCGCCTATGTGATTTCCATCCTCCCAGAAACTCTGTCCAAAAATTTCTTCCATAATCATTTTAATTCATCTTCTGACTCTCTGAAACTTGGTCCCATAGTGGAGAAGGCTGGAATTTCTCCACAGTTGCCAAAAGCTGGGCATTGGGGAAAAAGGGAATGCATACTGAGGTTCCTTTGGTGGCATAATTTGTCCAAGAGTCATCTGAATCATTGAGCAAAGATATCTTTTCTGCATTGTAGTGAAGAGGTTAGTATGAGTCCAAAGAAAATGGACTAATAGGCCCAGAGATGGGGAAAAGGTAAGCTTGTGTAACATGGCAATAGATCAGGATGTAATGAAACAGTGTGATACAAGTCAGAAATGAATTGTCATTTAGACAAAAGGAAGGGCAAAAATCAGTATCAAAGTAAGGTTGAAAGTAGTGTCAAAGAAGCTATAGTAATGTGTTGAAGTCGCTTGGTGGCGATCATCTGTTGATTTTCAAACTGAAAGAAATTAGATCTATTTTTGTAGAAGAACATGGTGTCAGAAGTCTTGGCTTCAGGGGTTGCCTGTATCATTTACTACCTGTTTGAGCTTGGGCAAATCACATAATCTTTCTGGTTCTCTCCATTCTCATCTGTAAAATAATGGGGTTGGAACAGATGGCCTCCAAGCTTTATAGTCCTTGATGCTCTAAATCCATTTATGTGTGTATATGTGTGTGTATGTGTATGCATATGTATATATCTTCCTAAGGGATCATTGTTGAGACCAATGCCAACTTGTCTCTTCAGACTCTTAAATGGGAATCAGTGAATTTTAAAAATTAGAACCTCACCTGGAGTGAACAATAATCTCAGATAAAAAAACAAATGAAAAACAAATAAAGATCAAATTAAAAAATACTTCTCACAGGGTTATTAGCCATTAACACCTTATGGAGGGTTAGTTCAAGCATATTGCTTTTACCTAATGCTCAGTTTAGTAAAACTGTAATGAACAAGCAGGAAGTTAAGAATTATGAGTACTTTGAGAAGGTAAGGTGAGTGCAGGTGCATATGAAATGAAAGATATAAAACCTAAATATTTGAGATTTGAGTACAAAGAAAACAATCATTCATGGAAGGACTGAGCAACTTGAGCATTAATAGTAATATAGGGCAGCAGACAACATTCGCAACCTGGATCTGACACTAAGTTCACTTTCTGACTATAGGCATGCCATCAACCTCCCTAATACTCAATTTCCTCATCTGTAAAATGTTAATAATATCTGCATTGCTTATCTAATGTCACTTTTAAATAATTATTGTTGTTGTTGAGTCATTTCAGCTATGTCTGACTCTTCATGAACCCATTTGGGGCTCTCTTGGCAAAAATACAAGAGCGAATGATTTGCCATTTTCTTCTTCAACTCACTTTACAAATGAGAAAACTGAAACAAACAGGATTCAGTGACTTGCCCAAGTCACTCTGCTCATAATTGTTTGAGGCTTTATTTGAACTTTGATCTTCCAGACTCTAAGTCCTGTGCTCTACCCACTATACCACCTCACTGCCCCCTTTAATAATTGGGTCCTGTTATATAGTCAAGGCACCATGAACAACATTTGAGCCACTGGGAAGACTAATTTTTGCTGAGTTTAGGAGCCAATGGCATAGGATTACTAATATTATCCTAGGCTGCATGCAGGATTGGTTCTAAAGTCAGGGACGTAATGTGTAAATTGTGCTTTAAGGGCACAAGAAGAATTATTTACAGCAAATCTAGCATGACCTAACTTGCCCTTTTTTGCCAGAAGATTCCCAAACACTAACCTCAGAATACCCAACTCTCTGTTTCTGAGCCCTAAAGAGATTGTGGCTTGCCTAAATTCTTATACCAAAATGTCATACTTTGAACTTGAACCTGTATTCTCACTCTAAATACTAAATGCCACATTGACTCCTAGCACTATTCACTAGACTGTTGCTTTAGTCAACAATATTAGATTTTGTCATTTGGAGAAATATAGCCCCCAAAAGCAGAAGTAGTAGAAAATATGGTTGTTTATAAAAATCTTGAAGAGGAGAATTGTACAAGATGAGAAGTATCATAGTACCTGGAAGCTATTAATAGTAAAAGAAGGATTTTTTTTTTCATAGAAACTTGAAACAATTAAAAAGTTCACAATTTACCAAATATAATCTAACTTAATCTCTTTCTATTCACTTCTGACCACAGCTCATTGACCATCCACAGTGTCTTTTCCTATGTCATTTATATAAGTCTCAGGCTAAATGAAGAAAATAAATAATGCATTCCCAGATACACTATTTATTTCACCCAGACCTGCGATTTAATTGCTTACAGGGACTCCAATGCTTATAGGGCAGCTAGGTGGTGGGTGGATAAATTGTTGAACCTGAAGTCAGGAAGACTCATCTTCCTGAGTTCAAATCTGGCATCAGACACTTACTAGCTGTGTGACCCTGGGTAAATCACTTAACCCTGTTTGCTTCAGTTCCTCGATTGTAAAATGAACTGGATAAGGAAATGACAAACCAGTTCAGTATCTTTGTCCAAAAAAAAAAATGGGCTCATGAAGAATCAGACATGACTGAAAACAATTAGACAACAAAGGAAATTCAAATGAAGAAACTGCCTCTACCAACTCCCCCTCCCCCACATGTATATAAACACTCATATACATATGCAGACAAATGCATATATTTCCTTATTTTAACTGTATAAAATAAATTGTAATTCAGGGCTAGATAAGTAGTAAATTATTAAGTGAATAAAATGCATAAATAGCATGCGCATGGATATGTATGACACTTTTATTTACTTGCTCTAAATTTCTAGTTTAATTGATGTAGGGGATAGATACTATGAGAGGACAACAAATAGAACTGAGATTTGAATAAGAAATCAAGACTAGACTCAATGATATATTTATTTAATTGATTTATTTAATATATTTATTCGACTTATTAATTTTATTCAATTTATTAATTAATTATTTTGTTTCATTTATTTCAACATTCATTTCCACAAGATTTTGAGTTACAATTTTTTTCTCACTGTCTTTCCCCTGCCCTCCATCCCCAAAATAGCAAGTCTGTTGAAGACCCCTTCCTCCAATCTGTTCTCTCTCACATCCTCCCCCTTTACTTCCCTAACTTTCTAGTAGGGCAAGATGGGTTTCTATACCCCAGTACCTGTATATCTTATTTCCCAGTTGCATGTAAAAAAACAATTTTTAAACATTTGTCTTTAAAACTTTGAGTTCCAGATTTTTTTTCCCTTCTTCCTCCTCACCCACCCCCACTAGAAAGATAAATTCAATATAGATTATACACGTGTGGTTACGCACATCATTTCCATAGTAGTTATATTGTGAAAGACTAACTATATTTCCCTCCATCCTATCCTACCCACCCCCACTTATTCTATTTTCTCCTTTGACCCTATCCCTTTTCAAAAATGTTTGCTTTTAGCTACTCTCTCCCTGAATCTAACCTCCCTTCTATACTACCCTCCTCTTATCCCTCCTCCCCCCATTTTCCTGTAGGGTAAGATACCCAATTGAGTGTGTATTTCCACCTTAAGCCAAATTCAATGAGAATCAAGTTGTCCTATTCCCTTTCACCTTCCTGCTCTTCCCCTCCATTGTAACAGTTTTCTCTTGCCTCTTTTATATAAGATAATTTACCCTAATCTATCATTCCCTCTTTTCTCCCAACAAATTCCTCTCTCACCTCATAATTTTATTTTCTAGATATCATCCTTTCATGTTTAACTCACCCTGTGCCCTCTTTATGTATACATGAACATTCAAATGCCAACACTTACATATTTCCATTCAGTAGACTAATGATATTTGTAAGAATATTGTTTGGAGAAATATGAAGACTATTGAAATTAAAAGAAAGATCTCACTTTCAAAGTGAAACATGTGCTGGTTTAAAACCCTATACAATTTCTCAATATTATTTAGTCTAGGGGTGAAGCTAAGATGGCAGAGTAGAAACAGGACTTCTGTGCAGCTCCAGCTTTTACCTCTTATAATACATGTAAAAAATAACTGTAAACAAACTTTATAGCTACAGAATCCACAAAGTGACAGAGAGAAACAAATCTGTTGAAGGAAGCCCAGCAGGCTGTCAGGAAGGGTCCATCACAGCAATCTGGGAGCCAAGAGCAGTCCTACCTGAGCCATGGATCTAGCCCCAGGTCGGCCCTGACCAGAGGTGGCTGGAGCTGACTTCAAGAGAGTGGATCACCAGCAGCTGTGGCGGTTTCCAGACTTCTCAATCCACAAATGCTAAAGACAAAGTAAAAGGTCATTGTGGAATGTTGTTCAAAAAGGGGGAGTATGGTCAAGCTGCTACCCCTGGAGTGAGAAGCAAAGGAGGCATGGTGGCTGCAGCCCCTGCCTCATGGCTTTTTCTGGAGCTCCTTGCCTGCAGGTTGTAGGGGACCAAGCGACCATTCAGAGGGTCATTGTTCTTGCTTTGACCTGCTTGGATCTGGATCGAGGTCTTGGGTGGTGGTCCTGGGGTGTGTGACCAGTGAGCCAGAGTGTGTGGGTGCTGTAGAGAGGGTGCCCATTCCTCGAAACAATATTCTTGCAAATACCATTAGTTTACTGAGTGGAAAAATAAGAAAGCTCTTCAAATTTTTCTATAGTCTTTTTTTCTCTATCAATGACATTAGTTCTACCACATCTGGATTATTAAACAGAAAGCTTTCTATATAGACAAGCTATATGAGGAAACGTAATTACATCAAAAAGAAAATAAAGTAGAGATAGTATAGTATATATAGAAAAGATCCATGTTAGAGTTGAGTCATGTTTTTAGGACATTTAAATATAGATAGATAGGTAGATAGATAGATAGATAGATAGATAGATAGATAGATAGATATAGATATAGATATAGATATAGATATTTCCTTTCCTCTGGGTCTATGGGACTATCTAAGGAAAAGAAGTTGACCAATCTCTATCATAACTTAATGATGGATACTCTTTATAATTGAGTGATTTTTTTAAAATATAAATCAGCTGCTAATCTAGGGATGGAATGACTATCCATACACAAAATGGATATATCCTATGAAATGTATTAAAGGGTACCTGCCATTAACTGATGGCTCAAGACATCTGGAGATGGGGAAGGAGAGAACTGTGAGTCTTTTTATCTGTGTCTCAAACTAGGTCTCTACTAGTTATCTGGTCAACATATTGACTCATAATATCAGCCTAGATAGGCTATGAATGTGGCAGCATGAAAGTTGACTTTCCAGATTTCCCATTTAATGTTGAAAAGATCCTGTCTGTGATGTATGTCATTGTTGTTTCATCAGCTTTCCACAATTCCATGAAGATTTAGGATAGTAATTAGTGGGAAAATAAGTTATCTGGATATATAATACCTGTTAACTTCCATTTCCAGCTCTATTTTTGGGACTTTTTAACATTTTAAATGACTAAGGGAAGGTAGAATGGAGGGTGAAAAGGAAGGGAAGCAAAATTAGACTCAGCTAGTGACTGATTTGGCACATCTATTGTCCCTCTTCTCAAAGCCTTAGCTAAACTTTGAAAAACTTTTGATCATAAATCTCTGGGCTCGGGGACTTCAATGTCTAGGGAATATATAGTGCTATAAAATAGAACAGAGTTGACTTTAATTTTATTCATGACTTTATAAATGATTTAATTTTTAACTCTCTTAATCTCTACAGCAGAAATTATTAACCTGGGTTCATGAACTAGTAAAATGTTTTGATAACTACATTACAATATAATCAGTTTTCTTTGTCATCTTACTTATATTATATATTTAAAACTATGATTCTGAGAAGTGGTTGATATAATTCACCAGACTAACAAAGGTATCTTTGATACACAGAAAGGTTAAGAACCCTTGCTCTCAATTCTTTAGACCTTATTATTATCCAAAAGTATACTTAAGGAAAACCATCCATTCTATGCTCACTTTATTATCACTACAAAATCCTTATGTAAAAAACTATAGACCCAGAAGTCTTGGCTTCAGGGGTTGCCTGTATCATTTACTACCTGTTTGAGCTTGGGCAAATCATATAATCTTTTTGGTTCTCTCCTTTCTCATCAAGATGAAGGTTTAAGTCAGACTTTCACAAATGCTATTCAATAGTAATTAGTAAATTAGTAATAGTAAAATAGTAGTAATAAAATGGATAATTCAGTGGTAATGCACATTATTAAGGAAGGGTATAATTAATACAAAATTTGTTTTTGACCATAAAAAACTTCTGATTTGATATAGCAACATGCAGCCTAAAAGTTTCTCTTTGAACAAGATGCCTCCAACACATATGTCAAAGAACATATAATTTTCCTCAACAGATACAATGATAGAAACTATTATTTCAACAAACTCCTGATTTTTTTTTTATATTTTAAGGTTTATTATGTTCATATTTTTCAATCAGCAAAAAATCTGTCTTCTCACCCTCTTTCCCTCCCCAAGTGAGAATAAAATCAAAATAAGACCTGTTGCAAAAATTATCAATCAAAACAAATTTCTGCTTAATTGTATCCAATTTTTTAACCTAATTTTACTTTCTGAGCCTTTTACCTCTGTATTAGGAGGTTGGTAGCATATTTCATCTTTAGTCCTCTGGGGTAGTGATTGGTCACTGTTCTGATAAGAGTTGCTAGTGCTTTGAAAAGTCACTTGCCATTAACATATTGTTATTTTATAAATTATTCCTGTGGTTCTGTTTACTTCACTCTCTATTAATTCATATAAGTCTTCCCAAGCTTCTCTAAAACCATCTACTTCATTATTTTTTACATCACAGTAGCATTCAAATTTATGCACCATAACTTGTTCATCTATCCCTTAGTTTATGCACATTTCTACAGAGTCCCATTCTTTGACACCTCGAAGAGAAGTATAAATATTTTTGTACATCCTTGAGCCTGAAGTTAAAGAGAGGGTTGCTCTTTGCACTGAAGGTTCTCCACATAGCAGTAGGGAGATTGGGCTGGGAGCAATAGGTTGAAGATGCCTTATGTTGGTACAGATGGAAGTGGTTGCTTTGGGGCAGATGACTGGCACCAAGCAACATTTACTAAAAATATACTCTCTGACAAGCAAGGAATGGAATGCTCAGGGTGCTATTACATCAGCAGTCTAAGGATTTCTCACCTGAAGGAGACAGGCTATTTAATAGAAGCAGAAAGAGGTAGATTCTTGTGTAGATCGAAGACACCTAACCTGCCCCTAACAGCCTTTAATCAGGAGACAAGCTGTGCCCAGCAGAAGATGAAAGGTTCCAGCCTTTAGCATAGAGTCTGACATCTTCTAACTGTCATTTGGTCAGTTGTTTTTGCTGTGATATAACTAACATTTTCTTCTATATTTCAGTCTTTGGACTCTGTTTTAGTAATTCTTTTTTCCTCTTGGAGTCATTGGCTTAGATTTGATCCATTCTAACTTCGAGGGAGTTTGTTGCTTGGGAAAGGCTTATTTAATCTCATGAGCCAAACTGTTAATTGTCTTTCCAATTCCATCTTCCATAGTTCTCATTTCTCTTCCTCAAGTCCATTCATTAATAGGAAAACATTTAAACTTTCTTTAAACTATTACTACATCTTTAAATGATTACTACATCTCTTCTAGTTGAATTCATGCCTATGGTACTATATAAGAAGCTAGATTGGAAATTCAACTGTTGGTAGCACTTTTATATGAAATCCCAATCACATATTGATTCATGGGTCATTATTTCATTTTACAATAATTTCCTCTTAAACACAAGCACAAAAAGAAATGAAAATATAAATGAGTGAAAAATCAGTAGGAACACAATGCTTATTGTTATGAATATTTCATTTTCTTTCAAATACATTTAAATAGGTTTAGTTGCCTTGTAGAAAAAGAATCCAATTAATTATTTTCATCAGGACACTTGAGTACTAAGTTACTGTACTGGGGAAAGTAATTTTTATTACCCTTATGGTCATTTGGAAATATTTATTGAGCACCAGTAAGCGACACTATGCATTATTGAAATACAATGAATATTAGACATACTTATTACCTGTATAATAATACCTCTTTAGAATAGTAACACTAAAATATGAGAAATTATATTAATTCAAATTAACATAGTCTCCAAAGGAAGAGCTACAGGAATTCCAAGGTCATATACATAGAAAGGGAACATCTGGTCAGTAAGCATCATGTCCAAGTGGTCAGAAAAAATGGACAGGGAATAGTGAGTTGAAGAAGTGGTGAAGTAGATTAATCTGCTTGATCCAACAAGACCAATTTTACTAAATGGTATAACTTGGAGGGCAGGGAAACTTACCTTAGCAAAGTAAATATCCTATTATCATACAAATATTGAATATCTGAAAAGGTTGTGATGTTCTTGTCAGAACTATTTGGCACAGACTGTGAGAATTATTCCAACGCCATAACTTTTATTGCATATTTGTCATATTATTACAACATCTCTCGCAAGATTGCTTTTATGTCTTTAATATTTATCTAAGTGTAAATGTTCATACTTTATTAAAATCAGTACTTTAATTTATTTCCACATCAGAATTCAGTAATTCTTTTATAAGGATTTTTAATAAAAGTTGTAGATTATTACCTTTATAACTTTATCTCTGATGAAGATATGAGTATTTCAATGCTTGTCAAAATTCCATTATATGAAACATATTAAAGTTCATTTTGGTGAAGAATGTTTTGATATAAAAATAATTTATCTATTAATATCCTCCTGACAACTGAAGTACCAAGGAATTTTTTTATCTTGGGGTTTTTCTACATGTATTGTCATTGTTGTTATAATCAAAAAGTACTTTTTAGGGCACCAGGACAGACCCTGGGTATTCAAATAGGTTTAAAACATATTCTCTATACCTGAGACTTAGACAGTTTACTAAAATATATACATTTTTAAATATTCTTTATTTCTTCACTGTGTCCTTCCATTGTGATTTAAATGTCATAAATGAGGGAATGGATTGTACAGGAAAAGATGAATAAAATTGCATTTAGGAAGAGAAAAAAACACACTAGTCTTTCTAACAGTATTAGGTACAGAGAAGGACTCAGTAAAAGGCAGATGTGCACAAGGGGATGATAGGAGGGCATAGCTGATTGACTTTGTTCAGCTAAGTTTGTTTTCCACAGTAAGTTTTCTTGTTAATAGTCTCTAATTTATGGAGACTAATAATAGGAAGATAAAAATTACTTTGGGGATGAAACTGAAATATGAGGTGTCAGAGATTTCCAACCTGGCACACTTTAGTCCTTGCTGGGTGACCTTATACATCTACTGCTGTACATTTTCTATCTGTAGTTCACTTTTTATCAACTGCACTTTGGGTATAATATAATCTATCATCCTCAGAGCCTAAAAACAAAAACTCTGACTATCATTGCATATACTTATCTCGGTACTCTTGGAGTAGTGTAGGTCCATCTTAAGTCTTTGCTCATAACAAAGTACCATGTGTGAATTCAAAGATGCTTTTTACTAAAGTGGGAATGTTCCAAAAAGAAATCTTGGCAAGCCATCATAATGCATGTACTATAATATTAGATATAAGAGCAGACTGTAGTCAAGTCATAACTAAGAAATCAATGGAATAATCTTAGCATGACTTTAAAAAAAAAACCCAAATGTATAAAAATTTCCCAGAAACTTAAATAAGATCCTTGCATGTATTGATATCCAAAAAGGGATTCATTTAAGGCTTTTTGTTTGTTTTTGCTTACCTCTCCTACCTCTGCTAAAGAATAGCAATATCAAAGGAAATATTTTTATTCTCACAAGAATATAAAAACTTTTGAGATTAAAAGTTCTATTTTGTTCATGAAAAGCTAGTCCATGCTTGTAGAAAATTATTTTTAGAACATTATTAGAAAAAGACAGCTCACTTTCCACCATCTAAAATCACTTTCAGTAATAACAAGGTAGACGGGGCAGGAATAGTTCCTATTCTATGGTCATCTTCCACAAGGGGTAGGCTCAAATATTTGGCCTAGAGTACTACCATGTTTCCTAGAAACCCAGAGTCTTACATATGAAAGAAAGTTTCAGAGCTCATAGGCATCAAATGCTTTCTGCTATTCACATGACACTCAAATTTATGTTATAACTCTCTTCTGAGTTTCACATAAGGTAATTCAACATGCATTTGTTAAAGAGATAATATGTGCAATTCAATATGATAGGGCAGGAATATAAAGTCAAAATAAAAAAAACAGTCGCTATCTTTAAGGAATTTGAATTTTACTGGGAAATGCTACATTTTTGTTTGTTTGGCCAGATATTTATTTAGGTAATTAAGTGGAAGACAATTTGAGGGGAAAAAAAAAGAATGCTAACAGAAAGGAGGAGTAGGAATGTCATCTTTGAGGGCTGGTATCTTAGTTGAGCCTTGAAAGAAGCTAAAGACTCTGAAAATCAGAAGTGAGAAGGCAATGCATTCTCGGCATAAAAATGGTCTGCAAAGACTTGGAGATGAGAGATTTACTGTTCAGTTTAGGTTAGAGATACTAGGTCAATTTGGTTGGAACAAAGAATATGTGATGAAGGATACTTTGAAATTTCTGGAAAGGGTGCTTAGAGTCAGATTTATACAGTATTATGTGCCAAACTGTGGAGCTGATATTATATCCTTAATGGGAGAAGGGAAGACACCATCAATTCTTGAGTAAGGTATGTTTAAACCAATGCTTTGGGAAGGTTAATTTGGCAATTACCTGGGGGGAAAAAGGATGTAAAAGGGAATCAGAAAGACTATGTGGCTTGTGTAATGGTGATGAGGATCTGAATTAGAATAGTAGCTCTAATTTAGTAGGAGGAGGAGGAAGAGGAGGAGTAATGAGGAAAGGGGATATTATGGCATGTGATTTAAAAATTCTTACTTTGGTTCAAAAAAAGGAGAGTTTATTTTGTATCTTGGGTCCATCAATTCTCTATCAGAAGGTGTATAGCATGTTTCATCTGTGGTCCTGCATTGATCAGATTTCTTAAGTCTTTCAAAAAGTAAGAAGTGAAAGAAGTCTAGCCTTACCAAATCTCACACCATACTACAAAGCTGTAGTCATCAAACCAATTTTAATTAATTTGGTTAATTAAGAAGCCTACCATTGGAAAAAATAGTTATATACTTTACAGACCTTCCTTTTCTGAAGTACCTGTATCACTATTACACAAAACTATTCTAGTGTTAACACACTGAATTATGAAATTCCAGTTTTGACCACCATTCCCTATACTTTAATTTGTCCCACACCCTACTGCCTACTGAAATTACCTTTAAATTTATGTAGAAAATAACTGGTGATTTTAGAGAACAGTTTCAGTAGAGTGGTAGTAGCAGAAGGTATATTTGTAGGTGTTGGGAACTGAATGGATGGGTAATGAGAAAGTTAAAAGAAGCTTTAGTACATGTGGAGCTGGATACAGAGAGGGAGGAGAAGGTTTGAATCAGTTGTTATAGGAAAAGGGATGAGTAACTATAAAAGATGAAGAAAAAATTCATGTCTAACTAAGGGAAAAGTTTCATAGGATAGTACAGCTTTCTAGTGAATTGATATCTTTTTTTCTTTTAAATAATATTTTTCCCACAAATCAAGAAAATCTTTAGTATTTATTTTTACAAGATTTTGAGTTCCAAATTTTTATCCCTCCCTCCTTCCCTTTCCCTCCTCCCCTCTCCTCTTCTGAAAATGGTAGGCAGTTTGATATAGTTTATACATATGCTATCATATAAAACATATTTCTGATTCATCACAGTTGTGCAAGAAGAAACAGATCAAAAGTTTAAAAAGACATGAGAAAGAATAAAGTAAGTAAAAAATAAGCTTCAATCTGCATTCAGAGTCAATCAGTTCTTTATCTGGATGTGGATAGCATTTTCCTTTGTGAGTTCTTTGTATTTGCCTTGGGTCACTGTGCTGCTGAGAGTCATTCATAGTTCATCATCGCATGATATTGCTGATACAGTGTACAATGTTTTCCTTGTTCTGCACATTTCACATTGCATCAGTTTATACAAGTTTTTCCAGGTTTTCCTTTACTGTCTCTGTTTCTCTCTGCTTCAAGTGTGTTTCTTGTAAATGTATTACAGGATACTGGTTTTTGATCCACTCTATTATCCACATCCATTTTATGGGAGAGTTCATCCCATTCACATTCACCATTGTAATTATTACTTGCGTATTTCCCTCCATCCTCTTCTTCCTTCTCTTTGTTCTCTCTCTCTCTCTCTCTCTCTCTCTCTCTCTCTCTCTCTCTCTCTCTCTTCCTCTCTGCCTCGCTCTCTGTCTCTCTCTCTCTGTCTCTGTCTCTGTCTCTGTCTCTGTCTCTCTCTCTCATTTCATCCTTTCCCACATCATCAATGTTTTTCTTCTGTCTACCATCTCCTCTGATCTGCCATCCCTTCTGTCAGTCCCCACTGCTCTCTTTATTTAATTTCCTGCCTTCCTACTTCTCTGGTGGGTAAGATAGATTTCTATATTCATCAAATGGTGTATATTATTACCACTTTGGGCCAACGCTGATGAAAGTAAGCAATTCAAGCAATGCCTATTACCTCTGCCCCATCTTCCCCCCGACTATAATAGGTCTTTCTCACCTCTTTATGTGAGATAATCTATCCCATTCTACCTCTCCCTTTCTTCTGCACCCATTTTACTGCTCTTTCTTATGCCTTATTTTTTATGTCTTTCCCTCACATACACCTTACACCCACACCCTGTGTCTATGTTTCTTCCTTCCTTCTATCTGTATTGGTAGTGATACAACTTTTAAGAGTAATAAGTATCATCTTGCCATGTAGAGACATAAGCAGTATAGTTCTATTTAATCCTTTATCTTTTTTTTCCCTTTTTACCTATTTATGCTTCTTCTGGGTATTGATAATAGAAGTTTTGGTTTAATTTTTTGGTTTAGTTCTTATCTCCGTAAGAAGGCTTCAAATCTTTCTATTTTGTGAAATGATCATTTTTTTCCTTTGATATATTGTTTAATTTTGTCAGGTAAGTGATTCTTGGTATAGTCCTAGCTCCTTTGCCCTCTGGAATATTATGTTCCATGACTTCAAATTATTTAATGATGCAACTGCCAAGTCTTATGACACCCTGATATTTGAATTGTTTTATTCTGACTTTATAGTATTTCCCCTTGACCTGATAGTTCTGAAATTTGGATATAATGTTCCTTAGAGTTTCTCTTTTGGGCTCGCTTTCCTGAAGTGATAAAGGGATTCTTCCAGTGCTTTTTTTGCCCTCTGGTTCCAGGATGTCAGGGCAATTTTCCTTGATAATTTCTTGCTATCCAGGTTATCTTTTTCACTATGGCTTTCAGGTATTCCAATGATCTGATATTCCCTCTCCTGGATCTATTTTCCAGGTTAACAGCCTTTCCCAGGAGATATTTTACATTTTCTTTCATTTTTTTCATTCTTTTGAAGTTGTTTGAGTGATTCATTATGTCTCATAGAGTCACTAGCTTCTACTTGCCCATTTCTGACTTTTAAGGTATTATTTTCCTCAATTAGTTTTATATTTTCTTTTCCATTTGTCCAATTGTACTCTTTAAGGAGTTGTTTTCTTCAATGGATTTTTGTATCTCCTTTTCCATCTGCTTTTTAAGCAGTTTTCCAAGCCATTGAATCTTTTTTTTTCATAATTCTCTTCCATCACTCTCATTTTTTCCCCATTTATCTTCTACCTCTCTTATATGACTTTTTAAGCTCCTTTTTGAGCTCCTCCATGAGTTCTTTTTGGGTTTGAGATGACTTCTCATTTTTCTTTGAGGTTTTGCCCACAGGTGTTTTGACATTGTTGACCTCTTCTGAATTTGTGTCTTGGTCTTCCGTGTCACCATAACAACTTTCTATGATGAGATTACTTTTGTCATTGTTATTTTTTCTGCCCATCCTCCCTCCCTTTGACCTTTTTTCCCCTTTCTTTTAAATTTGAGCTCTGCACCCAAGATGAAAGGGACACTGTCTCTGCCTTCTTGTGCTAGTGGCTGCAGATCCTAGGTGTTTACCTGATACTGTACTGATGCTGTACTGATATTGCCCTGCGCCCATAGGGAACCTTAGTCTCAGGTGCTGCATGGATGGGGTAGAGGTTGGCTATTGCTGCTGGATGCTATATACATTTGTCAGCTTACCTGGTATTGAGCTGGAATCCTCCTGGTGGTATCTGGTGTATGCTGAGGCCCAGGGGAATTTTTCTACATTTCCCTAGGACAACACCAAAGCACATGGAAGTCCTGTCTCTGTAGGATGCCTGTCTACCTGGATTTGAGCTGAAGCATGTGGAGGTGCGGCTTCCATAGGACGCTTGCCCAGGGCAACACTAAAGCACTCAGAGGTCCAACAACTGCATGATGGATTCCTGCCTTGCTCCAATTGCACCAAAGCGTGTATTGGTTCTCAAAGCTAGAGTCTGTTAGTTCTCCTGGTTATGCTAAGATATACATGGGCCCTACTGCTGGCATTTGCCTGCTCCACTGCACTCGGATTCATGATATCCCACTGGTTTTCTGAGGTGGGGCTTCCTGCTGACTTGCTGGGATACTTCCTGTCCTGGACTACACTTCCTTTTTACCTGAGTGATATGGACTTTTTGCCAGTCTTCCAAGTCTCCTGGGCTAAAAGACTGCTCTACCCCAGCTTTCTCCTGGTTTAGCTATTCCAGGATCTGTTTGGGGGTGCTATTTTATGATAGTTTGGTTATTTGGAGGTGAATATGAGAGAACTGTAGTGATTTACTACTTACTTTACCATCTTGACTTCTGGAAGTATTAGTGAACTGATTTCTATCAACATTTCTTAGTATTTCTGGAATAGATATGAAGAAGGAAGATATAATGAAGGTAACTAAGGTTAGACAAAAGCAAAATTTATTGTAGTAATAATTTAATACTGGACAGTAATAATGACTGCCCCCTGATATAGAAATTTGAGGTTTGCAAATTGCTTTACATATATTATTTTACTTGAACCTCATATCAATAAGAATTAACTACAAGTAATTCTATAAATTTTTACGATGAGGGAAATGAAGCTTATAATGATTAAGTGACTTAATGATGGTCACATAGTTAGCAAGTAATAGGAATAAGACTTGAACCCAGGTCTTTCTGACTCTAAATATAGCATTCTATCCTTTATGCTGCACTCATAGTAATACCAGAAGAAGAGGTCAAAAGATTAAAAGACTAAGTATAGAAAATCCAGAGTCAATGGGATGTCAGGGTGAGTCTAAAATAATATGCTTGCTACATGGACTCCAACTTGCCTTAAATAACCTGTAAAGTGAAGTAAGCAGGTATATTTCCCAGATCAATACCTCTACCTGCTCCAAGTAGGATCACCACTACTGGCTTAGTATATGAGACAATGAAATCCTGACAACTAAGATAACACTCATCTCAATAAATGAGTTGCCATATACCTTAATAATTAGAAAGAATCCTTTGTCTGTAGTGCTTACTACTTTCATATAGAAATACATAACTCAAAGTACTTTAGTTAGGTTGTGAGGGTAGAGAGGACTATGCCACATTCCTATGCAAAAATCTTCAATTACTCCTAATTGCTTCTCGAATATAATATTGTTTCTTCAGCCTGGAATTTAAAATTCTTTATGACCTGTCTCCCATTATCTTTGAAGATATTCCATATTACCTCCACCCTCTCATGAACTTTAGGTCCTAGGAAGTATATTACATATTATTCTCCAAAGTTTGTATTTGAAAGGCTGCATAATATAATGGATAGAACACTGGATTAAAGTCAGGCAAACCTGGGTTCAAAATCCACTTCAAAAAGTTACTAGCAGAGCCAAGATGGCAGCGTAGCAGCAGCAACATATCGCAGCTCTCACATAGCCACCCCAAAATACCCATAAAATAGGACTCTAAACCAATACTAGAACTCCAAAACACACACAAAGATACTTCCCACTAAAGTCAGCTCGGCTACGAGGAACCATATCAGCACTGCGAACTGAAACCAGCCTGCCCTGAAGCCACGGCTGTGCCCCAGGGGCGCTGGACCAGAGGAGCTGAGGAGCCTCTCAGGCGAGCAGATTAGCAGCAGCTGCAAGTGGGAATTGCAAAAGGGGGAGATAAGCAGTCCGGCCTGAAGGCCTCCAGAGCGGAAAAGCAAAAGGCAGAGGTTTTGCACATGCCTTGGCATTGCAGCTTCCCGCCCGCGGCCTCCAGACAGCAGGCAAACTGAGCGATTGTTCTCAGGCCAGTACTCTCGAGTTGAGCGTCATGGATCCAGATCTCTGTCTTGGGCCTTGGTCTTGGAGTCCTAGCTATCCAGTCAGCCCGAAGTAAATAGGAAGAGTTCCCAGCCTCTTCCTAAGAGCTACGGCAGCCGGGAGGACCCCAGCGATTTGGGACAGAGCTTTCCCTTCTGGAAGCAGAGCCCCACAGAGATTTTTAAAAAAAATCATGGTCTGAACAACCATGAGTAAGAATAAGCATAAGAAGCAAAGTAAGAACAGCTCCCAAACCCTTGATTCCTTCTTTGGGGAAAAGAAAGATCATGGGAGAGAGAGGGAGGAGGAGAGCGCAGCCAGAGCGCCCCCACCAGAGGCCTCCAATAAACATGAAGA
>CM053580.1:173069872-173087375 GCA_028627135.1 Pseudochirops cupreus | reverse complement strand
GACATAGGAGAGAATAGACTGGGGGAGGGGGGACACACTGCGATGGCTGTTTTGGGGCAGTGGGTGGGGGAAAGACGGGGAGAAAATATGTAACTCAAAATCTTGTGGAAATAAATGATGCAAACTGTAATAAAAATTTAAAAAAAAGTTACTAGCTATGTGATGGTAGGCAAATAAATCTACCACTTTGTACCTCACTTTCCTCATCTGTAAAAATGATCCTATGACCTTCCATCTTTATGGCCTTGTATATTCAATGCTTCTTTACTCTTCTCTCAGAATTCTTATGACCTTAGGTTTTACTTCCACCATTAAACCTTCTCTGATACCTACTTTTAAGTTGTTACTGTTGTTTTTCTCATCAAATTGGCTCCTCTTTGCCTCACCTCTTCATTTTGAATACATATCAGATACAAACTCCTTGGGGACAGGAACAGTTTCATTTTTTAAAAAAATTGTCTTTATTAATTTGTTTGTCTACTTTTAGTTTACAAGATTCAGTTCCACAATCATAGAGTTTCAAATTTTCTCCCCCTCCCTCTCCACCCCTCCATGACAGCATGCAATCAAGTATAGGATCTGCAAATACTTTCACATTAGACATTAGTCAGGTTATAAAAAAGAATTGTAACAGAAGAAATGAAACAATGGGAAAGAAGAAACAAAACCAAACAAGAAAAAGAAAGAGAAGATGTAGTTTGCTTCAATCTGCATTCAAACTCTGTTCTTTCTCATTCTTCTTAGTTCTTTCTCTGAATGTAGACATCTCTCTCCATCATGAGTCTTTTGGAGTTGTCTTATAACCCTGCATTGCTGAGAAGAGTCCAGTCTATCAAAGTTGCTCGTCATACATACATTGTAGCTGTAATTGTGGATAGATTTCTCCTGGTTCCACTCTTCTCACTCAGCATCATTTTGTATAAGTCTCTCCAGGAAAATATGAAGTCTGTCTGATTCTTATTTCTTATAGTACAATAGTATTCCATTACATTCATATACCACAACTTGTTTAGCCATTCCCCAATTGATAGGCATCCCCTTAATTTCCAATTCTTTGCCACCACAAAAAGAGCTGTTATAAATATTTTTGTACATATGGGTCTTCCTCCCACTTCTATGATCTCTTTGGGATACAACCCTAGAAGTGGTATTACTGGGTCAAAGGGGTATGAAAATATTTATAACCCTTTGGGTATATTCTATATTGCTCTCCAGAATGACTGAATCAGTTCACAGCTCCACCAACAATGCATTAGTGTTCCAATTTTTCCACATCCTCTCCAGCATTTGTCATTTTCCTGTTTTGTAATCTAAGTCAATCTGACCAGCAAGGTGTGGTACCTCAGAGTTGTTTTGATTTGCATTTCTTTAATCAATAGAGCATTTCATATGCTTATAGATATCTTTAATTTCTTCCACTGAAAACTGCCTGTTTTTACCCTTGGACCATTTATCAATTGGGTAATGACTAGTATTCTTATGGATTTGACTCAATTATCTGTATATTTTAGAAATGAGGCCTTTATTGGAGACACTGGTTGTAAAAATTCTTTCCCAATTTTCCACTTCCCTCTTAACCTTGGTTACACTGGCTTTGTTAGTACAGAAACTTTTCAATTTAATGCAATCAAAATTATTCATTTTGCATTTTATAATGCTCTCTAATTCTTGTCTTGTCATAAAGTCTTCCCTTCTCCATAAATCTGACAGGTACATTATTCCTTGCTTTCCTAGATTGCTTACAGTATCAGCCTTTATACCTAGATCATTCACCCATTTAGATTTGATTTTGGTGTACAGTGTTAAATAATGGTCTGTGCCCAGTTTCTGCCACAGTATATTACAGTTTTCCCAGCAGTTTTTGCCAAATAGTGAGTTCTTATCTGAAAATCTGGGGTCTTTGGGTTTATCAAACAGTAGATTACTTTAGTCATTGACTGTGGTGTCTCATGCACCCAATCTCTTCCATTGATCCACTACTCTATTCCCCAGCCAGTACCATGTAGTTTTGATGACTGCTACATTATAATACAGATTAAAATCTGGTATGGCTAGGCCACCTTGCCTCGCATTTCTTTTCATTAATTCCCTTGATATTCTGGGTCTTTTGTTCTTCCAAATGAATTTTGTTACTATTTTTTCTAGCTCTATAAAGTAATTTTTTGGTAGATAGATTGGTATGGCACTAAATATGTAATTTAATTTAGGTAAAATTGTCAATTTTATTATATTAGCTCCACCCAGCCACAAGCAATTGATGTCTTTCCAGTTAGTTAGATCTGACTTTATTTGTGTGAAAAGTGTTTTATAGTTGAGTTCATAATAGATCCAGGATTTGTTTTGGCAGGTAGATACCCAAATATTTTATAATGTCTACAGTAACTTTAAATCAAATTTCTCTTTGTATCTCTTGCTGTTGGATTTCGTTAGAAATATATAGGAATGCTGAGGATTTATGTAGGTTTATTTTGTATCCTGCTATTTTGCCAAATGTATTTATTGTCTCAAGTAGTGCTTTACTTGATTCTCTAGGATTCCTTAAATATATCATCACATCATCTGCAAAGAGTGATGGCTTGGTCTCTTCTTTGCCTAATTTGATTCCTTTGATTTTGTTTTCTTCTCTAATTGTTACTGCTAACATTTCTAGCACCAGATTAAATAGGAAGGGTGATAGTGACATCCTTGTTTCATCCCTGATCTTTTTGGAAATGCCTTTAGCTTATCCCTATTACATATACTATTTGCTAATGGCTTTAAATAGATGCCCCCCTTACCCTTTCTATTGGCTATAGGGGACAATGAATTTTTATACTTAACAGAGTACGTTATTCCCTCTTTGACCCCAAACCAATGAGAGTAAATTTCATACAGTGTTCCTCTCCCTCCCTCTTTTCCCTCTAATATAATGAGTTTTTGTGTCTTTTTACATTAGAATCTTTAACTTAACTGATTATGTTGATCCCTCTTTGAACCAGAACCAATGAGAATAAAGTTCAATAAAGTTCATCTCCCTTCCTCCTTACCCTCTACTAAAGTATGTATTTATACTTCTGCATGTGGCATAATTTAACTTTTTCTGCCTCATCATTTCCTTTTCTTCCATTACAGTCCCTTTGAACCCCTTAAAAAGTTTTTTTTAATCATCATATTAGTTCATTTGTACCCACATGCTCTATCTATGCATGTCCCTTTTAAAAGCTGCAATAATCATATAAATTTCAATATTGACAAGTATCAGCTTCTCATATAGAGATGTAAACAGTTTGCTCTTATTAAATCTTAAGTTATGTGCATGTGTGTGCATGTGTGTGTGTGTGTGTGTGTGTGTGTGTGTGTGTGTGTGTGTGTGTATTTTCCTTGTTTACCTTTTTATGTCTTTCTAGGGTCTTGTAATTGGAGATCAAATTTTCCATTGAGCTTTGGCTTTTTCATCTGAAAAGTCTGGAAATCCCTTATTTCATTAAATGACCATCTCCTTGCCTGAAAGATTATGCTCAGTTTCGCTGGGTAGTTGATCCTTGGTTGTCGTCCTAGCCCTTTTACCTTATGAAATATCAAATTCTAATCCCCCTGATCTTTTAATGTAGAAGCTTCTAGGTCCTGTGTTATCCTGACTGTAGTTGGTTTTTATTTTTTTCCTGCTTGCAGTATTTTCCCCATGACCTTGTAATTCTGGAATCTGGCTACTATATTTCCTTGGAATTTTCCATTTGGAATCTCTTTCAGGAAGAATCCTGTGAATTCTTTCAATAACTAATCACCCCCTGATTCTAGGACTTTAGCACAGTTTTCTTTAACAGTCTCTTAGAGGATATTGTCCAGGCTGCTTTTTTCATTATGGCTTTCTGGGAAGACCAATAATTCTTAGGTTATGTCTCCTGGATTTGTTCTCCAGATCAGTTGTTTTGCCAGTGAGATATTTTACACTTTCTTCTAATTTTTCAGTCTTCATGTTTTACTTGACTGACTCTTGATGCGTCATAGAGTCCTTAGCTTCCTTTTGAGTTTTTTAATTTTTAGTGAATTATTTTCCTTGGTTAGTTTTTGGCTCCTATTTTAAGGAGATATTTTCTCCAGTTAGATTTTGAACCTCCTTTCCTGGTTCACAAATTTTATTTTTTAGGGATTTGTTTTCTTCAGTGAGATTTTTTTCAATTTGGTCACTGTAGATTTAAATTTATCCTCTACCTCTCTTATTTGGCTTTTAAAATCTTTCTTGAGATCCTCCAAGAATGCTTTGTGGGCTTGAGACCAATTCATATTTCCTTCTGTGTTCTCAGGTGTGAGTATAGAGTCCATGTTGTCCTCTGTATTTGGTTGTTCTTGCTGCTATAATGAGATTGGATTGATTTTCTTGCTTTTCCCTTCTCAGCTTCCTTCTTTCCCAATGTGATTTCCTATTTCCTGATTTCTCAGGCTGGGAGCTAAGGGCCTGGTTGTTGACTTTGTGTGCTGTAGCCTGTCTGGGTGTCTAGACTTAGGCCAAGGCTGTGACTCTCAGTGTTTCCCCTGAGTTAGGGAGGGTTCATTTGGCTCCTTCAGATTTCTGCCTCTATGCCCCTGGGCTACAGCTTAGGCAGGCTCAGCAGCTGGCAGCCAGCAGAGCTGGTGTCTGCAGATTCCCCTACAGGTTCTAAGGTCCACCTGGGCTTGTGTTGTTAGAGCTTGCTGGCTCCACCTACCTGAGCTTTGGGAGCTTCTACTGGTCAGCTGAGGTGGAGCTTCTTGGGACCCCTCCCACCCTTCACTTCAGACTCCTTGCTGCCTCAATTACACCCTTTCTAAGTGACTCCTAAGCCTGAGGCTATTTCCACTATTTCAGGATTTTACTCTAGGTGGGACATTTATATCTGGGTTTACTTTGCCATCTTGGCTTCTGGAAATTCAGGTAGGTGATTTTTAAACTTTCAGGCTGTGGACTGATAACCCCAGGAGAAGTTGCTGTCATTGCTGCAGGCCCTGGGTTTTCTCTTACCCAGCTCTGAAAGATCCTCTGTCTTTTGGTGAGATGGCAGTGAACTGCCCTTGGGGTGGGTGAGTCTGCTGGCTGGGGCTCCTTCTCACTCTGTTGTAGTCTGCTCTCAGATTCATGTGGGTTCAGCCCCTGTGTGCTCCGCTTGCCCTTCCCAGACCCATGTTCACACTTTCCTGCACTGAGAATCTGGCACACTCTGTCTCCCAATGGATTCTGTCACGCTAAAATCCATTCAAATTCACTTTTTAAAGTTTGGTGATGGAATTCATGGAGGAGCTTAGAAATATTCCTGCTTCTGTTCTAACATCTTGGTTCTGCCTCCAATAGTTTCATTTTTTTTCCTTTTGTTCTCATTTACTAGCCTAATTCTTCATACATAGTAAATTTAATAAATGTTGTTGAATCAAATCATAGAATTAAAAGCAGATCCTGATAGACACTAGCATATAGATTGTATTCATTCATATACTTCTTAATCTATCAATTAGCTGGAATGTATCTTGACTGAAAATCAATGGATTGAGAAAAATATTTAAAGTATTTTGAAGAGTTAGCAGAATTTTATCTTACTCAACAATTTAGGGACTGGTGAATTTGTCAAAAAAACTTGAAATGAAGCTGAAATAATATGAGTAATATTTAGGCAAAATGACCAAAAGTCTTTCTGGTAAGAAAAATCTATAATTTTCTACATCATTAAAAATAACAGCAAAGGAAAGTTCAATCAATATTTCAAGACAAGGTCATTAAAATAAAGTTGTTTAAAAAAAAAAGAACCATATTGTTAGAACATGAAAGACATTTACCAATAAAATGGAAGAGTACTGACCTCAGGATCAAAAGACCTATGTTCAAATCCCAGGGCCACCATTATCTGTGCATCATTAATAAATGATTGGTTGGTTGGTTGGTTGTTGTCCTTCATTCTTGAAGAGGACCAAAATGACATCACTATGCTACAGTCAAGTTACAGTGTGTCCCCCTGTGGCTGATCAGACCAATACAAATTCAGAATGTACAGAACAGGCCAGGCACAAGTAGTCCATGTGAACATTTGGGGTGGATTCTCGAAGTTTGTACATCTCATGTTTCTTTTGAGTTACGTCAATTCTTCTTTGTTCATAGAGAACAGCATCTTCTCTGACGATGGCATGCCATGCTGAGTGGCCCTGTGCCACTGTCTCCCATGTCAAACAATCAATTCCAGAGTTCTTAAGAAAGACTTTGAGAGTGTCCTTGTATCACTTCTTTTTTTAATTAACTTTTATTTTTAGTTTATGTCATTCATTTCCTCAAGATTTTGAGTTACAAATTTTCTTTCCCTTACGCACCACCCCAAAACAGTGATCCCACTGTATACCCCCCCCCTCCAATCTGCTCTCTCCTATATCCTCCCTCATCACTCCTCTAACTTTCCGGTAGGGCAAGATAGATCTACCTACCCCAATGCCTGTATATCTTATTTCCCAGTTGCATGTAAATAATGATAATAATAATACACACACACACACACACACACACACACAAACACACACACATCTATAAATTTTTTTAACATTTGATTTTGAAACTTTAAATTCTAGATTCTTTCCCTTCCTCCCTTGTCACCCACCCCTACTGGAAAGACAAGCAATTCAATTCAGGCCGTATATATGTAGTTATGCAAAATATCTCCACAATGGACATATTGTGAAAGACTGACTATATTTCCTTCCATCTATCTGATCCCCCCAACTTGTTCTGTTCTCTATTTTGTCCCTGTCCCTTTATAACAGTGTATGCATCTAACAACCTTCCCCCCCAATCTTCCCTCTGCTCCATCATCCCCCCTCTCATCCCCTTCCCCCCTACTCTCCTGTCGGGCAAGATACACAATTTAGAGTGTATGTCACTCCATCCCTAAACCAAATTCAACGTGAGTAAGGTTGACCCATTCCCTTTTGCCTTCCTGTTCTTCCCCTCCATTGTAACAGTTATCCCTTGCCACTTCTATATGAGATGATTCACCCCATTCTGTCTCTCCCTGTCTCCTCTCATCATCGTTCTCTCCCACCTCTGAATTTCAATTTTTAAAATATCTTCCCTTCCTATTCAATTGATCCTTTGTCCTCTGTCTATGTATACCTGTACACATATATATACACATACTCACATAAGTATTCATACACATATATACCCTCCTGTCTGTGTATGTATACATATATAGAAAGTCATATTTTATAGTTATTTGAGGTGGTTATGGGGGGAGCTACAGAGTTTTCCTGCTTTTACTCTGCCATCTTGACTCTGCCACCTGACCCTTGTATCACTTCTGACCACCATGTGAATGCTTACCCTGTATGAGTTCTCCACAAAAACAGTCTTTTTGGCAAGCATACATTTTGCATTTGAACGACATGGCCAGCCCATCAGAGTTGTGCTCTCTGAAGTAGAATTTGAATGTCTGGCAGTTTACTTTAAGAAAGGACCTCAGTGTCTGCTATCTTATCCTGCCAGGTGATCTTCAGAATCTTCTGAAGACAATTAAAATGGAAACGACTCAGTTTCCTGGCATAGCACTGCTATTCTGTCCAGCTTTCACAGGCATACAACAATGAAGTTAGCACAATAGTTCTGTATACCTTCAGTTAGGTAGTCAATCATACCTCTTCTCTCCCCCACTTTCCTTCAGAGCCTCCCAAACACTGAGTTAGCTCTGGCAATGCTGGTGGCAACCACATTATCAATATGTACATTCCTTGAAAGTATACCACCAAGGTAAGTGAACTCATCCACAGTATTCAAAAGTTCTCTACTGTGATAGATGGTTCCACAGATGGATGGTGATGTTGCCTGATGCAGCATCTGTGTTTTCTTGGTGTTTATTGTTAGGCTAAAATTAGCACAAGCAGCAGAGAATTGATGCATACTTCATTGAATCTAAGCTTCAGAGGCTGCATTTAGTGCACAATCATATACAAACAGAAAACCATGCACCAGAACTGCCTACCCTTTGGTTCTGGCCTTTTCCAGTTGAAAAATGTATTATCAATGCGGTGGCTGACCTTGATGCCATATTGATCCTCATCGAAGGCCTTTGACAACATGGCTAAAATCATTATGTTAAAAAAAAGCATAAGAGCAAGCACACAGCTTTGTTTCACTCCAGTGGTAACTGGGAAAGCATGAGAACATTGTCCGTTATCCAGAACCCAGGCAAGTATGCCATCATGAAATTGATGTACAACAAAATACATTTTTATATAATTTTCCGTAAGCTCTCGTGACTGACAGTATCTAAGCCCTTGGTCAGATTTACAAATGTCGTGCACAGACCTGTTCTGCTCCTGGAGCTGTCAGGCAGCAAACATCATCTCTATCAGTCCTTGGTCTTTTCTGAAGCCACAGTGCCTCTCAGGTAGATGACCATCTTCCAGGTGAAGGATCAGCCTATTAAGGAGGACTTCGGAAAGAATTTTGCCAGCAATGACTAAGAGAGACCCCCTGTGATTGTCACAGGATTATCTATTCCCTTTGCCTTCATAGAGTTGGATGACGGAGGCATCCTTGAACTCCTGGGGAATAACTTCCTCTTGTCATATAACCCAAAAATTTCAATCAGCTTTTGTATAAGCAATCGAACCCCTACCAAGTAAATCTCAGCTGGAATAGAAACAGCACCATGTGCTTTGCCACACAAAAGGAGCCTAATAGCATTCAAAGCTTCATCTTCAGTTGGAACTTCAACTAGAGAGGGATTTACTTCAACCTGTGGTAAAGAGTCAGTGAATTCAGTATTGATGGATGATGATCTTTTGAGAACACCAAGGATCATGTCCTTATCACTAATCAATTTGGCTCCATCAGCACTTAGTAGTTGAGATGAACCATGTGTCTTTGGACCATACATAGCCTTCAGGGCATCATAAAAGTGCCTTGGATTGTTACTATCAGCATAAAATTCAATTTCATCTGCCTTTTTGCTGAGCCAAGAGTTCTGTATCTAAGATTTGCTTGTACTTTAATTTTGATGAAATTAAATGCTGCCTTCTTAGAGATGGATGAACTATCCTGTTGAGTCCTTGTTTTAACAGCTTTGGAATTTCTCCATCATTTTCATCAAACCAGCATTGATGTTTGTGAGTGTTCTGACCCAGAGGAGCAAATCCAGTACTATACACCAAATCTCTGAAAACTGCCCTCTCCTTTTCTGCTCCACTGTTGCCAACCATGTATTGGTTTAACTTTCCCTCCAAGTTAGCAGCAAACGGTTCCTGCTCAGAGAACAGCTCTAATTTCTTGACATTACTTTGTCTGGTAGTCATTTTGCCTTGGGGATGTCAATTTTGTTCAATGTGAATATTTAGCTTGGACAGGATAAGTCTGTAATCAGTCCACCCTCACATTCTTTCTGTCTTTTCTCCTTACAATCATATTGTCTATTAAATGCCAGTGTTTGGTACAAGAATGCATTCATGAAGTTTCATTGCATTTATGTAAATGGAAAACAGTTTGGTGATGAGAAGGTCATGAGACACACAAGTCTTCAGAAGTAAGTTATCATTATTGTTTGTTTCCAGTCCTCCCTAGGACTCCCTTCCAAGTTTGGTAGTCCAAGCCTACTCTAGTGTTAAAGGCAGCCAGAATTATAAGCTTGTCCTCTCTTGGCATATTTATGGTAAGGGTATCCAGGCCTTTGTAAAATTTTTCTTTGACCTCATCAGAGTTTGTCATGGTGGGAGCATAGGTACTGATGATGGTGGTGTGGCGTTTTCCTGCAAGTGACAATCAGATTGTCATAAGCCTGTTTTTCACTCCTTTCATCAAGCATCCAAAGTTGGTGACTAGATTAGTTTTGGATGCAAAACCTACACCAGCTTCATGGCACTCCCCTTCCCTGCAGACAATCCAGAAAAATGTGTATCCAGCTCCAACTTCAGTAAGCTGGCCTTCATTTGCCAGTGTTACTTCACTCGGGTGCTATTTGTATGTGATACCTGTTGAGTTCTTTTACAAGAGCTGTTCTTCTTTCTGGTCTACTGGATTTTGTGTTTTCTATAAGTGTGTACACATTCCATGCACCACTGGAATAATCTTTGCAGACATTTTTGTACATTTTTTAAATGTTTGGCTGCAGGGTGGGATCCTTGTCTCCCACAGTAACCAGGTCAGGGCTATTAAGCAGGTAATTTTAGAGTACCTTTTCTAGCCCCTTCCTCACACCAGAAGGTAAGCGATGTGATCCTTAAAAGGCTGCTCAGACACCTGGGGGATTGCCAAATTCCACTGCTGCCTCCAGTGAGAAGACAGCCCTATGGCCTGAGCTACCTTTGTGCAGGGATGTGACTACAGCTCCAAATGTATCCACACCTGCTGTTTCTTCACTTGCCTGTCACCAAAGGACTTTGAGATAGGTAAAAATGGGAAAATTATGTGGGCGATGTCTTTTACTTCTTGCATAAATTGGATTTAAATGAGACAGAGTTGAAAAAAAAGTCTTCAGCCTCACTCTCTTCCAGAGTTATCAGAGTCCAGTGACATGACAGAATCAAGATTACTGGGAATGGCTCAAGATGTGGTGGATAACCTTGGCACCTTCTATGTCAAACCTAACTCTAAATTCTCCATAATTTCAGCTGCTTTCATGGCCATTGGAACAAGTTATTGTCACCCACCCATTCCACTAGGAGAAGTCTTCATATGTTTGGAGTAGACGATCTTCTAATTCACCAACTGGTTTGATGACTGTGGGTTACCCTTAACCTGGTTTAACCTGTCTGCCAAGATAGTTTTACCAGGGTGTTGCTGCTGTGCTATGCTGTAGCTTCTTGGAGACACAAGTTAGAGTTGGGTGAAGGTGAATACTAAAAATGGATAACTAGCTCTGAAAAGGGCTTGAAAAGCCCTCATACCAGAGGTGTTTATCCTTCCTGAACACCTCATCCACCCAAAAGACTTATGAGTACTGCATAATGGAGAGATTGAGATTCAATATGGTCCAAGAAAATCACATTTGGCTGAAATTTTCATTGAGTTAAATGATTTAAATTAGATGAACCTTGGCATTTTCCCAGGGGAATTCTTCACAAGGTTGGGATAGACATCCCCCAACTCATCAATGGGTTTGAGATCCCTCAGTTACCCTCAACCTGGTTTAGCCCCTGTGCAAAAACAGTTTATTGTGGTGTGGCTGCTGTGCATTCTACAGCTTCTTGGAGCCACAGATGAGAGTTGGTGGAACAGGTGAACACCAAAGATGGAATGCAATGCTGAAGAGGGCTTGGCAGTCCTCACATCAGAGTCTTCCCTAAACACACCACACACCCCTTGGTCAATAAATATTCAGTAGTCAATAGTTGTTAAATATGTATTAAGTACCTACTATATGCCAGACACTTAACCTTAGTCTAGGCATGTAACTTCTCAGAGCTTCAGATTTCCTTACATGTAAAACAGTGATAAAAATGCTTGTATTCTGTAGCTAACAGAGTTGTTGGGAGGAAAGTGCTTTATAAACAAAAAGTATGTTAGGACATATGTTTTGGCTGTTATTATTTAATTCTATTAGGTATTCACGGGCTATTCCACATTCTCCATTTTAGAGATACTAAAGAAAAAAGATTGAACTGAAAGATTTTTCAGATACCTCAAAATCTGTATTCGGTATAAATTATTTAAATAACTTTGTCTATATTAGTTTCATTTTACTTAGAGATTTCCCATCAACTATTTGATTTTTTTGTTTAAAATCTCATATCTATCATTTCTTTGAGTTTATAACTTCAATATAAGGCAAATTATATTTATTTGGGCTGAGATATATATTATATTAGTGTGAAGGGAAATTATCGAGAATTGTCATATCAAGATATGAACTCCTGGGTTAAAAACAATTCCTCAAGTCCAACAAATCTATCACACACTTGATTTGTTTGCTTGCATAGACTTTAAATAATCATGTTCAAAATGTCATCTATCTTTAAGAAGTGATAGACTAATATGTTCAATGAACCATACTTTTTTTTAGCATGGCAAAGATGGGAATGTGTTTTGTTTAATTTATGAGACTTTTGTTTTTCATTAGTTTTTCCAGTGTGTGTGGGAAGAGAGAGAAGGGGAAAAAAATGAATATTTGGCAATTAAAATGAAAGAAATTTTAGTTTAAAGTTATTTGTCTTGAAGTATTAATAAGCAAATATAGTCTATGGATATTAACATTTAGTACTATGAGTTTGCTCCACACAGCTTAAGATTCTTGTTAAACCTAGCAATCTATCTTTTGGGAATGGTGGCTTAAATATGTACTCTAGATTCATGATTATTTTTTAAAAAAGGGTTGCAAATTGTATTTATACTTAAAGACTGCTTCCGTTCACCTAGGTTACAGTACCATGAACTGCCATGCCTAGTGACCTACACGTTCATCAAATAGAATAAAAAAGGCAATTCCATAGTTAGGTGAATGTGTTAGCATATGATCATTTCATGAAATAGGAAAGGATATTTTCATTCTTGATACTGTATAAAAACTTCATGAATTGTATCAATGAAGTTAACTACATAGTTAGCAAGATGTTCTTTTCATAGTTAGAATAACCTCTTTTTATATAACAAATCAAATAATAAATGGTCGCATAAGTCTGAATATTATTGACTTTTTGGTTTTGTTCAATAATGCCCAATATTAAATGAAAAAGAGAAAGGGGCAACTATTGAATATATTATTAAATAAAACAATGATAGGGACAAAATATACCTTTTAAAATAAATTCCAGGAGAATACAATGAATGTGGTATGCTATTGGGTAGTAACATATGAATATATAAATTAAGAAAATAAATATAAAACTAAATATTTGAATGTTTGCATGTCACATTGTTTCTACTATGTCTCCTTATAATCTTCCCACCATTCACCTTGTGTCTATACAGTAGTCATTTCTGATGATGATCATTTCTCTGTTATTTCAATAATACTTTTCTTAAACTTAAGAACTCTGATCACTGCTGTGTAAAAAAAAATAAATAAATAGCAGAGGATTAGTGATGAGTTATGACACCCATGCCCTGAAATAGGAGTGGTGGACTCAAGGTGCACAATGAGTCACACATTTTTGGATATAATAAACATACAACATAGAGATTTGATTCGCTTGATGATGTTTATTTGTTACAAAAATTATGTTTTTCTCTTTTTATTGGAGGTGGGGAGAATTTGTAAGGTAGGTGGAAGGAATCTGATAATGGTGTCAAAGAAAAAGGAAAAAAGTAGGGCTATTGAAGCATCTTGAAAAATACACAGAAGGGAATAGAAAGTTCAGAAGAATGCACATAGGAGTCAAGTCATTAAGAATTTCTATGTATGAGGCACTTTTCGGTCCCAACTCAATCAAATATCCTTTGAAAATGAACAAGTAGTTGTGATTTTAGTTTGCCTATATTTGAATAATAACTTGTTTTGGAAACTGAAAATTAGTAATACTGAGACTTTTAAGAGAACACAAAGCTTTCAGTCCTGTTTTGAAATATTTTGTCCTGTTTTTCCATTCTTTATCTTTGTGAACTATAGTTTTTTCTTTAGCTTCATTTGAATTTCTTGATTATAGGTCTTTAGATTTTGTATTCGTGTCTCTCTCTCTCACACACACACAAACACACACACACACACACACACACACACGGAGATAGACAGATAGACAGACATAGACACAGAGACAAAAAGAGGCAGAGAAATACAGACAAATAGGCAAGGGAGACAGAGACAGACATAGACAGAAAGAGAGCTTGAGATTTGTTATAAGGATGACAGATGAACACTGGTACAGTGGAAAGAGCACTGACTTTGCAGTTAGGGTACCTGGAAACAATTTCATTTATCACTGTGTGGTACCTTGGGCAAGTCACTTCCCACTCTGGGTTTTAAATTTCCCCCTCTGGGCAAGGAAGGACTTTTACTCTAAAGTCTCTTCCAGCTCTGAATCTATGATTCCTTGATCCTGTGAAATCATGGCTCTGCTACTAGCTCTATGTGTTAACTTAGACAAATTAATCAACTTCTTTATGACTCAGTGTATCTGTAAAATGAAGAGGTTGGGCTAAATGATCTTTAGGTCTTCTTATAGATTTCAATCTATAGTCCCTGTGACTTTAAGTTCACTATTCTTTCTACTACAGCACATTTCCTCTAAAGAAGACACAAATAACCCACCATCAATGGGTATGTACTTTTGAGGTATCTTCTGTAGTCAGTGGTACACTATATTCAGTCTTTTAAAGAAAGCAGAAATTCTTTTGTTATCATTAATAACATTTTTGTACGAAAAACACAAAAATATCATAGGTATTAATCATTTGGGGCACAAAGTAAGCAGCTTGATTCATTAATAAAAGTTACTGTAGCTCTCAGTGAGAAATTATGTTTAATAAATGACTTTGTTTTTCTCCTGCTAGGCACTAATAACATCTTCAAAGTAATGGTGGTCTAACAGTTTGAATCCTTTGTAAAGGCAATCAAGTGATGAAATCTTTTTTAACAACAAGGGGTAAATTTTCATCACTGTATGCAAGACACCAGGTGCATGAACAGTTGCTATGAAGAGCAGCAGGGATTTGGTACC
Organism: Pseudochirops cupreus; assembly: GCA_028627135.1. Classification (NCBI taxonomy): domain Eukaryota; kingdom Metazoa; phylum Chordata; class Mammalia; order Diprotodontia; family Pseudocheiridae; genus Pseudochirops; species Pseudochirops cupreus. The sequence continues at coordinate 173,072,801 of CM053580.1, read as the reverse complement.
AGTCATGCAATTTAACATGTGCTTATTCTGACAGTTAAAAAAAATACACCAAAATATTGTCTCATGTGTAAGGTAAGAAAGCAGGCAATAAACCTAAGGAAAACTAGAAGACATAAAAATATTTTTCATAAGCCCTATTTCTTCTTTTCTTGGGAAATTGTGGTTGAGGATAATTCTTGCTTATATTTGATAGCAAAAGATGCTCATAATTTTTTAACACGGTAGTGACCTGAGTTGCAGATAAAGTGAAGAAAAAAATTTGCAATTTAGATTTTTAAAATTAGTTTTATTTCATTAAATATACCCTGATTACATGTAAAAATAATTTTTTTCCTTTTTAGTTCCAAATTCTCTTCCTCTCTCACCTACCATTTCCTTGAGAAAGCAACCAATTTGATTTCAATTATACATGTGAGGCCATTCAAAATATATCTCTATATCAGCCAGTTACAAAATTTAAAAAAACAAATACAACAATAAAGATAAAGAAAGTTTTAAAAGTATGCTTCAAAATGAATTGAGTTCATCAATTCTGTGGACATGGATAGCATTTTCACAATTAGTCGTTTGGAATTTTCTGGGATCATTATATTGAACAGTAGCTAAGTCTTTCACAATTGATCATCCTTACCATATTGCTTTTACTGTCTACATTGTTCTCCCGGTTCTCCTGGTCCTGCTCATTTCATTTTTTATCATTTCATATAAGTCTTTGAAGGTTTTTCTGAAATCATCCTGCTCATCATATTTAATAGCAATAGTATTCCATCACAATCATATACCATAACTTGTTCTCTCTGATTTAGGTTTCAGAACAATAGTTTGCATCATAAAATAATTTGGTAGGACTTCTTCATTATCAATTTTTTTTCAAATAATTTATATGGTACTAGAATTAATTGTTCTTTATATGTCTGGTAGTATTCAATTATTGTAACACCATGCATTAGCAGATTCCCAAAAGAATGCTTCTGGGAACAGCTTTTAAGTTTTGGATTACACAGTACAGTGAACACTACATTTATTCCATTACAAATCAAGGCAAACATTCACAATATATCACAATATAATATTCACAACATTACAACTTATCACAGAAAATCACAATATAGTGTTCACAACAGCTTAACGTTAGAATGTCCACACAGTTTTCACCACAGTGGCCACAATATTTAGAACAAAGAACAAAAGAATAATCATCTAGTTTCCCTAAGGGGGAAACCCTCCTTACCTAATCACTCAATCAATTCACAATACAATAATCAATCTTCCACTCATGGGGCAATCATACATTAATTTAATCAGTCACTTATCTAGCAATCAGTCACTAAGTACAATCATTAGAAAACCACACAAACTCTGCACCCCTCGGTCTCCAGCAATTCTCAATTTCATCCAAGGGAAGGCCTTTTCTTCATCTTGACTAAAGGTAGTCTCTCAGATTCCCTGGATACCTTTCCATGGTCCCAGCTCCTACCTGAATCCACCAAACAGTCACCTAGATTCAGAGGCAGACAGCTCCCAGGCCCTCATCCAGTCCTCAGAGGTAGACAGCTCCCAGGTCTTTGTCCAGTCCTCAGGGCAGTCCCTGGCACATGCACAGGGTCCAGCACATCTGAAACCATTCACTACTTCCGTTGCTGGGAACTCAAGGATCAGCCAAGCCACAAACCAACAAAGGTTTATCCCGGTCATGCTTCTTCAGTCCTCCAGCAGTTTAGCTGGTCCTAGCATCCAGGAGAAATCTTGGCCTTACAGGCAAGCCCTCTCAGCCTTCCAGGAGGCCTTCCAGGCAAGCTCTCTCAGCTTGATACCAGATTCTGATATCAGGAAAATTCCAACTCAGTTCTCAGTCAGCTTCCAGATGCTGGGAGAGAAACTCTCTCTCCCTCTCTCTCTCTTCCTCTCTCTCTCTTTCTCTCTTTCTCTTTCTCTCTCTCTCTCAAGAAAACTCAAACTCAGTTCTTCAGTCCAGCAGCCCAGCTCCCAGTTGCTGGGACAATCCTGCTTCCTCCAACAGAAGCCACCAGGAGAAAGATTCCCAATTCTGTCTCTCTGTCCCTAGAACTCTTTTTATATACACACACTGGCCTCTTGTCTCAGCCAACCCCCTCCTGCCATGTCAGAACAGGAGAAGAGCTCACACCTTCCATACTTAGCCCTAAGTTACTAAGTGCTAAGTATCTGTTAAATTTATTGCTGTTACATTTGTAACATCCATCTGGTCCTGGGAGTTTTTTCCTTTGGAAGTCCTTAAAGGGCTTGTTCAATTTCTTTTCTAAAATACAATTATTGCGGCAGCTAAGTGGCACAGGGGATAGAGACTAGTCATGGAGTCAGGATTACTTGAGTTCAAATTCAGTCTTAAACACTTGACACTTACTAGTCATGTGACCCTGGACAAGTCACTAAGCCTAAATTACCTTGCAAAAAAGAACAGTAAAATACAGTTATCTGAGTGTTCTATTTCCTCTTCTGTTAAACTGGGAAGTTTTTATTTTTATCAATTTCACTTAGATTGTCTGATTTATTGGCATATAATTGGGCAAAATAACTCCTAATAATTGCTTTAATTTCATCTTATTTAGTAGTGTATCCACTTTTTGTATCTGATACTAGTAATTTCGGTTGGTTTTTTTTTTAATCAATTTAACCAACAGTTTGTCTATTTTTATTGTTGTTATTTACTTTAAAAAACAATTCTTACTTTTATTTATTTGTTCAATGGATTTTCTTCCTTTCAGTTTTACTCATCTTTCTTTTGATTTTCTTAATTTTCATTTTGTCATTTGTATCAGCAATGCAGTATTCACAATGCCTACAGTAACTATAAATATGCTGATATAGTTATTAATCACAAAATGGAACAGGCTCTCTACATAAGAAATATAGATAGTGCATTCATTTAAATACCAGAAAACTGAGTCCC
>CM053580.1:173023015-173069372 GCA_028627135.1 Pseudochirops cupreus | reverse complement strand
TCTGCCCTGCTCAAAGCAAAAGGAGTTCGCAACCGCAGCCACTGCCTCTGAGGCCGCTTGCAGTCAGCACCGCACGGAGACTAGCTTGGTTCTGGCGTTCTCTTGCTCCACCCCTTCCTGCTACATCAGCAAACTCAAGGGGCGTGGAAGATCTTCAAATCCCAGTATCGTTACATCATTTAATTGGGGATTTTTCATTTGTTCTTTTTCTAGTTTTTTTCTTAGTTGCATGCACAATTCATTAATCTACTCTTTCTTTCTTTTATTGATATACACATTTAGAGATATATTTTCATCTAAGCACAGCTTTGACTGCATTCCACAAATTTTGAAATATCTCATTGTTTTCATTTTCCTTAATGAAATTATTGATTTTTCTATACTCTCTTCTTTGATCCACTCCTTCTTTAGCGTTAGATTATTTAACTTTCAGTTAGGTTTTAATTGATGCTTCCATGACCTTTTATTAAATGTAATTTTTCTTGCTTTATGGTCTGCAAAGGGTGTATTAAATATTTCTGTTTTTCTGAGTTTGGTTGTGAGTTTTTTATGCCCAAATAAATGGTCATTTTTTATGAAGTTGCCAGGTACAACTTAGAAAATAGCATATTTATTTCCATTCCCTTCCAATTTTCTCCACAGTTTACTTTTCTATGATTCTACTCATCTCCTTGACTTCTTTCTTACTTTATGGTAAGACTTCTCTAGCTCTAAGAAGGGAAAATTAAGGACTGCCACTAACACAGTTTTACTGTATATTTCCTTTTGTAATTCATTTAACTTTTTCTTTAAGAATTTGGATTATATACCATTTGATGCATATATATTTAGCATTAATATTACTATTGATATGACTTACTATGGTACTTTTAAGCAGGATGTACATTTATTTTTGCTTTCACTTTGTCTGAAATTACTATTTCTACCTATGCCTTTTTTTTTCTTTACCTAAAGCATAATAGCTTCAGCCCCTTATTTTGAGTCTATGAGTAGCTCTCTATTTCGGCTGTGTTTCCTATAAACATCATATTGTCGCATTTTGGCTTATAACCTATTCTGCTATCCACTTCTTTTTATGGGTGAATCCTCCCAATTACATTGACAGTTATGATTATTAGTTGCACATTTCCCTCTATCCTATTTTTTTCTCTTTACCCTTCTCTCTCTTTCTCTTTTTTATCTTGTACATTCTCTAAAGTCCAAATTGCTTGTGACTCCTATTTTCTTCTGTCTTCCTTCCTTTTTTTATCATCTCTCCTTTCTCTTACCTTCTTCCCTTTCTTTTTCCCTGTTGGGTAATATAGATTTCTATTAACAATTGAGTATGTATATTTTTTTTCCTCTTAAAACCAATTAAGATGTGAGATACATTGAAGTATAGCTCACCCCAATTTCTTGTTCATTGTAAAAGCTGTCCCTTTTATGCAGAATAATTTCCCCTATTCCTTTTCTCCCTTCTCCCATGTAGCACCAATACAATATTCAAAGCACCTACAGCAGTTGTGAAAATGCCAGTGTAATTCAGAATAAACAATGTAACAGACTCTCCACATGGAAGACAGAACCAAAACATTTATTCAGACACCAGAAAGCCAAATCCCAACACCAGAAAACTAAATCCATCATAGCAACAAAGAAATCTATACACAATAACAATGTAGAGGGCACTGCCATCCACAAGCCTTCCCTCTGTTAGGGTCTTGCCACAAATAAACACTCATAGCTTGTTTCTTTCTCCCTCAGTTCTAACTGCTCTGACCAACTTCCTCTGGGCTCTGCTCCACCTGTTCCACAAGATCCTCCCACCACATGCTTTATGTGACTCAAACTCATGTGACTTAGGCTTCCATGTGACTTTAACAAGTCACATGGGCCTATTAATAGGTGGGAAAGATTTTCCCATTAAGCAAAAATATATTATCATTACATCCCACAACATCCTTCTTTCTTGTCCATCCATTTTTTTTGCATCATTCTAACCTAATTGCCTTGCTCCTGTACTGCAGAATCCTTCTAAATGCCCTAATAATGATAAAGTTCTTAGAGGATACTCATCTCATCTTCCCATATTGAAAGGTAAATCTTAAAGACCTTATGATTTCTCTTCCATGTTTACCTTTTTATATTTCTCTTGCATTTGAAAGTCAAAGTTTCTATTCTATTCTTTCTTTAGGAATGCTGGAAAGTCCCCTATCTCATTAAATATCTATTTTTTGCCTTAATGACTTATTTTTTTTACCTTCTGAAATATCATATCTTGGACCCTCCAACCTTTAATGTGGTAGCTGCTAGATGTTGTGTGATCCTGGTTGTGACTCCATAGTATTTGAATGGTTGCTTTCTGGCACTTACAGTATTTTCTTTTTGACCTGGTAGTGCTATAATTTGGCTATAATATACCTGAGAGTTTTCATTTTGGGATCCCTTTCAAATGGTGATTGGCAGATTCTTTCAATTTTTGTTTTACATTCTATTTTTAGGATATTGAGGTAGTTTTCCTTGATAATTTATTGAACTATATGTCTAGGCTTTTCTTTTATTATGACTTTAAGGTAACTTAATAATTCTTAAACCATCTCTCCCTGACATGGTTTCCAACTCAGTTGCTTTTCCTAGGAGATATTTTACATTTTCTTCTATTTTTTAATTTTTTTGCTTTGTTTTATTATTTATCCATGTGTGAGTCTTGAGCAGTCATTAGCTTTCACTTGCCCAATTTTAATTTTTAAGGAGTTATTTTTGTCAGCCTATTTGATCAATTCTGCTTTCCAAAGATTTTTTTCATCAGTAAGCTTTTATACCTCCTTTTCCATTTGGTTAATTCTGTTTATAATGTTATTTTCTTGCTGGGCTTGTGACCAATTCACATTTTTCTTTGAGATTTTGCTTGTAGTTGCCTTGACTTCATAGTTTTCTTCTGAGTTTGTGTTTTTGTCTTCCTTGTCACCAAAATACATTTCTATAGTAAAGTTTTTTTTATATTGTTGTTTTCTCATTTTTTCCAATCTATTTCTTGATTTGGAACTTTGTGTTAAAATTATACTTTGTTTCTAGCATCAAGAGTAGAGTAAGGGCTATACTCAAGGTTCAGGCTTTTTCTTGCTTCTTTTTTCAGAGTTAATTCTAAGGGTCTGAAAGTTTTTAGTGCTTCCAAGGTGGTTTGATCTGGGGAGATGTAAGGTCACTGCTTTCTTGGTCTGCATTCTTGTCTGTATCCAGGAAGAACCCTTAATCCCTTGGAATTGCAATCAGGTTCTCCTCAGGGGACAGCCTCCCTTGAGACCAGAAATAAAACTATTCCTGAGTCTCTGAACCCCCAGATCTCAAAGTAATACTGCCCCTCAGGACTTCCAGTCCCTCCTGAACAAAAGTGCTCCTCTCTACCCTTTAACTATGACTGAGGGGTGATTACAGGCAATAAAGCTGCCAAACAGTTGCTCCCTCAGGTATGTACTCTGTCTTGACCAAAAGTGTCCCTCACTGCTTTTGAACTATGACACAAAGGTGGTTATAGGAAATATAGTTGCCAAATAGCATATGGTCCTGCTTCTAGTTTTAGCACTGGGTGATCTCTTAGACAACCACAAAGCTTCATATGCCTCAATGGATTTCAGAGAAACTGGCCTCCACTAAGCCCCTGACACTATTTCTTTGTAGATGAAGTCAACATTCATGTCTATTAAGAACATGCATTGGCTTTTAAACCAATCGGACCATTAGTCAGCTTTTAAGCCTACTTTCTTCTCACTTCTTCTCTTTATTCATCTGCATTTTCCTATAAAGTACTTACACAAATATATTGGAATATTGGTTTTAATCAAAAGAGCAGAAATTAGAAATAGTATTAATTTATAATATTTACATATAATATTACTCATATAGTACATTAGCAACATTGTTTTATACTTGCAACAATCTTGGGAAGTAGTAGATATTGTTATACCCATTTTACAAATGAAGAAACTGAGGCATAGAGAAGTTAAATGTCTTGCCCTGGATCACAACTTGCAAGACTCTTTATTTGATTTCATATCTTTTTGATAACAAGTATAGTGATCTATTTACTGGGTCACCTAAACTCATCAAAAGTCACAGAAAGCTATGATCAATACATTTAGCATACATATTCTCCACCTTGTGATCTTCCATTAGTCTCTCTGTCATCCCATTCCCCTCAAAAAAAAAATCCCAAAAATTCAGGGGATTTAACAGATGACAAAACTTCCTCAGTAGATTAGTGTCTTTTCAAATGATATAATTCAGGGATTCAAGGTACTCTATTGGTCTCTTCCAAAGAAAGAATGTCTCATTATGCTCTTGTTTTCAAGAATCCATCCGCCACAACATAATACCATTCTCAATCCTTACTATTATCATGTCTTTACATTTAGTATACATTTCAGTCACTGTGATGTCAAGCAGTTGTAAGGGAGGTTCAACTCCAAGGGATGCAAATTTTATGGATATTATGGTCCTGCAGAAGTGGAAGAGAGAATGAAACATTTCCTGCAAACTGGTTGTAATTTGTTTAATATGATACCAAAAGTTCTGACATGTCCCTTTTGAACCTCCAGGTCTCATATTTCCCTAGTAGTCACATAATCATATGTGTTCTCCTGCCATAATACTCAGCCTAAAGGTTCCAGGATATGACACATGTGCTACACTTAGGAAAACCTGAAATGCTATCTGCAGAAACAATGAGGGATTTATTTACATTGAATGGGGTAATTTAATTTTGTGTAACTCACAAACAAATATTAGCTATGTCACAACAATTATGGCATTTGCTAAAAGAAAAAAAAATATGATCGGGTTATAATTGATTCTCAGTCTTTTAAAAATGTATTCCTATATTCAATTTAATTTAAAAAAATTAATTAGCATCAACTATGCAGAAGGCACTCTGATAGTTTTCTAGAATAAAGGAATCAGTATTAGCATCATCTCTCAAAGAGTTTACACTATAGCATTCTGTACCATTATATAATTAAATTTTCAAGGTTGCATGGTTTCCTGTGTGTGTGTTTGTGTGTGTGTGTGTGTTTGTGTGTGTGTTCTGTGTCTTCTAATGTAGACAATGCCACACTTGAAGAGATGATATTTGTAGTTGAAATAGCCCCCCAAAAATCTAGTCCAGTAACTGACAGTTGTTTGATCTCTTTATGAGCCTCCCTGAACTTGGCTCAGTGGACCTTGCATGGAAATTGGTTTGTTATCTAGGTCTTTAAGTTGGAATCTAACAGTGTTCAAGCTCTTTTGCATAGCATTGGGTCACATATATGTCAACAGTCACATTGAGAAACATACAAAGATAGCTAGCTCTATTACAAATTAGAAAGGATTGTATCCACAGTTGAGATCAATCATAGTAGTTTGACATGCAACTTAATGCAACTGATTCTCCAGTCTCTGGGGTGTGGAGGGGTTCAGGAAAGGAAAATTTTTAAGTTTATGTAGGAGCATATTCTAGGATGTTAACACAATCTTCAATACAAAAAAAATGAATAATTCTTCTATTCTAAGTGCATTGGAAGTATATGTTCTTCTCAGTTTTCTCCTCACAACAGTTTTTTTGTTACTATTGGCCTCCATGATCCCACTTCTGAGATTAATATTATGTGATTCTACCTTTTAAAATCATGATATTTCTGCCTACAGAGATATTTGGGGATGTAATTTAGCCATTACAGGTGGCTATTTATGGCATAACTTAAGGTAATTTATAAAGTCATCAAATTCAAATAATTATTCTCATAAGGATGGAGCTCTTAGCATTTGCTCTTGATTGTCTCCAAATCAATTTTATTCTGTTAATGTTACCATTGGTAGGAAAATGTAGTATTAATCAAGTGGAAGAGGGATGATGGCAAATTTTAGGTGAGAGGAAATTTGACATGGGTTCCAAGACAGCCTTCCAAGAAAGAGTGAGGGGTGGAATAATGAATGAAAATGCAGACTATGCAAAAGCCATTGTTTAAAGAAAGAATAGAGGGTGGGAAAGGGGCAATGAGGGAAAAAATAAACAGAATGTAGAGGTGTAGAAGATAACTGTTCTCACAATTGCCACAGAGGAAGGATTCAGGCAGATTAAAAATGAGGTAGTCACCATTCCTTAAGCATGTCGAATTTTTTATTAAAGAAAATTTTTGAAACCATATCAAATGACATACCATCACAATAAGATGCAACAGAGGCATAAAAAGGAAAATAGAAGAGTAAAAAAAATGTTATTCAATAAGGGCAAATTGTTTACATCCCTACATGGAAAGATGACACCTATAACTCTTTAGAACACTATCTTTATTACAACAGCTAGAAGGGATATATATACACAGAGGGGGTGGGTTTAAGTTCCTGTTCCATTTAATGATACAAAAGAACACAATTAAGTGGTGGAAAAGGATTGTAATGGGAGAAGAAGAAAGGGAGAGGCAGAAAAGGGTAAATTACATCACACAAAGAGGCATAAAGACAAATTGCCATAGAGGGAAAGAAGGGAAGGAAATGTGTAGTGTTTGAACTTTTCTCTCATAAGATTTGACTCAAGGAAGGAATAACATAGTTAGGTATAGAAATCTAACACGGCCTATAGCCATTTGAATAAGAAAAGTGAAAAGAAAAGGAGGGAGGAAGAGAAGAGAGGAAAGAAGCAGTACAGGAAATTGAAAAGAAAAAGTAGGGGTCTTATTGAAGGTAGGGCAGATTGTACCCAAAAGCAACGCACTAGTGAGGAGGAAAGGGGAGAAAGGAGAGAGAAAGGCATAAATGGGTGGATAGGAAGTAATGATAGCTATGAATGTGAATGGGATAATCAAAAATCATAATCCTACAATATGTTGTTCACAAGAAATGCATTTTGAAACAGTCATACACACAGGGTAGAGATAAAAGGCTTGAGTAGAATATATTATGGTTCAGTTGAAGTAAAAAAAAAAACAGGGCTAGCAATTCTGATCACACACAAAGCAAAAGCAAAAGTAGGTCTAATTAAAAGAGATCAAGAAAGAAACTAGATCCTCCTAGAAGGTACCATAGACAATGAAGTAATATCATAATGAACATATATCCACCAAGTGGTATGGCATTCAGATTTGTAGAGGAGAAGATAAGTGAGTTATAGGAAGAAAGAGACAGCAAAACTATAATACTGAGGGACCTCAACCTCTCTCTCTAAACTAGATATATCTAACCACAAAAAAAAAAAACAATTTAAGGAAGTGAATAGAATTTCAGAATAGTTAGATATGTGGAATGGTAATAGGAATTTGAAGATCGTCCATGCCCTTTGTGTTGGCAAGCAAACAGGTACTTAGCACTTTGTTTCAAGTTCATGATTGTGTCCAGTATTAAGATCCAGAACTTATGAATCCCACAGTAAGAGTAAGTTGCTGTTGTAACAGGAAGTGTTGGAACAGGGAGGAGCTAATACCATATATAAGGAAAAGCCCAAACTAGAGAGCCATAACTTCTTCTGAGAACTGAATTAAGAACTTCTGAGAGCAAGCCAGAAAAGCTGAAAACTTCTGAGACTCAGTCAGAACTGCTGGGAGATGGAACTGCTGGGAGTGAGCAGCGTGGATACTGAACTGCTACTGCCAGAGAAAGAGAAAAATTGAGGACAGAATTGAGAATTGAGGACTGAACTGAGAATTGAGAAGAACTGAGAAATGAGAAGAGAGGAGAATTGGGATTGGGAGCATGGCTGTGGTGCTTGTATTTTCTCTGTCTGTTTTGATGTTACTTTGTTAGATTTGTGTAATGCCATGCATGAGCAGCTTTCCAGAAGAATGCTACTGTGTACAGCTTTTAAAGGTTTTGTGCAAATAATAGGAGCAAGCTGAGACCTGGGTTCAAGATAAATTTAGGTATGGATTTATTGATTAAGCACGTGACTACCCAGAGGTAAACTCAAATTGGGTAGTAATCTTTCAGGGGTACAGACTTGATTATATAGGCTAAAACCACAAAAACCACAATCAGGGAGAGGAGCTAGCAGTAGCCATGATGTACAGAAGCAGAGAACAGCCATTGGTTAGATCTATAGCTCAGGGCTAATTTAGAAATATGGCACAAGGGTACAAGGGTGCAACCTTCCTGTGTCATGGGGGTTGCTCCTAGAATAGGGTGGAGGGCACAGGGTGGACAGTCATAGTCAACACTTTCCAGAGCAGGGGGGAGGGTCATGGGGTAAAGGGGACTGGAATTCCCCAGAACAGGCTAGGTTCATGTTCTGGGCAAAGAGGGTGGGGGCCCTGTTTGGTCAGGGGGACAGGACAGGGTGGTCCCTAAGTAAGATCCTTGCACCATAATAAACCTTATACACTATAATAATTCAAGGAGAATATATAAAAAGCTGATTAGGGAAGGAGGGGTCAGGGAACTATGCCTTGAGCAATATGCCCAGACATGCATTAAGCAATTTTCAAACTATGACAAAATTTAGGATAAGGACAAAGACAGAAATATAAAGAGGCTTAATGGTGGGCCACAAATCAGGTGGTGTGCAGTGACCTGGGATTTGGGTTTGGGTACAACAAAGGTTCTGATTATACAGCATAGCAAACACTCTATTTATTCTATAACAAATCAAAGCAAAGCATTCTCAGAAAATCACAATATACTGTTCACAACAGTTTATTAAAATGGCCATATAGTTTTCACCAAAGTGGTCGCAATATTTAGAACAAAGAACAAAAGAACAATCATCTGGTATCCCTAAGAAGAGTTGCCTCCTTACTTAGTCATTCAATCATCTCAGAATACAAGTCAGTCTTCCACTCATGAGGCAACTAGGTTAACTTAATCAGTCACTTATTTAGCAATCAGCTACTAAGTATTGCTAATCACTAAATACAATTGTTAGAAAATACCAAACCCTCTACCAGCTAATTCAATCAGCCACTTATTCAGATTCACAGTTACTAAGTATCATTAATCACTAAGTATGATCATTAAAAAATACACAAACCCCCCACCCCTAGGTCACTAATAAACCATGTTATCATCACAGCATTTAATATCCAAGGAGAGATCTTTTCTTCATCTTGACTCAGGGTGGTTTCTCAGATTCCCTGGATCCCCTTCCATGGTCCCAGCTCCTACATGAATCCACCAAGCAGTCACTTGGATTCAGAGGCAGACAACTCCCAGGTCCTTGTCCAGTCCTCCTGGCAGTTCCAGCTACCCAATGAAGTTCACAGAGTCCAGTACATCTCAAAACACTTCACAATTTCTGTTCCCGGGAATTCAAGGATCAACCAAGCCACAAACAAAATTTTAGCATCCTGGTCATGCTTCATCAGTCCTCCAGCAGTTTGGTTGGCCCTAGGATGCAGAAGAAATCTCAGCCTTCTAGGCAGCAGCAGAAACACTGGCCTTCCAGGTGACAGCAATAACTTCAAACTTCCAGACAGCCTTCCCAGCAGCAACTCCAGCCTTCACCAGATCTCTTAGCAGAACAGCTTCTCCCACCAGGATCTTGTCAGGAGAAAATTCTGACTGTCTCTCCCTGGGGTTTTTCTTATATACACACACAGCATTGGCTTCCTATTTCAGCCAACCCCTTCCTGTTTTGTCAGCAACAGGAGACAGAGTTCACACCTTCTGTTTCTTTCACGGAGGTTTGATTAGTTACTAAGGGCTAAATACCTGCTTACCTGACATAACAAAAAGGGGTCTTCATATTTAAATTAATTACCATTACAATTCATCTGCTAATAGAGGGCATTGTTGTGGTTACAGAAGCCCTAGAACCTTACTGCTGATTCAGAAGCCCTGAAAGAGTATTTTCTTGTTGTACGCTTACAGAAATCCTGGATTTGGGTCTTACTGCTGTTTTTAGAGGTCCTGGGACTATAGTCATGATTTGTGTTGAGTTCTCAGACCTTGCTGATGGGTCTGAGTTGATTTCACAGGGAGATAGTGAATTGATGATGGTGCCCGCAATGTTCATGAATGTTATTGTGGCTTTGATAAGCTTTGTCTTCCTAGGAACAGAAACTGTGAAGGACTTGAAGTGCACTAGACATTGTGAGCTTCAATATGGAACAGGAACTGCACAAGAAGCTGCACAAGGAACTGAGAGCTGTCTGCATTTGGACTTAGGTGACAGTTCAATAGATTCAGGCAGGAGCTAGGACCATGGAAGAGGAATCATGGAAGCAGAGAGCCTGCCTTGAGTCAAGATGAAAAGACTTCTCCTTGGGTATTTAATGCAAATTGAGAAGATCATGATTTACTGTGGTGTAGGGGTGGAGAACTTTGACCCTGAGTTAAGGACTTCTCCAAGTAAGAAAAAAGAAAACTTTTTAATTGAAGAGATTAAGACAATGTGACCTGGTGGGGAGAGGACTTTATACTCAGTATCCTATACCTCTTAAGTGTGATTGAATTAAGGACTTACTAAATTATTGAGTTACTAAATGAATGTACTTTGTTTAAAACTAGGTGACCACTTTGGTGAAAACTATGTGGCCTTGGGGTAGCTAGGTGGTGCAGTGAATAGAGCACCAGCCCTGGAGTCAGGAGGACCTGATTTCAAATCTGACCTTAGAGACTTAACATTTATTAGCCCTGTGACCTTGGACAATTCACTTAACCCCAACTGCCCTGCCCTCCCCCTATAAATAGAAAAAAAGAAAAGAAAACTATGTGGCCACTTCAGTGATAACTTGTTATGCTATAACACTGTGAACACTATACTTGGATTTCTATGAATGTTTTGTTTAGGTTGTTACTAAATAGAGATTTCTCTATACTGTATAATCAGAACCTTTAAGCTGTTTACAGTAGCAGTCCTCTGGAAAGCTGCTCATGCTTGGCTTTACAATATGGTGGACCTGTGGAGAAAAATTGGATAGAAAGGAACATACTTTTTTCTCTGTGGTACATGGCACCTACACAAAAATTGACTGTGTACTAGGGCATAAAAACCTCACAAACCAATGCAAATAGGCAGAAATATTAAATGCATCCTTTTCAGACCATGATGCAATAAAATTAAATGTAATAAAGGGCCATGGACCAATACACTAAAAATAAACTGGAAACTAAATAATTTAACCCCAAAGGGTCAGTAGGTCAAACAACAAATCATAGAAACAATAGATAACTTCATCCAAGAGAACGACATTAATGAGACAACATGCCAAACTTATAGGATGCAGCAGAAGCAAGTCTTAGGAGAAATTTTGTATCTCTGAATGCTTAAATGAATGGAGATCAAAGAATTTGGTGTGCAACTAAAAAAGTTAGATAAAGAACAAATTAAAAGTCCCCAATTAAATACCAAATGAGAAATATTAAAAACCAAAGGAGAAATTAATAAAATTGAAATAAAGAAAACTATTGAACAAATAAATAAAACTAAAGCAGGTTTTATGAAAAAATAATAAAATAAACCCTAGATTAATTTGATTTTTAAAAAAGAAAACCAAATAACCCATATCCAAAAAGAAAAGAGTGAACCCACCAGGAATGAGGACAAAATCAAAACAATAATTAGAAACTATTTTGCCCAGCCTTATGCCCATAAATTCAACAATTTTAATTAAATGGACTGATATTTACCAAAACGTAAATTGCCCAGATTAACCAAAGAGGAAGAAAAACACATAAACAACCCCATCTGTATCAACAATGCAGTATTCACAATGCCTTCAGTAACTCTAATTATTCTGATATGTCTATTAATCACAAAATATAACAGGCTCTCTACATGGGGAATATAGGTAGAACCAGCTCCTCCCAGTTCAGCCCTCTCTCTTCATGTCAACAAGTCTATCCCACAAGTAGGATTCACAAGCTCTGGGTTTCAACACTCAACCCAAAAACCAAGCCAATACAGGGGGATCTTTAAATTCCATTACATCATACCATCTCAGAAAAAGAAATTGAACAAGTCCTCAATGAACTCCCAAGAAAAAAGTCTCCAGGGCCACACAGATTTAGAAGAAAATTCTGTCAAACATTTAAAGAACAATTAATTCCAATACTATATAGACTACTTGAGAAAAATAGGTGATGCCAAATTCTTATGATACACATATGGTATTAAAACCTACCTAGGAAGATTCAAAATAGAGAAAGAAAATTATAGACCAACTTCCCTATTAAACACAGATGCAAATTTTTTAAATAAAATACTAGCAAAAGGATTAAAGTAATTTATTTATGAGAATAACATACCATTATTATAAATAATATCATAATGTATTATAAGAATAATATGCAGTGACCAGGTAGAATTTAGGCCAGGGATACAGGACTGGTTCAATATTAGGAAAACTATCAACATAATTGACCATATCAACAAGAAAACTAACAGAAATAGTATGATAATCTTAATAGATACAGATAAAGCTTTTGACAAAATACAAGACCCATTCCTATTAAAAACACTAAAGAGGAGGCAGAGCCAAGATGGGAGGGCAAAAGTAGGGAAACTCCATGAGCTTCCCCCATAACCACCGCAAATACCTATAAAATATGACTCTAAACAAATTTTAGAGCTACAGAACCAAAAAAGTGACAGAAACAAATCTCCTGCTGAAGGTGGCCCAGCACATGGACAGGAAAGGTCCATCACAGGGGTGCTGGGAGCCAAGCTCAGCCCCATGTGAGCCTGTGGTTTTAGCCCCAGGGCAGTCCCAACCAGCAGTAGCTGGAGCAGACTTTGAGAGAGTGGAACACCAGCAGCTGTGGTGGTTTCCAGAATCATCAACCCATAAATACCCAAGACAAAGTAAAAGGTCAGAGAAGAACTCTGCTGGAACTAGGGGGGAGGGGATGCAGCATGGTTTGGCACCTGCCCCTGGAGCTAGAAGTGAGAAAGGTGTGGCAGCTGTGCAGCTACAGCAGCATTGCTGCTTCAGAGCTCATGGTCTGCAGATTGTAGGGGGACCAAGAGACCATTCATAGGCTAATTGTTCTTGCCTGAACCTGCCTGAATCTGGATTTATGTCTTGGTTGGAGGTCCTAGGGTGTGTGGCCAGGTGGACAGAGCTTGTGGGAGCTTCAGAGAGGGCACTCAACTAATAGCTCTGGCAGCTGCAAAAAGCCTGGCAATTTGGGACAAAGCTCTCCTCTCTGGAAACATAATTCTACTGTGGCAAAGAGCTCAAAAGTCAAGTAATTGAGTGTCAACATGAGCAAGCAAAGGAAGCAAAGCAAGCCTAGCCATCAAACTTTAGATTCCTTTTTTGGGGACAAGAAGGATCAAAGCATGGAATAGGAGGAAGACAACAAAGTCAGAACTCCTGAACCAAAAGCTTCCAAGAAAAGTATGAACTGGTTACAGGCCATGGAGGAGTTCAAGAAGGATTGTGAAAACCAAGTAAGAGAAAGGGAGCAAAAATTAGGAAAAGAAATGAGAATGATGCAAGAAAATCATGAAAAAAGAGTCAACAACCTGACTGAAGAAAATAACACCTTAAAAAATAGACTAACTCAAATGGCAAAAGAGGCCCAAAAAGCCAATGAGGAGAAGAATGCCTTAAAAAGCCAAATTTGCCAGATGGAAAAGGAATTTCAAAAGCTCGCTGAAGAGAATAATTCCTTCAGAATTAGACTGGAGCAAATAGAAGCTAATGACTTTATGAAAAAACTAGATACTATTAAACAGATCCAACAAATAAAAATAATAAAAGGCAATGTGAAATATCTCATTGGAAAAAACACTGACATGGAAAATAGATGCAGGGGAGATAATTTTAAAAGTATTGGTCTACCTGAAAGATGTGATCATAAAAAGAACCTAGAAATCATTCTTAAAGAAATTGCCAAGGAAAATTGCCCTGATATTTTAGAACCAGAAGGCAAAATAGAAATTGAAAGAATTCACCAATCACCTCTTGATAAAGATCCCAAAAAGAAAATTCCTAGGAATATTATAGCCAAGTTCCAGAGTTCCCAGATCAAGGAGAAAATATTACAAGCAGCCAAGAAGAAACTATTTGAATATTGTGAAACACAATCAGGATAACACAAGATCTAACAGCTTCTACATTGAAGGATCAAAGGGCTTGGAATATGATATTCCAGAGGTCAAAGAAGCTAGGATTAAAACCAAAAATCACCTACCCAGTTAATGTTTCAGGGGAAAATATGTTCATTCAATGAAAGAGAGAACTTTCAAGCATTCTTGATGAAAAAAAACAGAGTTGAATAGAAAATTTGACATTCAAATGCAAGAAACATGAGAAAGTAAACACGGTAAAGAAATCATAAGAAACTTAACAAAGTTGAACTATTTACATTCCTCCATGGAAAAATGAGAACTGTAACTTATGAAACTTTTCTCAGTATGAAAATAGTTGAAGGGGATGTGTATGTGTATATGTATATATGTATATATAGAAGGGTATATGTGCATGATATGAATGAAAGGTATGGATACATACACACCCTGAGTGTGTATATATGGATGCAGGTTTACATAGACAGAGGGCACAGTATCAATTGAATAGCAAGGGATGATATTTTAAAAATAAAATTAAGAGGTGAGAGAGGAATAGAATAAGAGGAGAGAGGGAGAGACAGAATAGTGCAAATTATCTCATATAAAAGAGGAAAGGGAAAACTGTTACAATGGAGAGGAGGAACAGAAGGCTAAAGGGAATGGGTCAACCTTAGTCTCTTGTTTTAAGGAGGGAATAACATACACACTAAACTGGGTATCTTACCCCTACAGGAAAGCAGGGGAGACGCAGATAAGAGAGGGGATGATAGAAAGGTGGGAAGATTGGGGGAGAGGATAGTTAGAAGCACACACATTTGAAAAGGGACAGGGTCAAAGTAGAAAATAGAATAAGTTGGGGGCAGGATAGGATGGACAGAAATATCTTCAGTCTTTCACAATATATCCACTATGGAAATATTATGTATATATACATGTGCAACCTATATTGAATTGCTTATCTTCCCAGTAAGGGTGGGTGACAAGGGAAGAAGGGAAAGAATCTGGAATTTAAAGTTTTAAAATCAAATGTCTAAAAATTATTGTTTTTTTACATGCAACTGGGAAATAAGACATACAGGCACTGTGGTATAAAGATCCATCTTTCCCTACCAGAAAGTTAGAGGGATTATGTGGGAGGATATAAGAGAGAGCAGATTGGGGGAGGGGGTATTCAGTGGGATCACTGTTTTGGGGTGGTGGTTAGGGGAATGATGGGGAGAAAATTTGTAACTCAAAATCCTGTGAAAATTAATGTTGTAAACTAAAAATAAACATAAATAAATTTTTAAACCCACTAGAGAGCATAGGAATATATGAAGCCTTTTTAACGTTTGCAACAAGAGAAGAAAAAGAAATTGAAGGAATTAGAATAGCAAAGGAGAAACTTAGGTATCACTCTTTGCACATAATATGATAGTATATTGAGAGAATCCTAGAGAATCAAGTAAAAAACTACTTGAAATAATAAACAACTTTAGCAAAGTTGCAGTATATAAAATATAGTCGCATAAATCATCAGCATTTCTATATATTACTAAAAATGTCCAACAGCAAGAGAGAGAGAGAGAGCAATTCCATCTAAAGTTCCTGTAGATATTATAAAATATTTGGGAGTCTGCCTGCCAAAACAAACCCAGGAACTATATGAACTCAATTTCAAAACATTTTTCACACAAATAAAGTCAGATCTCTATAATTGGAAAAACAGTTGCTTATGGGTTGCTTATGGATGCTAATATAATAAAAATGACAATTCTTACTCCTAGAAAGTCTTATATCAACTGATGCTGAGTGAAGTGAGCAGAACCAGGAGAACATTGTACACAGTAACAGCAACATTATGGGATGACTATCTTTGATAGATGTTCTCTTCTCAGCTGTGCAAGGTTCTAAGTCAATTCCAAAAGACTCATGGTGGAAAATGCTCTCCTCATTCAGAGAAAGAACTATGGAATCTGAATGCAGATTGAAGCACACCATTTGTTCTCTCTCTTTTTCGTTTTGTTTTCTTTATTCTGTCTCGTGGTTTATCCCATTAGTTCAAATTCTTCTTTACAACATAACTATGTGAAAATATGTTTAATGTGAATTTATATGTAGAGCCTATATTGTGTTGCATGCCATCTAGGGGAGGGGGAAGAGGATGGAGGTGGAAAAATTTAAAACAAAAATTTATGAAACTGAATATTAAAATTATTTTTTAAAAAGAAAATTACTTCCAAAAATTTGCTGATCTGCATTAGTAGGAGGAATTTCCTCATCAGAAGTTCCTTGCAGCAATAAAATCACAGGCCCAGACCAAAAAGATAACAACACTAAAGGAAGTACTTTATTTTTATTATATTTTGTGAAAACCTCTAAGCAGGAAACTTCTGAGTTAATTGACTCTGCTATAGAACATTCACACATTCATTAACTTCAAAGGAAGACTATTGAAGTATGTAAAATAAGGAATCTAGATGCTAATTTTATTTTTATTTTAATTACTTTTTCTGACCTGTGAAAGTATTCAAGACTCCCCTTAGTAAAACTGAGCAACCAATGAAAGTTGATTAAGCTTGTATAGTAACGCACCTGAGAAAATAAAATGGATGTTTGAAACGGAAGTAACTTAATTAATAAATGATAAATTTATTGTTACTATTCATTGTAGTATTTATCAATTAATTGTGCATGAAAGCAATTTCTATAGGATAAGAAGTCATTTGGAGTTTTTGAACCTTAAGGTAATTTCTTAACTTAGAAAAGTCTACATATAAGAGCTCCACTTGGTCATCAAATGAAAAGTGTTTTGTTTTTTTTTTAAATTGAAATGCTTAAGTATTCTGTGCTTCATGTAAAATACCTGAAATAGATCTGCTACTTACAATCTAATTAAAGGGAATAGGAATAGCGGGGGGAATAAAAACACTACTAATGAAATATTTAAAAGTAAAAATCAGAAAATTAATCAACCATTCAAAAATCACTTATTAAATGCTTTAAAATGAGTATATTCAGGGTTTGTTAGATTTTTTTAAGTTCATAAGGAATGACATTTCAAAATATTATTTATTTGAAAATTAGATCCATTATAATAGAGAGTATTGAGCTCTCAGAAATCAACATAAAAATGGTAGTTCAGTCTAATGTAAATTACATTTTTATTAATTTATTTATTTTTACTTTTCCACATTCACTTCCACAAAATTTTGAGTTACAATATTTTCTCCCCATCTATCCCCTACCCCCACTCCAAAATAGCAAGCTTACTGAATACCCCTTCCCCAAATCTATTCTCTCTTATATCCTCCCCCATAACCCCCCCTAACTTGCTGGTAGGGCAAGATGGATTTCTATACCCCCAGTGCCTGTATATCTTATTACCCAGTTGTGTATAAAAGAATAATTTTTTTGAAACGTTTGTTTTTAAAACTTTGAGTTCCAGACTTTTTCCATTCTTCCCTCCTCACCCACCCCCACTGGGAAGATAACCAGTCCAATATAGGTTGTACATGTGCAGTTACCCAAATCATTTCCATAATTGTAATATTGTGAAAGACTAACTATATTCCTGTCCATCCCATCCCACCCCCCAATTGTTCTATTTTCTCCTTTGACTTTATCCCTTTTCAAATATGTTTGCTTCTAACTACCCTTCCCCCAATACGCCCTCCCTTCTATCATTCCCCCCTCTTGATGCCTACCTCCTCTATTTTCCTGTAGGGTAAGATAACTAATTGAGTGTGTATGTTATTCCCTTTTTAAGCCAAATTTAATGAGAGTAAGGTTATCCCATTCCATTTCACCTTCCTGCTCTTATATGAGCTAATTTACCCTGATCTATCTCTCCTTTTCTCCTTCTCCCAATAAATTTCTCTCTCATCTCTTAATTTTTTTTGGATGTCATCCCTTCATATTCAACTCATCCTGTGCCCTCTGTCTATGTATACATGAAAAAACATATGCCCACACTTACATATATATTTATATACACATTCACTCTCCTATACATACATATATATGTATGTATACATATATACATATATACATATATATTCCTTTCAACTATCCTCATACTGAGAAAAGTCTTATGAGTTATAATTACTGTTTTTCCATGTAGGAATGTGAATAGTTCAACTTCAATAAGTTCCTTATGATTTCTTTTTCCTGTTTACCTTTTCATTCTTCTCCTGCTTCTTGTATTTGAAACTCAGATTTTCTGATCAGCTCTGGGTTTTTCATCAAGAATGCTTGAAAATTCTCTATTTCATTGAATTTTCTCCTGAAACATTATACTTAGTTTTGATGGGTAGGTGATTCTTGGTTTTAGTCCTAGCTCCTTTGACCTCCAGAATATCATATTCCAGGCCCTTCAAACCCTTAATGTAGAAGCTGCTAGGTCTTGTGTTGTTCTGATTGTGTTTCTACAGTACTCAAATTGTTTCTTCTTGACTGCTTGCAGTATTTTCTCCTTGACCTGGGAACTCTGGAATTTGGCTATAATATTCCTAGGAGTTTTCTTTTTGGGATCTTTTTCAAGAGGTGATTGATGAATTCTTTCCATTTCTATTTTGCCCTCTGGTTTGACAATATCAGGTCAATTTTCCTTGATAATTTATTGAAAGGTGGTGTCTAGACTCTTTTTTTGATCATGGCTTTCAGGTAGTCCAATAATTTTTAAATTATCTCTCCTTGATGTGTTTTCCAGGTCAGTGGTTTTTTTCATTGAGATATTTCACATTGCAGTCTGTTTTTTCGTTTTTTTTTTGGATCTGTTTTATAGTATCTTGATTCCTCATAAAGTCATTAGCTTCCAGTTGCTCCAATCTAATTTTGAAGGAGTTATTTTCAATTTTTGAAATTCCTTTTCCATCTGGAAAATTTGACTTTTTAAGGCATTCTCCTCATTGGCTTTTTGGGCCTCTTTTGCCATTTGAGTTAGTCTATTTTTTAAGGTGTTATTTTCTTCAGTGTATTTTTGGGTCCCCTTTAGCAGGCTGTTGACTCACTTTTCATGATTGTCCTGTGTCATTCTCATTTCTCTTGCCAATTTTTTCCTCCACTTCTCTTACTAGATTTTCAAAATCCTTTTTCAGCTCCTCCATGGCTTGTAACCAGTTCATATTTTTCTTGGAGGATTTTTATGCAGGAGTTCTGACTGCACTGTTTTCCTCCTGTTACATGCCTTGATCCTTCTTGGCCCCAAAAAAGGATTCTATGATCTGTTTGTGCTTCCTGTGCTTGCTCATATGGCCAGCCAATTACTTGACTTTTGAGCTTTTTGCCATGATAGGACTCTGCTTCCAAAGTATAGAGAACTTTGTCCCAAATTGCTGAGGCTTTCACAGCTGCCCAAGCTATTAAGAGGGTGCTGTCTCTACTGCTCCCGCAAGCTCTGACTCACTGGTCACACACCCCAGGCCTACCACCCAATGCCACAATCCACATCCAAGCAGGTTAAAGCAAGATCGATTACCCTCTGAGTGGTCTCTTGTTCCCCCTACAATCTGCAGGCCAGGAGCTCCTGAGGCAGCCATGCAGCACTTCCACTACTTCTTGCCACAGGGGCAGCAGCCAGACCTTGTTCTTCTGTCATCCCACCACCACTGTTCTAACACATTTCTACACTGATCTTTTATTCCACACTGACCTTTTACTTAGGCATTTATGGATTGAGAAGTCTGGAAGCTTCCACAGCTGCTGGTTATTCCCTCTCCTGAAGTCTGCTCTGGCTATTGCTGGTTGGGACTGTCCTGTGGCTGGAACTGCATGGCTCCTACAGGACTGCACTGAGCTCCCAGTGTGCTGTGATAGACCTTTCCTGTTGGCCTGCCAGCTGTCTTCAGCAGGAGATTTGTTTCTCTCTGTCACTTTGTGGGTTCTGTGGCTTTAAGATTTGTTTAGAGTCATTTTTTTTTACAGGTATTGGAATTGTTTGGAGCCAGAGCCCACCTCAGGTTTGTGCTTCTACTCTGCCATCCTGACTCTGCTCCCAATAAAGAGCTGGAAATTGCATTTTAATTTGCATAACTAAACTACAATATATTGTAAGTGTTAAAAATATCATTCAGAAAATTTTTTGACCAGAAGAGGAAGTGGGTTAGACACATTATACATAAAGAATAACAAAAAAATAATGCTATATAACCACAACATTTTAAGGGTTTGTAAGCAGCAAGCACCCTAGCATACCCAGGATGTCTGCTTATGCAGGTTCTTAAATCTACTTTTCCAAAGGAAAGCAACTCAGAATGGGTTAACAATCTTACTTTAATTGAACATATATCATCTACCTAGTTCAAGGGGAAAAGTCAGCACCCTGAACTTCAGAGAATACAAACGGAAATTACAAGCAGAAAAAAAAATACAGATGGAGAAATAGATCGGTAGACAGGGCTTCCAGCTGTCTAACCATTACCATACCTAGTTAGTTACCAGAAAGGGAAGCATCAGCATCTGGGTTTTCAAAGCTGGGGGACTCAATGGCTGCCCAGAGTCTCATCTGGCCAAATCACACAACTCTTCCCAAAGTAAGCCCCAAATCACAACCTCACATCAGGGTATATATAACCTCTTCCTGAGTCAGAGTATGTCACAAATCTCTTGATCCAGTGCCCAATCACAAAGTAACAAGATGTGGGCATTACTGAAAAACAAGCCTCCCACCACAGGTTCCATGTGACCACATTCAGCCTAGCAGGAGGCCAAGTATATTTTCAAATCAGGCAAGGTACTCAGATTCACTTAAGCCTATCAAGGGGCCAAGAGGCAGGAAAGATCTTTAGATTCCCATTACAGGGATGCAAAACACTTTATACATATTATTTCAGTTGAACATCACAACAACCCTATGAGAAAGGTGCTGTCATTATACCATTTCACATGCAAGGAAATTGAAGCTGAGAAAAGTTAAGTGACTTCTCCAGGATTATCAATAAGCATTTAAAAAGTACTTACTATGTTGTAGAGACTATGTTAATCACGGGTGATAGAAATGCAAGCAATAAATAAATAAATGAAAGTTCTTACCCTCAAGGAGCTTCCATTCTAAGGGGAGAAGACAACATATAAAAATGGAGCCAAAAAGTAGGGATGAGGGAAGGAAATACCTACAGGAGGAATGCTGAATAAATCCAAAGAATGCTGCCTGGCTGATGTGGAACCTCCATTTTAGGGTTGAATGAACTCATGCAAGCTGACAGTCAATCAGCCTCATTCTCTCCTCCAGAATCACTGAAGTTGGGACAAAAGTCAAGATGACTGACTATGATTTGGGATGCAGTAGATGACTTTGACATCTTCAGTGTCTGACAAAGTTCTAACCACTCCACAGGAATTGGTTCAGCCACCTTCATAACTATAGGAACAAATTGTTCTCTTTTGCTCATTCTGCTGGGGAAATTTTTACATGTTTGGAGCAGATGTTCCCCTAAATCATAGACATATTTGAGGCCTGTTGGTTGCCCACAACCTGGTTCAGCCTGACTGTCACAAAGATACAACCAGGGTGTGGCCTTTGTTCATGTTAATTGCAGATCTTTAAGCAAAGACTGGGCATCATATTGTTTGTGATGCCATTTGGAGTGTTTGTAATGTTTGGGATGCATTATGTTAAAGTACAGGTTGGAATAGATGGCCTGTAAGATTCCTCACTACTCTTAGATTACAATTATAAGCTCCCAAAGTGGATGATACTGCCATTTGGAGGGTACTGGAGTGATCCACAGGGCAATATTTTTTTTTAATGAAGCAAATTTTAAGAAAAAACATTAAAGGGTTAAATAAAGTAGATTTCCAAGGGGAGTTGAGTGATTTTTTTTTAAGGGGGCAGTAGGTCAAATAAGTTTGGGAACCTCTGGTGCATGAATCAATTAACTCTGTGTTTTTGTGTTTAATATAATCACAGAAAGTGATTTCATAATAAAAATATTCACTGTCACATTATTTTACTTAAATGTCTGAGCAAATATAGTATACATGTTATGTGTCACATTCATTATAATAGCAGTGACCTATATTTGTTTTCATGGAATTTAAATACAACTAGCAAAATGTAAAGCAAAGACAGAATTTTTAAAATTAAGATCCTTGAACTACACATTCCATTTTTAAAAATGATTAATTCAATTTTAAATTTTAATTTAATTCAAATATACATATACCTTTAGATAAATTCCTATATCTATATCATTGGTTTAGATGAGGAATCTCCATCTTCCAATGCATGTTGGCACCTTCTGTGAAACTTAGAAAGTTGCCTGTAACACTGAGTTATTTGTATTGAGAAGAGTGGGGACAACAATATGATAATGAAAATAATTTACAATATTTTTGAAATGCATTTCTGTATTTACATTTGATTGCACAGATGCCTGCTATCCTGGTGATTCATTTGAAATGAAACTATAAATTTATACTGGGAAGAATTACCAAAGTGAGGGATGATTTTGGTTCCCTATCCAAGTCCCTTTCCTAGCTTTTCCATGATATTCTCTACTCCCTTCTCATTCCCACATTTTCCATTGTAGGAAGAAACAAATTTCTCTTATACAGATATATACAGGTATAAAAAGTCTATGCTGATAAAAGAATTTTTGAAGTCTCAAGCAAGAAATCCTAGGGGACCAAGGAACATATGAACTCATACACAAAGACAACACATAAAATAAATCTAATTTAGTCTCAGAGTGATTTAGTATTTGGCGGATGTTTTAGGGGGGCATAATACTAGGGTAGAGGTAGATGGACTCTACAGTACCTCACAACTCCAAGATTATGTGATTCTTTGATCATGGAGGGAGTGGAAGAGGGGAGTAGCATTCCCAGAAGGAGGATGAAAAGGTTTATAACCTAGGATGTAGGCTGACAAGAAGCAAATAGAGAGGTTAAATGTTTAGGTTTCAAAGTACTTATCTAAATTCAAAGTAAATAAGACAAATTTTAATGTCTAGAAGACAAGTGTTTAAATAACAGATGCGAGAAAAAATCTTAAAAGTAAGATTTTCTGTTAGAAAGGTCCAACAAAAATAGCATGGATAATTGAGTGTTGATTACATAATCATTTTGTAATTAAATCTGAGAGATCTTGTGATGATAAGATTTTTTAGAACTAGAAATATTCTTAAATCTCACCTAACCTAATCACATCATTTTACCAATGGAAAAAATAAAAGCAGGGAGTTTAAATGACTTGTCTTAATTTATACAGATAGTAAATGATAGTGCTAAGTTTTATACCCATCTTTCTTGTAACTCCAAGCCCAGTTTTCTATTACAACTGAAACTTCCCTTAGAGTCCTAAAACAAAGATAGTTAATAGATTACTTATAAATACATAGCTTAAGTTTAATACTAGAATCACAGAATTTGAGATATAGAGGGGGCTTGAATAGACCCCCTAACCCATCCCAGATATCCATTATAATAAGTATGATGAGTGGTCATCCATGTTCTCCTTGAAAACCTCCAACAAAAAGAATGCGGTGCCACTCAAAGCAGCCCATTCTACTTTTGGACAGGTGTATGTTTGGGAAATTTTTCTTGATATCAAGTGTACATTAACCTCTTTTCAACTACCATTCATCTCTGCACCCAAATTGAATATCTTATCCCTTTTCTACATGGTAGTCTTTTCAAATACTTGAAGACCAGCCTCCCCAAACTCTGCTCATTTCTTCTTTTCTTCAGACCACTTCTTTCAAATGATTTTTGCTAATCTTTATAAATCTGGATAAACCATATTCATTGTAGCCCCTTATCAGCTAGTTCTATAGTAGGCCTGCAAATATTTGATAATTCAAATACAACTGTTATAATAATTGGTCAATATAGATGCACATTTAGAGAATTATTCTAATACCTTATCTATCAAAAAGGTAGCCTTTATTTTTTTTAATTCTTTCTCCTAAAAAGTTATCATATAGACATTATTATCTAGTCATTTATAATGTTATCAGTGGAGGTTCAGTACCATAAAGGTATTTCTGGGGGGTTGTAACAGTATTTTCTACTTCCAATTCTGTTTTGAAACTAGAGTTAAAATATCACAGTGTCTAAATTTGTATGAGGTAATATTTTTAATAAACTGTTAAATATACTGAGCCAGAACTTCCTTGACCCTGAATTTTCCCCTTTTACTTTCATCAGTTCAGCTTCTCAAAACTTTGTTTTGCGAGTTGAAAAACTTTGAATTGTTTATTATTTTTATTTACTTATATTTAATTTATTTATTCACTCAAAGAAATAAGACTATCAATTTCTGACACATGGTTTTAGGAGCCTCCCTAAACCATTATAATTCCTTTCCTCTGACACTCATGGAAAGACCTTTATCCAGAATCAGTCCCACACAAAATTCAGGCTGTTGATCAGCCTGAGTCAATTTGGTGTGGTGTTTCAGTATTATTCTTGCTTTGCCTTGTATTGAAAAACCATATTGATTTAAGGTGTTTCTAACTATAGAAATTTCACATTGTGAGTTATGGATTTCTTACGTTTCTATCGAAGCTCGAGTATTTGTTGACAACTAGGTTTTGAGAGTAATTCTTTTTCGGCCATTACATGTTCCACATTCTACAAAGTCAATCATATCTCTAAGTGTGTTATGAAGGATAAAATGCTGGATGAACAAAACCTGAAAAATAGCATAGTTGTCCCTTCTTAGCACTCATATGTAGACAATTTATAGTGTAGGAACAATGTAGAAAACAAAAGTACATTAATGAATAATTGGGTTAGTATGTCTAGATAATTAATAAATACTCCAAATACAAAAGTAAACATATTCCCCTTGTGTGCACACACTAAAATTTCCTGATAGTTGCCTTACTTAAATCATCAAGCAATGATTTACTCGTCAAAGTTCTCTGCTTTCCATTAGTCTTCGTTTAAACTTTAACTAGTATCCTTATCTGAGAAAGCCTAATTGCCACCCTCTATCAGTCAGTGCATGAGTTTTCTTAACATAGGGAAAGAAGATAGACATGGTTGCAAAGACTTGAAGGACAGCATGCCATCATGGATTCAGACTCTGACTTCCTCTTTGCAGCCTATAACAATAGAGGATCATATAATTACATAGATGGAAAGAACTTCAGAGGGTCAATCCATTTTTTATTAATTAATTAATTTTTAGTTTTCAACATTCACTTCCACAAGGTTTTGAGTTCCAAATTTTCTCTCCATCTCTCTTCTCTGCCCATCCCCAGATGGCATACATTCTGATTATGCCTTCCACCAATCCGCCCTCCCTTGTATCACCCTCCCCCCTTCTCTGATCCCCTTCCCTTCTCTTTTCCTGTAGGGCAAGATAGATTTCTATACCCCATGGCGTGTATATCTTATTTCCCAGTTGCCCATAAAAACATTCTTAACATTTGTTTTTAAAACTTTGAGTTCCACATTCTCTCTTTTCTTCCCTCCCCACCCACCCTTATTGAGAAGGAAAGCAATTCAATATAGGTTATACATATGTAGCAATACAAAACACTTCCATAAGAGTCATATTGTAAAACACTAACAATATTTCCCTCCACCCTATCCCACCCCCCATTTATTTTATTCTCTGCTTTGACCCTGTCCCTCCTCAAAAGGGGAGTGTTTGCGTCTAATTAACCCCTCCTACCATTTGCTGTCCCTTCTATCATTCCTCCTTTTTTATTCCCTTTCCCTTTACTTTACTGTAGGGTAAGATAGATTTTCATACCCAATTGAGTATGTATGCTATTTCCTCCTTAAGCCAAATTTGATAAGAGTAAGGTTCACTTATTCCCTTTCACTTCCCCCCTCTTCCCTTCTGTTGTAAAAGCATTCTACTTACCTTTTAAGTGCATTGAGAAGTCTGGAAGCCTCCACAGCTGCCAGTGATTCAGTGCCCTGAGGCCTGCTCTGCCCTGTTTGTGGATTTTGCTGGACTACACTCCTCACCCAGTCCAGTGTAATAGACCCTTCCTGTCAACCTTCCAGGTTGTCTTGGGCTGGAAATTTGTTTTACTCTGTCATCTTGTGGGTTCTGCTGCTCTAGAACTTGTTTAGAGTCATCTTTAAAGGTATTTGTAGAGATTTGGGGGAGAGATCAAGTGAATTCCTACTTTTCCTCCATCATCTTCTCTCCACCACCTGGGCCAACCCATTTCTAAACAATATTTCTAACTCTGAGATCAGTGCTAAGTGATCATATAGCCTTCACTTGAAAACATCTAAGGACTGAATTCCCAAGTATGTCAGTCATAGAGCCAAATCAACAAGAATTTTTAAGCACCTACTAAGTGTGAGGCACTTTGCTAAGCGCTTGGGATTCAAAGGCAAAAGACAATCCTTGTTCTCAAGGAGCTCACAATCAGATGGTGAGACAAAAAGAAAATAAATATTACAAATGATAAATAAGAAATAACTTTTAAAAGAAAGCACTAGGGGACAACTAGGTGACATAGTGAATAGAGCACTGGCCCTGGAATCAGGAGGACCTGAGTTCAAATCTGACCTCAGACACAACACTTACTAGCCATGTGACCTTGGACAAGTCACTTAACCCCAATTGCCCTGCCTTCCCCCTCCCCCCAAAAAAAGCAAAAAAGAAAAGAAAAAACACTAGGGGATTGGTAAATGTTTTCTGTAGAAGATGAGATTTTAGCTAGGGATTGAAGGAAGTCAGGGAAGCCAATGGGCAGAAATGAAGAGGGAGAGGATTCCAGGCATGTGAGACAGATAGGCATAATGACAGGAGCCATGTGTCATTTGGATAGGTAAATACGTGGATCTTGGGGCTAAAAGGTATAAGAAGATTGTAAAGGTAGGAGGAGGCAAAGTTATAAAGAGCTTTGAAAACCAAACAGATGATTTTGAAATTGATCCTGGAGATGATAGGAAAATCATTTCAATTTTGGACAGCTTTAATTATTAGAGAGGGCTTTTTCTTATATTAAGCCAATAATTAATCTCTCAGTAACTTGAAGTTCCACAGCTAACTTCAGATGTTTGGGGAAAATCCCCATAAAAAAGATAACAAAGATAAATGGAACTTAATTGTAAAACTATTCAAGACTGAGGATACATAGGAGAAACACAGAGACACCTTAAACACAATGAACTATCTAAAAGATAAAGTAGGGCCAGGGTTGCACCTTGGGCCACAGATTTGCTTTTGAGAATTATTTTTCAAGAAAGAGTATAGAATGACATGACCCCAAAGAATTCAGTTTTGAGCAAATTTTCATAGTGCAGTCATTACTAAAGCTTTTGTCCAGAAGTAGCAAAATATTACTGTACCAAAAGTGCGAGAAGGGTGGTTTACCCCCATGAGCCACCATGCAACTGTCTGATTGCCCTCTTGGGTAGGACAATGCTCAGTTTACATTAAAAATGTATAATAATAATTACTGTTGTTGAGATCTAAGTCCAGGGATAACAAAAACTGTTGCAGTGGAGGCTCTGCCCACTCAAAATCTGTTGGGTTCCATGAAGTGTTGTGGTGGAACCATATGAAAGAATTCAGTCAGACCACTCTAATCCAAGTATAACCATTTATTAAGATTGATGCCTCTCATGAAGCAGGCTAAGTTCCAAGAGGAACCAGCAACTTCAGAGAAAGCAAGATGAATTTTTATAGGGTAAAGATGCAATTACAAAGCAGAAATTTACATAGAATAGAGGAATATGATTAGTATTAAAAAGACAGGAGGAGTTTGTTAAAGGATAAGGTAATGGAGGAGGGATCCCATCTATGGTTTGATGGTTAAACATTCTGGTTGTGCTACCCTCCAATTGGCTAGCTATTGTGGTCCTGTCTTGGGCTAAATGGATGATGTGATTGTGGCTGAGTACAAGAACACACCTGTTTCTGTGGCAATGGATCTGGAGGTAGTGACTGGGATCCCATCATATGAACACACCTGTTGCCTCTGTGGGAATTAAGAGTTCAGGGACACACCTATTGTTCTACTGAGCAGTGTGGCATATGTGAAGAAGTTAGGACATTGGCAGAGCAGGGAGGAGGAGGTAGGTATGTACAAATGGCCTGCTGTTCAGTGGAACCAGGAATATAAGGAAATTAGAATGTTAGGGCTGGGGGAAGCTTTATTAGAATTCCATCACTATTACTATTATTATGAATATAATAAGAATAATAGTAACATTCATATAGCCCTTAAGGTTTGCAAAGTACTTTACATATACTGTGTCATTTGATCCTCAGAACAATCCTGGTAGTTGCTATTATTCTCATTTTACAAATAAGAAAATTGAGACTGAGAAGTAAAGTTACTTTCCTAGAGTCACACAACTAGACAAATTATCTACAGCAGAATTGAAATTCAGGTCTTCCTGATTCCAATTCCAATGCTTTATCTGTTTTGTAAAAAACAATATTAAAACAATGACTGAATAATTTATAGATATCAAACTAATATTCTTCTGAAAGATCAAAATATCCATTTTAATGTGTTCTCTAAGAAAAGAATAACATATTTAAACCAAACTTTCTTTTTTTAAATTCACTCTAGTAATGCATACTCATTGACAAAGTCTGATGGTACTTTTTCTAACTTGTTTTCTTATGTAACATAGCTTAGCTTTCACTTTTCAAATAATTCATATATACTTTCCCAAGCTCAATGTACTGACACTGAAGCTCAAAAATTTACATGTTCCTTGTCTGACAACATTACCATATGGTGGTAAACAATAAGCTCAAGTAGAAATTCCAACTCTTTTATTCACAATTCATTATAGAATTGAATTATATTTACCCTTTATTTTTCTGATGTATGACTTCTTTGATGTCAGCATAATGACCTATTACACCTTCCCTCTACTACTTTTGTTGCATTTCTATGACACTTAAGATAAAATAATTTAAAAACATTCTTTGTGTTCATTTGTGCTACTTTGTGAGACAGGGGCATTTTGTCTGTTGATTTGTGTACTTTGTCAGACAGAAGCACTCTGTTGATTTATGTTGATTTTTCAGACAGAAAGTGAATTGAGATGATAGTTTCAACAATGTTTGTAAATATTGTTGTATCTCTGTTGAGCTGTGTTTTCCTAGAAACAGAAACTGTGATGAGCTTGGGGTGGAGCAGTCCCATGGGCTGAGATATAGAACTGGAGGAGAGAGCTGCCTGCATGTGAATCCAGGCAACAGCCAGGTGAATCAAGGCAAGAGTCAGGGCCATGGAAGAGGAGTTATGGGGTTTAGAAGTCAACCCTAAAATGAAAAGAGACTTTACTTGGATACTCAGTGCTGACTCATGATATTGTAACTTACTGTGACCTAGGGGTAGATGATCTTTTGACTTTCCACTACCCCTTAAGAATGATTGACTTAAGGATGATTAACCCGTTAAAGATGATTGATTTAAGGATGATTGGAATTCGGTCTGGAGTCAAGATGAAAGAAGACTTGACTCTATATTGGTTGAAGAGATTGTGACTTACCAAATGCTGTTTTGTTTAAGACTATATGACCACCTTAGTAATAAGTTGTTATCGTATGTTGTTGTGAATGTTGTACTTTAGTTTCTCAAATGTTTTACTTTAGTTTAATGATGAATAAATGGAGAGTTCACTATACGATGCCATTAGATCACTAAAGTTATTCACAATAGCAGTCCTCAGGAGAGCTGTTTTTTATTGGCTTTACATAGGATTAAACCACAAGGATGCTATTGGTAAATAGAAAGTGCCCATAATCACTAAAATATTTGAAGCAGCACTTTTTATGATGGTGAAGAATTGGAAACAAAGTGGGTTCCCATTTGATTAGGAGAATGGCTAAATAAGTCATAATACATAAATGTAATGAATATTACTGTGCTGTAGGAAATAATGAATATGATTAATGTAGAGAAGCATGAAAAGAGTTATATGAACTGATGCAGAGTGACATAAGCAGAACCAAGAAAACAATATACACATTAACTTCAATAATATAAAGGGAAAGAAGGAACAACCACAAAACAATCAAAAATGAATGTTGCAAAATTTCAAAGAACAAGTATGGTTTCAAAGAAGAGATGTGAGAAGACATGCTAATTGCACTGTTTTGCAAAGATGGGAGTTCCACATGTGTGTCCCATTGTACATATTTTCAGACTTTTTTGATGTCTCAATTAATTTAATTTTTTCTCCTTTTTTTTCCATATGATATAATTTATCATAAGATGGCTTTCAAAAAGTGATGGTTTCCAGGGAACCAATAAATTATGTGTGTGTGTGTGTGTGTGTGTGTATATATATATATATATATATATATATATAAAACTATTTGATACTTTAAAAAGTATTTATTTAAAGACAATGCAGACAATTAGGTTCAAAGTGGTTAAAAAGTAAAGTAATGTATGAATGGAGGGCAGTCTATATTCAAATCTTGCTTCTCACAAATACTAGCTGCATAACCATAGACATTTAACCTCTTAATGGAACAATATGTACTAGGCAACCTTCTAAGGCTAAATATTATAGAAAACTTATTGAGCATTGGTGAAAGGAATTTCCATGTGAAAGTATTCCCTACATTTTGAAATCATAGTCCAGATAAAGCAGTCCAAAGTGAACAAGCAATAAATTTGATGGGGTTTTTTTTTGGGGGGGGGTTACTTTGGTTTTTTGTGGGGGAAGGCAAGGCAATTGGGGTTAAGTGACTTCCCCAAGGTCACATAGCTAGTAAGTGTGTCAAGTGTCTGAGGTTGTATTTGAACTCAGGTCCTCCTAACTCCAGAACTGGTATGCTACTCACTGCACCACCTAACTGCCTGAATAAATTTGATTTTTAATGTAAAATATCTTCCTATGTATAGTTAATTATCATTTTTGAGTAATTTATTTTTGAGTAAAATAAATATTCAGAAAAGTCATTAACTGAGATGGGTTAAGAAGATATATGATAAAATTCTAAATTATAGAAAAAAAATGTGGTACACAAGAAAGAGCAATATTTTCACAGTTAAATGTTCTGTGTTCAAATCTAGCCTCACTCTCCCTTACAACCAATATTACTTGGGCAAGTTTCTTCACTGCATGTTTCCTTATCTGTAAAACATGATTGTTAGAATAAATGGCATTTTGTGGTCTTTCTAGTAAAAATCTATGATCTTTTGGTTTCCTAACAATTAGAATTATTTAATTTTAGGCCTAAGTTAATCAATCAATCTTTTCATTTTTTTAAAATGACCTGTTTAATACATGTATCATATGGTTTTTAAAGCTAGGTCTATTAGACTGACATTGATTAGTTTTCTTATGCTGCCCCAAAATTCTTATTACTGGATATTAAATTGCTTTATAGTTAAAATCCTCTTTGTACCCAATATATTATATAGATAAACACTGATTAGGTATCTTATGTTTCTACTGTCCAGTGGGGGAAGACGGGGAGAAAATTGGTAACTCATAATTTTGTTGAAATGAATGTTGCAAACTATAAATAAACAAATCAGCAATTAATTACCAAAAAAAAGAGTTCCCCTAGCAGGAGTGGATGACAATTTGTTCCCGTGGTCATAAAGGTGACTGAAACAGGAAATACAGAGCACTTAGATTTTAGTCAGATATTCAAGACATTAAGGTCTATTGCATTGTGGGCCATCACCAATCATTTTGCCTTTTGTTCTGCCACTGGCCTTAGATGACTCTGAAAGAGTGAGGCTGAAAACTTCATGGAACTCTGCCTCACTTAAATCTAATTCATTCAAAAATAAAGAGATTGTTTTTGATGCCATTGGTCCTCTTCAAAAATGAAAGATGAATAACATCCAGCTTTTAAGGAACTATCAATATCTACACATCATAAATTATCCTCAAAAACTGAGGAGGAAACGTCTTTCTTCCCCTTTTATCATCTTTGCTAATTTGCTGCATGTAAGGTGAAAACTCAATATTTTCTTGATTTGTATTTTTCTTTTATAATGCTATGGAGCATTCTTTTATATAATTACTAATTTATAATTCTTATTTTGAGACTTTTTGAGAAAATAGAATAATCCCTGGAGGAATAAAGCAAATTACTATAGAATGAAGTCATTAATGAATATTGATTTTTAAAATTCAAATAATATCTTGGAAAAAGAAAACTAGAGGAGTTTATCTAAAAATTATTCAGTATGATGAAGTTGGATTTATTCCCAGGGTTCAAAGGTGCTTCTGCATCCTTTAATGATGTGCAAAAAAATAAGCATAAATAATAACATAAAAATCCCAAACATTGAATATGTCAATAATTCCAGAAAAAGCCTTTGGCAGAATATAACATTCATTTGTGCTTAAAATAATTGTAATGAGAAAACATAACAGTTTTAACATAATGAAAAATTATTATGTAAAACAACATTTAATATTATATGCAATAGGGAAATCCTAGAAGCTTCATCAATAAATATTAGGAATAAAATCAGGGCATCCATTTTTTCCACTGTTATTTGACGTGGTGGTAGAAATGATAGCGATAATATATAATGAAAGAAAGAAATGAAAGTCCAAAAGCTAAACAGAGGAGAGATAAAACTATTAACTGATGGCATTGGAAAATGCTAAGGGAATCAGAAAATAAATTGATCAAGACAATAATGACAGCAAAATTACAGACTGCAAAATAAATCCACAAAATTGACAGTATTTGTATGTAGCAGCAACGAAATTCAATGCTCACCTCCCAAGTCTATTCCCAATAGAAAGCAATGTCCCAATGAACTACAGATGTAGAAAATATCTGGGAGTCAAGTCACCAAAATACATTTTCTACTTGTCTAGGCACAATCACCAATGTTTCCTCAAAGAAATTAAAAAAAAACTTAATATGACCATACTACCTAAATTAACACTCATATTCTGTGCAATAGCAAACTACCAAAAGAATACTTTATAGAGCTAGATAAAATAACAGAAACAAATATAAAAAGAAATAGTAGAAAAGAGTGGTAATGAAAGGCAAATAGCAAGCATTTCTGTAATTCAATTATATTATGAAGCAGTAATCATAAAAATTATTTGGCACTTGATTATTGTAAAAAAGAAAAAAAGTAGATCAATGGAACAGACTAGACAAGAATTCTTAAAGGTGATGTTATAGGATGATATGATACATTCATATGCCATTATAGGGAAGTGAATTCTTAACCAAAGGATTTTAGGTGATTACAAAATGGAAAATAAAAAATTTCATTGCATAAATTTCAACAGTTTTTACATGAACAAAAGCAATTCAACTAGGGTAAGAAAATAACAGGTCAAATGAGAAAAAATATGTTTGATTCAAGTATTTCTGAAAATATTGCTCATGTTGGTGGTGGTGTTCAGTTGTTTTCATTCCTGTGCGACTCTTCATGACTCCAGTTGGGTTTTCTTGGCAAAGGTGCTGGAGTGGTTCATTTCCTTATCTAGCTCATTTTGTAGATGAGAAAACTGAGACAAACAGGGTTAACTGATTTTTGTCCAAGGTCACATAGCTAGTAAGTGTCTGAGGCCAGAAAGATGAGTCTTCCTGACTCCAGGGGCAGCACTCTATCTACTTCACTGCCTAGCTACTTCTATATAGGATGTCTATATACTTACCTGACATACCTTTTAGAAATACATAAGACGAAAATTCTTTAATTAATAAAGGTGCTTGGTCAAAGGTCAGAATAAGTTAACATATAAAAAGAATGCTCCTTATCATTAAAAAAGAAAAATAGAAATCAGGAAAATATTGAGTTTTCACCCTAAGCAGCAAATTAGCAAAGATGATAAAAGGGGAAGAAAGAAAACGCTGTGGGGCTTATAGAAAAACAGGAACGCCGAAGTACTTTATTGTTAGTGGAGCAATGAATTGGTTTAGTAATTTAGAATTATACTCAGAAAGTGACAAAAATGACCAAGTGTTTCTGCTGCTAAGCATATCTACTCCGAGGACTGCAATGACAAAAAAGAAATATGCAGCCTGTAACCACATATGTCAACAAGTTTTGGTGCGTGAACATAATGGAATGTTGCTATGCAATAAGAAAGGATGCATGTGATGGAGGCAGAAGATCACCTATATTAAATGACAAAAAATGAAATAAGTAGAACCTGGGGGTGTTGTGAGTAATCAGCAAGCATTTATTAAATGCCTGCTATATGCCAGTCATAAAAAGAACAGAATAGCCCCTACTCTCAAAAAGGCTTATATTCAGCTAGAGAAAACATTATTTACATATATGAATAAAGGACTAGAACTAGGGGCTATACCTGTTTTTTCATCAATAAAGGAAATTCCCTCTATCCACATAGATTAATACCTTCTTTGTCAACTTCTAGTCTAAAGAGCTTCTGAGAGCACTAAAAGATTAATAGATTTCACAAGGGTCATATATGTATATGTATATACATAAAAATTTAAAGACAGTAAATGGAAACAAATTCTAAGTAAATACATATAAGTTTCAGAGACATTAGCATTTAGGGGAATTAGAAATGGTTTCACGTATAAAAATGATTCTTGAGCTGTGACTTAACGAAAGAATGGGAATATATGAGTTTGAGTTGAGGAGAGAATATATTCCAGTCATGGGAGATGAACCCTGAAAAAACACGTACAGAGCGGGGAGAATGTTTTGTGTGAGCAACATGAGGAAGACCAATTTGGCTGGGTGGCAGAGTTTGGGGAGAAGAGTAATGACAATGAGGTTGGAAAGGCAGTTGAGGAAAGGCTGTGAAGAGCTTTACAATCTAAACAAAGCAGCTTATACCTTATTGTAATAGCATTAAGGAGATTCTGGAGCTCATTGAATGAGGTAATAGCATGGCCAGATCTGTTTTATACCATAACTTCAACAATGTAAATTAAAACAGTGATTATAACAATGTAAATGTAAAGAACGGCAGCAAAAATCATTGACAATGAAAACTGCGATTAAATGATGTCCAAGTTTAATCAAAGGAGATGAGAAAAAAGTACTTCTCTTTCTTTCTTCACACAATGGGGGTACTATGTACATGGAGCACTATATACAATGTCAGCCTTTCTTTGATAATTGACTCAGTTTTTCTTATTTTTTTCATTTTTAAAAAATATTCTTTAATGTAGAGAAAATCTCTCTGTGAAAAGGAAAAGGGAAGATATATTGGCAAATATAGGTGATATAAAAACAAAAATTAATCTAATTTTGAATAAAAATAATCGACATTATAGCATAAAATGTTTTCATTTGTATTCCTTCTCATGTGAAAATCAATTCTGGTACTTTTTGACATGCTTTTAATCCATATGTACATTATATAAACGCATGTAAAGTGACTTTGGCATAATTGTGGTTCAATAATCAATAAACATTTATTAAGCAGCTAATGTGTGCCAGGCACTGGGCTAAACGCTGAGAATATAAATAAGAGAGTCATTACCCTCAGGGCACTTATAATCTAATGAGGAAAGACAATGCATAAAAGGAAACTGAAAAGTGGGAGAGAGGAACATTTAAACATTTATCAGATATAGGATTTAAATCTGGTGTTTCCCTGACTCAAAAACCAGCCTCCTACACATTATGGAACATCATTTTTTTTATATCAACTAGCATAGCACAAAAATAATTTCACAAAAGGTCCTTTTGTTGCTTCAAAAGTTTGAATTGAGAGGGGAAGGACAGTTAGGCTTGTATGCCATGACTGCTGTGGTATGATAATGATTATTCCCTTGGAGTTCCTGAGGGTTACTTTTTTTGCTCTTTTTTTTGCTTTGTTCATTGTCACAATTCATTTACATTTTTTCTCTTTGCTGATAGTTAAAAATTCATCAGGTCTCTAATTTTACATTTCTGAAACTTAGAACAATAGAATCTTAGCATGCAACAAGATGCAGGGATGTGCTATTCCTATTTTCCTAGGAGTCAAGCAGATGAAAGTTCTCAGGTTTTCAGCTGCTGTGACGAAATTCATCTCTTTGTCGATAAGGAGACTGTTCATTTCTAAAAGACAGGGTGAAAACTGGAACTTTTAATTCACAACCCATTTACTTTTGAAGTCAGAGACTGAAGACCAGTTGCTTGTTAGGAGAATACAGTGGCAACTAAACTAGGAACTATTCTGCCTTTCTCAGAAAATAGCATCGTTAATGAGAAACACTATTGTTTGGGAGATTATAAGGTGATCAAAAAAAGAGGAAGAAAAATTTTTTTTAAAAAAGAATAATACATTTGATTCTGATCTTGTCCCTCCTTGATGTTACACCTTTAGATTTCTGGTACTTCTATGTATTGTTGAGTGTCATCATGGAGCCTTTGAAATATATTTTAGCCACTCTGCTACAATCTTTTGCAATGTGAATTTATTTTTCTAAACCATTTGACTCTTTTTAAAAAAGGCAATCATTTTGCTTGTGGTGAGAAGCTGAAGAATCAGCAATTCATAAAAATCACTTCAAAGCCTACAATTATTGAAACAGAACGTCTTAGCCAAACCTGTTTTGAAATGTCACTTGAGTATTGCTTCACTGTTACATTCATTAAATTATGGATATACTCATTTTCTTTTGCCTAACAAGCCTCATGATGTAGTCAGAAAAGAATCAGATTTGGAGGTTTAAAAAAAACCTGAGATTTTAGTCTTTTACTTAGTGCTTTTGACGAAGGGTAAATTATTTCATTTCTCAACCTCAATTTCTTTGTAAAATGGAGATGATAATAATTGCAGTACCTACCTACAGGGTTATTTTGAGTGAGGCGGAGTACTTTGTTAACCTCAAAGGACTTAGTGTGAGTTACTTTGTATTACCAAGGGTATATCTTGCTCATTATTTTTCCTTACCTCAGGAAAATTGTTATTTGAGCCTCATATGTCACAGGCTAGTAAACTTTTACATGTATTGTTACAATACAATAGTGGACTAACATTATATGAAATTGTGACAAAATTATGGCTCTTGGAATTTGAAAGGGCAAAAAAAGTAATCCTCAGGAGCTCAAAGGGAATCATCATTATTATACCACAGCAGTCATGGCATGCAAGCCTAACTGTCCTTCCGCTCTCAATTCAAACGTTTGAAGCAACAAAAGGACCTTTTGTGAAATTATTTTTGTGCTATGCTAGTTGATATAAAAAAATGATATTCCATAATGTATAGGAGGCTGGTTTTTGAGTCAGGGAAATCCCAGATTCAAATCCTATATCTGATAAATGCTAATTGTATAAGCAAGAACAAGTCCCTTAGTATTGTGTCTTAGGCAAGACTAGAACTTACAGTTGAATTGAGATCTGTATGGGTATGGACAATTTCAACTTGGAGGTGATGTGGTGGGGCTTTCTTCACAGGTGAAATATCAATTAAAAAAAACAACCAAACAAAAACTTGGCATCGTAATACCAGGTAATTCTATTTTGTAGAACCCAGCAAAGTATTATTTTTTCCCTGTTTGTTGGCTCTGCTGATTCCTCATGTTAACAGATGACCTCCAGGCCTGGAGTGATGGGACCTGAAATGATACAGAGTATGATACACCAATTAAATGCATTATTATCTGAGAAAAGACTTGTAGAAAAGAGATCTTACAAAGGAGCAGAGAGGGAGAAAGACCTAGGGAGAGAAAGGGAATGAGATAATATGATTTCTAGAGGCTTTTGGAGGGTAGAGGAAGAGGGAGAAGACATCTGTAGATATGACAAGCCAGGTAATAAGATCTTTGGAAAGTTCCTAGTCTACAGCTGCTACTCAAGGATACCTTGACCCATTCAAGCCTGGTCTGGCTTCTGCAGATATCTGCAAGTTCACCTAGAGTTAACTTTGCAAAGAATCACTGATATTCCAAGCAACTCTGAGCCTCAGAAATTCTTCTAATGCTAATTGTTGTATAATTCCATTGTTCTGCTCCTCTGTGAAGAAGGTATGCTCTAACATAGTTTAGTTGTTAGAGAGTTCATGTCCACACTCATAAGGTTTAATAACAACAGATATTATTTAGGGACGCTTCTAGGGTGCACATTTAGGGTTAGGGTTTTTATTAATGTTTGTTGAGTCATTCTGGGAGAATTTTTTTTCACGATTGATCAATATACCAATATTATATAGGCTCTTCTCTAGTCTAAAACTTCCATGATTTGGGCCCAGTTATTATCATTAAAGCACAATGACTTACCTCAGTTCAACTCCAAAGTTCCTAGTTAAGACTAACTCTGTTAGATGGTTTAAAAAAGTCCAAGTACAGACAGAATAGCATCCAGATTATGTATGTCTTTATCCTATCAATCCTCTGATTAGTCTAGATAGAGACAAGTCAAGGCAAATATTGAAATTATTAATAATTCAGTATAACTAATTCATTTTGCTAAACATCAAGCAACATGTTGAATGATGAGGAACCTCAAAAGTTTTTTTTTCCAATCTATAAAATCTGCTTTGGAATATCCTTAGTATTTGGTATGATCCTTTCAGTCTATTCACTTGCTTAAAGGTCATGAGGTACAATAGTGACAGCTTGGTTAAGCTTCCTGCCTACAAATTACTTTAATTGAGGTAAATACAGACCCATTGTCAAAAGGTAGTATCTGACAACATATGTACAGTAAATAATTCAATCTGATATTTTTGATGTAGGAGGGATAAGGTAAAGGGAAGAAGAAACATGAGCCATTTTGTGAAGTAATGTACCACAGTCAAGAAGTTCCAACACTGAAAGGGCATAGAAAAATCACAAAGAATTGTTGAGCGAGGTATCTTAGTCCCTTCCCATGGAAAATAATTGCCTTTGGCAGGCAATATTGAGTAACCTTGTATTCACAGCTGTAGTAGGACAAGTGCTAAGACAGAAAGAAGAACGGTTAGGAAAGACGTGATAATAAACTCAGCTTGAAGAAAGGTCATCTAGAGATTATCTAGTCCAACCACTCCATTTTATAGATGAAGAAACTAAAATCTTATTTGATCAAAGTCACTTAGATTTGAAGATAGGTCATCTAACTTTAAATTCAGCTGTCCATCTACCACACCCAAAATAGTGCCTTTTCAAAGCCTCAGATTATTTTCTTTTTTAAAAAAAAAAAGGGGGGGAGGTTACATTGTCAATAAGCCACCACTGTTATCTAAAGCTATCTATTAAAATATCATGTTACTATCATATTTGCACAGAATAAAGCATAGTATAATTGTAAGTGTTAAAAATGTTTTCCCAAGTTAGCAAATTGTTGATATTTGGCACAGTATCTTTAGGTTCTATATCGGTGTGAAAACATGTGGACAGGAAAGCAATCAGCAAGGGGATTTAGAAGAGAAACTATGGGGGAATAGATGTACCCAAATGGTCCCAGAGCCTGCTGCTTATCTAAAGTTTCCTAAAGGCTATCCTTTTTGCCTTAATGGATGCACCTGAATTGAGGGCTATCGTATTTTTACCTGTAACATTTTTTTTTAATATTAGAACAAGTTCTATGCCAATTCTAAGTTGCAACATCATATTTTCACATGAATCAGCTGGAGGAGCATTTCATGTATTATGAATAGGATTCTCAGAAACACATGGAGAAAAGATACCCACCTTCAATGGTAGAAGGAGTTTGCTCACCATGTAATTACCTATACCAGTGAAACTACAAAGTAGTAGTAGGGGGGACTGTAGAGATTGCTTCATTATTTATATTTTTCTCCCCAGTTCCAGTACAATTTATTGGTTCAGTTCTCCAGTACACCTTGTGTCAACTATCAGTTCACATGAATGGTAGAAAACTTCTAATATATGTACTACCATATTATTCCCTGCTAAGTATTTAGCAGGTGCAACTTTTTAAGTTTGCAGAAAAGCACATTTCTACCATTTCCTTGCATAATCTACAATAATCTCTAAGTCTGAATTCTAAGATAGCAATGACCCCGTTGTGAATTGCTATTATAAACCCATTCCTTCATTGGAATATATTGGGAGAAGGAGAAAGGGAGACATAGAATGGGGTGAATTATCTCACATAAAAAAGGCAAGGAAAAGGTTTCACAATGGAGGGGAAATTAGAGGAGTGAGAGAGATGAGTGAACCTTACTTTCATTGTATTTGGCTTAAGGAGGGAATAACACACAACTCAATTGGGTATCTTACTCTACAGGAAAGAAAGCAGAATGGGGATAAGTGAGAGGGGAATGATGGAAGGGAGGGATCCAAAGATGGATAAGAAACCCTGAAAAGGACTTGGGAAGCCTTCATATCAGAGGTGCTAGTCTTTGCTGAAGACCCATACACCCAAAAGATTTATGAATACTGAGTAATGAAGGGACTAAGATTCAATGTGATCCAAGAAAATCACATTTGACTGAAATTTTCCTTGAGTTGACTGATTTTTAATTGGATGGACTTAATCGATCAGTTGTTTTGGCAACATTTAGACAAAGTTGAATTTAAGAGCTAGTGAAAAGTGGTAAAGGTCGTAGTCTTGTGGTTATTGAAATAACGCATCAGTTAAGTACTACTTGGTACATCCACATCAGGGCAGATCCTAATTTGACAAATTCCCTGCTGGGAAATTGAACTTCAAAGATTTCTTAATGCTTTTTTAAACTTGTTTACTTCATTTTAAATCTTCAAAGTCTGCTTCCCTATTAATTATCACTTATGCTGGAAGACACAAAGAATAAAACACTATGTTTTATTCATTTGAGCAGAGCTTCCACAGCACTATGGTATGGCAAAAATGGGAACTTATTGAAGCAAAGGTTATCTTCTGTCAAATAATGCTATAAGAGACTTTCCCGTTAGCAGGGAAATCATGAATATTTTATCTGAACATTTCCATGAACTTGCTGTAAAAGCTCTGTTTGTTGCCATTTGCTGGGAATGTCAAAATGAGTTACTATAATCTAAATCTTTTGCTAATGTGAATATCAAACTTTCATTTAAAGCATGTTAATCATCCATATCTAATTTCTCACTAAATATATATTTCTGAATAGTTAGCATTTTAGAAAATTCCAATATAGTAAACTAAACTCCATCATTTCTTTTACTCACTTATAACATTTTAAATCGTTAAATTTTTTCCTAATGCAATTCTGGGAACATTGTCCTCAGAAAGAATGATAATAAAGTAATTAGCAACATAATTTGCTATGACAGAATGGGAAATAGGAGTGTGATATTTAGAATGAATTAGAAGTATAGGTTTAGCTATTGGCCAGGTGTTTACCATAAAAACCCTAATGCTGAAGGGTATTAAGAAGAAAAGACATTCTAGATGAAAGTTGATATTTAATTAGTGTTTCAAAAGTAATTATTTATGTGTCTTTGTTTGGTACAAAGAAACTTG
Organism: Pseudochirops cupreus; assembly: GCA_028627135.1. Classification (NCBI taxonomy): domain Eukaryota; kingdom Metazoa; phylum Chordata; class Mammalia; order Diprotodontia; family Pseudocheiridae; genus Pseudochirops; species Pseudochirops cupreus. Next base: position 173,028,202 of record CM053580.1, on the reverse strand, counting down.
ATGAGGATGACAATGATGATCAAGATGATAATGGTTCCCCTCCCCCTCCTATTATATGGGAGTTGGAGGAAATGCAAAATGAAGATTTTCCAGGAATGGTGAGATGTAGGGGAGGGACTGTGTGCCGCAAAACCAATTTAGTAGCTGTGAAAGCCTGTCAGGAAATCTGAAACACTGGATGATAGCACTCTGCCAGTGTCCCTGATTGGGGATACAGTCAATGTGACAAAATTAGTCTTATGAATTTAAAAAATAGTTGGAGAGAGAAGCACAAAATCATAATTGTGAACAGATTGATGCAGAGGGTAATGGATCAAGTGATTATCTTTTATATTCATAACATAAAAAGTCAAGTTAGAGGAGTCAAGATGGCAGCATAGAAGCAGGAAAACTCCATGGGCTCCTGCCTCCATAACCACTTCAAATACCTATGAAATATGAGTCTAAACAAATTTTAGAGCAACAGAACCCACAAAGTGACAGAGAGAAACAAATCTCCCACTGAAGGCAGGCCAGCAGGAAGGGTCCATCACAGCATGCTGGGAGCCTAGCTCAACACCCCATGAGCCCTCAGTTTTAGGCCCAGGATGGCACTGACCACACATACCTGGAACAGAATTTGAGAGAGTAGATCACCAACAGCTGTGGTCATTTCCAGAATTATCAACCCATAAACGCCAAAGACAAAATAAAAGGTCAGTGGATCTCTGCTAGATATAGTGGGGATGAAGGAGCAGGTCTGGTTCTCTGCCCCAGGAGCCAGAAGCAGCTGAAGCACTGGCCCTGTAGCCACCTCCACATGGTTGCTTCAGAGCCCCTGGCCTGCAGATCATAGGGGGCACAAGTGACCATTCAGAGGCCTTTAAGCACTCTTGCCATAACATGTCTGGATCTGGATCTCGGTCTTGGGTGGTGGTCTTGAGGTGTGTGACCAGTGAGCCAAAGCTGGTGGGGGCTGTAGTCTCCAGCAGCTATGAAAACCCCAGCAATATGGGACAAAGCTCTCCCCTCTGCAAGAAAAGTTCTACTTTGGCAAAAAGCTCAAAAGTCAAGTTAATTGACTCGCAACATGAACAGGCAAAGGAAGCAAAGCAAGCACAGCAATCCAACTTTAGATTCCTTTTTGGAGGACAAAAAGGATCAAAACATGGAACAGGAGGAAGACAACATGGTCAGAACTCCTGCACCAAAAGCTTTCAAGAAAAATATGAACTGCTTATTAGCCATAGAGGAGCTTAAGAAGGATTTGGAAAACCAAATAAGAGAAGTGGAGGAAAAATTGGGAAGAGAAAGGAGAATGATGCAAGAAAATCATGAAAAGAGAGTCAACAACCTGACTGAAGAAAATAACACCTTAAAAAATAGACTAACTCAAATGGCAAAAGAGGCCCAAAAAGCCAATGAGGAGAAGAATACCTTAAAAAGCCAAATTTGCCAGATGGAAAAAGAATCTCAAAAGCTCAAGGAAGAGAATAATTCCTTCATAATTAGATCAGAGCAATGGAAGCTAATGACTTTATGAGAAATTAAGACACTATTAAACAGATCAAAACAAGTGAAAAAACAGAAGGCAATGTGAAATATCTCATTGAAAAAAACCACTGACTTGGAAAATACATCCAGGAGAGACAATTGAAAAATTATTGGACTACCTAAAAGCCATGATCAAAAAAAGAACTTAGAAATTACCCTTCAAGAAATTCTCCAGGAAAATCACCCAGATATTTTAGAACCAGGGGACAAAATAGAAAGTGAAAGAATTCACTGATCACCTCTTGAAGAAGATCCCAAAAAGAAAACTTCTAGAAATATTATAGCCAGTTTCCAGAGTTCCCAGATCAAGGAGAAAATATTACAAGCAGCCAAGAAGAAACAATTTGAATATTGCGGAAAAACAATATGGACAACACAGGATCAAGTAGCTTTTACATTAAGAGATCAAAGGGCTTGGAATATGATATTCTGGAGATCAAAGGAGCTAGGATTAAAACCAAGAATCACCTACCCAGCAAAACTGAGTATAATGTTTCAGAGGAAAATAAGGTCATTCAATGAAATAGAGGACTTTCAAGCATTCTTGATGAAAAAAACCAGAACTGAGTAGAAAATTTCACATTCAAATACTAGAAGCAAGAGAAGCATGAGAAGGTAAACAGGGAAAAGAAATCATAAGGAACTTATCAACGTTGAACTATTTACATGCCTACGTGGAAAAATTATAATTGTAACTTATGAAACTTTTCTCAGTGTGAGGATAGTTGAAGGGAATATAAAGGTGTGTATATGTATATATGTATGTATGTATGTACACATACATATATGTCTATATTGGAGGGTATATATGCATATGAATACATATGTGAGTGTGTGTATATATGTGTACAGGTATACATACACAGAGGGCACAGGATCAATTGAATAGGAAGGGATGATATTTAAAAGGTGAAATTGAGAGGTGAGAGAGGAATATAATGAGAGTTGATGAGAGGAGACAGAATGGGGTTAATTATCTCCTATAAAAGAAGCAAGGGATAACTGTTACAATGGAGGGGAATAACAGGAAGTCAAAAGGGAATGCGTCAAACTTAGTCTCATTGAATTTGGCTTAGGGAGGGAATGACATACACTCTAAATTGGCTATCTTTGTCTATGGGAAAGTAGGGGGGAGGGGGATGAAAGAGAGGATGAGAGAGGGTAGGGGAGGTGGGCATGAGGGTAGTTAGAAGCATACACTTTTGTAAAGGGACAGGGACAAACAAGAGAATAGAACTATTGGGGGGCAGGATAGGATGGAGGGAAATATTGTCAGTCTTTCACAATATATCCACTATGGAAATGTTTTGTGTAACTACACATGTACAACCTATACGGAATAGCTTATCTTCATAGTAAGGGTGGGTGATGAGGGAGGAAGGGAAAGAATATGAAATTCAAAGTTTTAAAATCAAATCTTTAAAAACATATTATTATTATAATTATTATTATTATTTACTTGCAACTGGAAAATAAGATATATAGGCACTGGGGTATGGATATACATCTTACCCTACTGGAAAGTCAGAGGAGGTATGGAGGAGCATATAGGAGAGAGCAGATTGGGGAAAGGGGTATACAGTGAGATCACTGTTTTGGGGTGGTGGGTAGGAGAAAGACAGGGAGAAATTTTGTAACTCAAAATCTTGTGGAAATGAATGACGTAAACTAAAAAATAAATATAAAAGTTAATTTTTTAAAAAAGTCAAGACAGATGGAAGCCAGTCAGAGATACTAATCCTCCATCTGCTGAAAATGCTTCAGTGGAAATAACATTGACCACCAAAGTAGGACAAACCATGAATAGACTAAGGGCATGAATACTTTAATTTTGTACCACTATTATTTCACAAAAATAGAAGAAAAAAAAAACTAGACATAGTTCTCAACAGTTATAGGATTTGTCAGAACTTTTTGTTAATGGGACCCTTGGCCTGATATTACACACAAATGCATTACTAACAAAGTTATGTCAATCTTTAAAAACACAATTTCTGTACTATGACTCGATTAAAAGGAGTAGATAAAATTCAAGAACTTCTCTAAATTGTAGATGGAAAAGGAAAATAACCTGAGGTCACTGAAAATCTTCACTTAATGTAGACTTCACACATTACACCTAGGATAACAATGAGAGCATTAATATCTGAAGTTATTTTGAAAGGAGATGAATACATTAAGAATAGAATTCCAAAAAGCTCTTTTAGTGGTTGAATTCAACTAGATTAAAGTAGATATGTCGTATAACTATTATGAAAGGATCCATGCTACAACTGTTCTTTTTTTTTGTCTTTTTAGAGGGTGAAAGACAAGGCAATTGGGGTTAAGTGACTTGCCCAAGGTCACACAGCTAATAAGTGTTAAGTGTCTGGGCCCAGATTTGAACTCAGATCCTCCTGATCCCAGGACTGGTGTCCTATTCACTGTGCCTAACTAAAACAGTTCTTGACAAAAACATTAAAAGATTTTAGGAAATTAACCCTAGGAAAGTACAAGGTAAAAAAAAAAATAGGAAGAAAAATGGAGGACATGGCAAGGAAAATACTTAAGTATAGGAATCAAACAGCATAGGAATCAAACAGCACAATGACAGACAACTTAAGAGAGTTAATGAAAAAGGAAAAATATTGGAAGATGACATCAATATCTAGCTTACATAAACAGGAGATAACTTAGATGCTATATTCCTGATTAAAATAAACAATAAACTGTCATCTATTTGGTCACAAGAAGTCTAATGCAATTAAAATGCAAGTTGGATCAAATTTTTCAAAGTTTGCACATTTTGATCAAATGTATGATGGAACAGTTATGTCAAAAGAAGTGACTGAAAATGTACTTTATCTGCATTGCTAATGAGAGGTTGGATCAGAAAATAGTTAACACAATTGGCTGAAATATTTCCTACTTGTATAGATATATTTCAGTACCTTAAACAAATCAATCACATCTTGGATCACTAAAAAATATCTACAAACACTTACAAGAAAATAATATATTCCTTTTTTTCAAAGAAGATAGTTTATTAATAATAAGGCATTCCCTTGCAATCACTAAAAAATAGCCATTTTACCTTTTTGTGGCGTAGAAGTGGCCCTGACTTTCTGAAGACTGAGTGACAGTCTATAATGTCCAGCAGGCCCTACCTATTGTTCCAACCTAGGCTGAAAAAAGTTTGAATACTAGACCTGGCAGCAGATTGTAATCTGAGGACAAGCCTGTCTATATTTATTTTTTTAAATTTTTTAAATTTTTTTTTACCCCAGATTTACAATTTTAATTGTTTGTTATTAGAATTCATGTTAATTTTTAGTTTACATCATTCGTTTCCACAAGATTTTGAACTGCAAATTTTCTCCCTGTCTTTCCCCTACCCACCACCCCAAAACAGTGATCCCACAGTATTCTCTGTGCCCCAATTTGCTCTCTCCTATATCCTCCTCTATCACTCCTCACACTTACTAGTAGGGCAAGATGGATCTCCATACTCCAGTGCCTGTATATCTTATTTCCCAGTTGCATGTAAATAATAAGGAGAAGAAGAAGAATTTCTTTTTAAGCATTTGATTTTACAACTTTGAATTCCAGATTCTTTCCCTTTCTCCCTTGTCACCCACACTTACTGGGAAGATAAGCAATTCAATATAGGTTGTG
>CM053580.1:172953614-173022915 GCA_028627135.1 Pseudochirops cupreus | reverse complement strand
GTTCTATTCTCTACTTTGTCCCTGTCCCTTTACAAAAGTGTGTGCTACCCTCCCCCCCCCAACCTGCCTCAGCTCCATCATCCTCCTTCTCATCTCCTTCCCCCTACTCTCCTGTAGGGCAAGATACCCAATTTAGAGTGTATGTCATTCCCTCCCTAAGCCAAATTCAATGAGACTAAGGTTGATGCATTCCCTTTGACTTCCTATTCTTCCCCTCCATAGTAACAGTTTTCCCTTGCCTCTTCTATATGAGATAATTAACCCCATTCTGTCTCTCCCCATCTTCTGTCATTATAATTCCTCTCTCACCTCTCAATTTCACCTATTAAGTATCAACCCTTCCTATTCAATTGATCCTGTGCCCTCTGTGTATGTATACCTGTACACATATATACACACGCTCACATATGTATGAAAGGAGAGTTTTGTTCCAGGTCTCTGGGGTTTTTGCAGCTGCCAGAACTATTAGTTGGGTGCCCTCTATGAAGCCCCCACAAGCTCTGGCCCACTGGAAACACACACTCAGTACCTCCACCCAAGACCATGATCCAGATCCAAGAAGGTTAAAGCAAGAGCCATTACCCTCTGAATGGTTGCTTGGTCCCCCTGTGATCTACAGGCCAAAAGCTCTGAAACAGCCACATGGCATGCAACCACCACACTTCTGCTGCTTCTAGCTCAAGGGGCAGCAGTAGGACCAAACTCCTCTGTTCCCCCCCCCTCCGCCCATTTCCAACAGAGTTCAATACTTACCTTTTACTTTGTCTTTGGCATTTATGGGTTGATAATTCTGGAAACTGCCACAGATGCTGGTGATCCACTCTTCTGAAGTCTGCTCCAGCCACTGCTTTTTGGGACTTTCCTGGTACTAAAACTGCAGCCTTACATGGGCCTGGGCTCAGCTCCCAGCATGTTGTGATGGACCCTTCTTGTAGGTCTGCTGGGCTGCCGTGAGCATAAGATTTGTTTCTCTTTGTCATTTTGTGCATTCTCTAGCTCTAAAATTTATTTAGAGTCATATTTTATAGGTATTTGAGATGCTTATGGGAGGAGTTCAGAGTTTTTCTGCTTCTTGGCTGCCATCTTGGCTCCACCCCCCACAAACTCCATTGTTTCTTTGTATACCACCTTCACCCAACTCTCACTTATGGCTCCAGGAAGCTATAACACAGCACAGCAGCCACACCCTTGTAAAACTATCTTCGTAGACAGGATAAGCCAGGTTAATGGTAACCCACAGTCCTCAAACCAGTTGATGAGTTAAAAGAATCTCTACCCCAAATGTATGAAGACTTCACCCAGTGGAATGAGTGGATGAGAACATTTTTTCCAATGAACATGAAGGTGGCTAAAGCAGCTGCTTTGGAGTGCTTAGAGCTTGGTCAGACAAAGAAGATATGAAGATATGGACCATTTCCAGTCATCACAACTTTTGTCTTGCCACTGGACCTACCTGGATAACTCTAGAAAAGAGTTTCTGAGAGCTTTGGACAACTTTGCCTTGCTTAAATCCAATTCGTCTACAAGTCAAAAGGTCACCTGTGATGTCATTGGTTCTCTTTGAAAGAAAGGACAAGCAACTTATATATTTTTATGATGTAGGCTTCAATTCTCTCATTTTGCTTTTGTTGATGTCATTTGATTGTTTGTTTTAATAGATGAAGAACCTAAATCCTGGAGAGGTTAAGTGGCTTACCCAGAATAACTAGGTAGAAGAGCTAAGATTCCAACTCAGCTACTCAGACTCCTTGTTTAGTGTTCTTTCTATAAATTCTAAGTTCTAAATTCTGTGAGACTATAAATGAAACAACCAGTTGGCTATATGAATACAATACTATTTAACCTGAAAATTTGATGCTATGTAGACATCTAACATTCAAATTCAGTACATTTTTTAGCTATTTTATGTATAAGATAAGAAGAAAGAATACAAGCTATGCCTTTGAGTACTGGTGGAATGACATTATGGAAAGAGCATTGAAATTATAATCTTAGAGCTTTGCTACTTACCTGCTACTGCTATGACTTTGGGTAAATCATATAACCTCTGACTTTCAGGCTTCTTATCTGCAAAATGATGAAATTCAAGAAGATAACTAAGCTAAAAATAATATTATCTGTTATATGACCATCCTAGTGTGTGGCTATAGGAATAGAAAGAGCAGAAAAGATATTGAGGGAGAATAACTGGCAAATACTTAGTTATAGATGAAGCAGAAGGGATCAGGGAGAGGGAAAAATCAAAGAGAATGCTTCAGAATTAGTGCAAAAGGATGAAAGCTCATGATTCTAGGGTGACACATTAATTACACACTACTGATTACAAATCATCATGTTCACTATTACCAAATTAATCTTTCTGATGTATATCTTTCTAAACATATCAATTCACTGCTAAAACAAACAGCTGAGGCAACTAGGTGGTACAGTGGTTAGAGCAGGAGGACCTTAGTTGAAAATCTAACCTCAGACACTTATTAGTTGTGTGATCCTGGACAAATCACTTAACCCTGATTGCCTCCACCACCACCACCATCACCAAAAAAAAACTATTTTAATTACTGTTTATTATCTACCAAATAAAGTCAAAATTCCATTTTTAAGTTTACTAATGTTTTGGTTCTATATCATATTTACAAATTGCTCCCACTTTGAAACAAGGCTCTTGTAACAAAATTTTAAAAATTATGTAAAACTATTACTGCAATGACCTCATCTGAAAATGCATGCAAAATTTCTCATCTGCAGGACCACACAAATACAACTCTCTATTAAAAATAATCATATCAAGTTAAAATTCTTTGCCCTGGCTTTAGAGACCTTCCACAATCTGGTTGCCAAAAACTTATCTTGCATTATACACCTGGAATAACTTTTTTCCTCTCTGCCCACTGCCATTTTTGGTGGCATCCTCCATTCAGCAATTCAATAAACATTTATGAAGTGTCTACATTTTAAGAACTCAGAAGTCTTTTGAGTTAGAAAATTATATAACTGGAGAAATGATATCCAGAAAGTATATGAACATGCAATTGAGTGTAGAGATGGTGGTAATGAAATAACTTGGTAGAAGCCAATCTTTTTAGCCGAAATGGGTTGTAATTAGTGTCTGTAACAATGTCTTGGCAAAGGGAAGATATTCATGCAAAGATGTTCCAGAGAGAATTGATGAGACTTGGAGAATGATTGGATATGAAACATGAGAGAGGAAAGAGTCAAAACTACCTTATGGTCTCAAGCAAGGAAAGCTTTTATGGAAATGCTACAGATAGAAATATTAAAATCAGAAGGAACTGCAGATTTTTAAAAAAAGATAATGAGCTCATTTCTAAGCTATTTTTGGAGGTTTCATGGGAAGAATACTGAATTTAGAGTTAGGCTTTCTGCCTCAATGATCTTTTACAGACCAAGATTTTCTGGGTCTCAGATTACTCAAATATTAAATGAGGAGTTTTAACTTGATGACATCCACAGTCACTTCCAACTCAAAATACATTAACCTAAAGGCCATTAGATGCCTATATTAGTGTGTGCCTGTGGGAATAGAGAGGAAATTAGAAATATTGAGGGTGTACAATTAACTTTACTTGGTTACAACATAGATATAAGTAGTCAGGGAGAGCAAAAAGTCAAAGAAAAAGTTTCCAACATGAGATATCATGGTGAATAATACTGCTTCTAAAAGAAATAGTAAAGTAATAAGAAAAAGTAAGTTTTTGACACATTAAATATGAAGTGCTCATGAGATAGCCAAGAAAATATATCTTATACATTGGGAATTCAGAAGAGCATCAGGGCTTTAAATAGAGATATGGCATATATACAAACACACATGTACATATGTGTGTGCATGCATATATACATATCCATATACACACATGTGTGTATACATATATGCACATATATACTTATATTTATGTGTGCATATATGTGTGTGTATATGTATGTGTGTATGTATAAAATTATGATATATTAACTGAGAATGATTGAGATTGCCAAGGGAGAGTGCAGAATGCAAGGAGAACATGTTATGGCCAGTCCCTCAAATATACCTGTGGTTGAGGGGTTAGAGCACCCTATCAGAATTGCAAATTGTATTGTCTCTTAAAGAACTTCTTATCAGAGGTGATGGATAGCCTTAGGAGAACATTGATGTGGGAAATTGACTTCTGGGGGCTAACGTGGCAGAGTAAGCAGGAAGCTGCTCTCACTTCCTCTTATTGATCTCTAAAAATGGAGAAAATATCACCCCAGGAAAAATCCTGGAACAGCAGAGCATCAGAAAGATGTGGTACAAGTGTCTTTTAGTCTGGGAGGTTTGAGTATTAACAGGAAGGTCCCTTTCACTCTGGTAGAAGGGGAGCACAGTCCAAGATGGGCAGCATCCTAACAAACCCAAAGTCAGCAAACCATCAGGAGAGCCTGAGCCCCAGGGCAGTGGAACAGGGAAGTACCAACATGAGGATGCTCATATGCCTTTGCACAGTCAGGGGAACCAGTACCCCAAGCTAAGAGAACCACAACATGTGCCAGTATACAGGCATCCTCCAGCAGCTGACATCTCACATGCTTCAGCACAACTTCGAGTGAGCAGGAGTCCACTAGTGGACAGATCCCCCTGGCCCCAAGCTCCAGTGTAGCCCTGGCGAAATGCAGAAAAACTACATCAGGCCTCAGCACATGCCAGCCACCATCACTGGGATCCCAGCTCTGCACCAGGTAAGCTGCCAGCCTCCAGATGCCAGCATCTCAGGCCCCAGCACACAAAGCCAGTGATCAAGTCCCAGGCTCTCAGCACAAGAAGCTTGAGACAGTTGCCCCTGTGCTCCAACAGGAGAGGTCAACTTTAAAAGTCAGGAAATAAGCAAACATCACAAGCAAAAAACAGAAACAGACACTAACCATAGATTCTTTCTATAGGGCGAGGAAAGACCAAAACACAAATTCAGAACAGGACAACATTGTAAATAGAGTTACGTCTGAAACCTCAAAGGGGAATATGATCTGGTCTCAAGCCCAAAAAAGCCTTCTTGGAAGAGCTCAAGAAGGAAATTAAAAGTCAATTAAGAGAGGTAGAAGAAAAATTTGGAAAAGAGAGTCATGCAAGAGAGAGTCAACACCTTGAAAAAGGAAGGACAAAATTAACCATAGAAAACAATTCCTTAAAAAATACAATTGATGGAATGGAAAAAAATACAGTGAAGAAAATGACTCCTTAAAAAGCAGGAATTTGGCCAAATGGAAAAGGATGTACAAAAGCTAAATGAAGAAAACAATTTGTTAAAAATTAGAATTGGGCAGGTGGAAACTAATGACTCCATGAGACATCAAAATTCACTCAAACAAAATCAAAAGAATGAAAAAATAGAAGAATGTGCAAAATACTTCATTGGAAAAAGAATTGACCTGGAAAATAGTTCCAGGAGAGATAATTTATGAATTATTGGCCTCCCTGAAAGCTATGATCAAAAAACACCCTGGTGAGCATTTTTTAAAGAAATCAACAAGGAAAACTGCCCTGAGATCCTAGAACCAAAGGGGAAAATAGTCATTGAAAGAACCCAGTGATCACCTCCTGACAGAAGTTCCAAGTTAAAAACACCAAAGAATATTGTGGCAAAATTCCAGAACGATCAGGATAAGGAGAAAATTCTGCAATCAGTCAGAAACAATTTAAATATCCTAGAACCACAGTCAGGATCACACAGGGCCTTATAGCTTCTACATTAAAATATTGTAGGGCTTGGAAAAGATCTTGGATTACAACTAACGATCAACTACCAGGCAAAAATCAGCATAATCTTTCAGGGAAGGAGATGGATATTCATCAAAATAGGGGACTTCCAAAACATCCTAATGTTCAGAGCTCAACAGAAAATTTGATCTTCAAATACAAGACCAAAGATATTCATAAAAAAGGTAAACAGAAAAGAAAAAAACAACAACAACATCATTTTCAATCAGGGAACACTGTTTACATCCCTACATGGGAGCATGATACTTCTAACACTTGAGAGCTATATCTTTATTTCAATATATAGATGGGCTATACATAGACGGGGGGCATGAGTATAAGTTGACTTTAATGTGAAGATTGAAAAATCTAATTAACTGGTGGAAAGGAATCGTACTCTGAGAAGAGTAAAAGAAGAGGCAAAAAAGGGTCAATTTAATCACATTAAGAGGAACAAACACATATTACAGTAGAAGGAAAAAAGGAAGGGGAATGAGCATTGTTTGAACCTTACTCTCATCGGGTTTGGCTCAAAGAGAAAATAACATACTCAATAATACATAGAAATCTAACATACCCTATAGGAAGTATGTAAGAAGTATATACAAGAAGTAATAGGACAAATGGGAAAGAAAAAGACAGAGAGTGATGAAGGGAGGGCAGATTGAGGGAGGCAGTGGTAAAAAGCAAAACTCTAGTGAGTAGGGAAAGGGAAAATGAATAGGAAAAAACACATTAAAAGAGGGAGGAATAGGATGAAGTGAAAGACACAGACAGTAATCACAACTGTGAATGTGAAGGGGATGAACTCACCCATAAAAAGAAAGCAGTTTGCAGACTAGATTAAAACCATAATCCTACAATATGCTATCTATAAGAAATTCATTTGCAGCTAAGGTATATTCACAGAGTAAAGGTCAAAGGTTGAAGTAGAATATATTATACTTCAACTGAAGAAAAAAAAAGCAGGAGTAGTGAACCTGATCTAAGACAAAGCAAAAGCAAAAATAGATTTAAATAAATGAGAAACCATATCCTGCTGAAAGGTACCATAGACGTTAAAATAATATAATTACTGAATATATTAGCGCCAAATAGTAGAGCATGCAAATTCTTAGAGTAGAAGTTAAGGGAGTTATAAGAAGAAGCACACAACAAAATTATACTAGTAGGGGACCTGAACCTCCACCTGCTAGAACTAGACAAATCTAACCACAAAATAAACAAGAAAGAAGTTAAGGTGGTGAATAGAATTTTTGAAAAGTTAGATATGGCAGACCTCTGAAGAAAATTGAATGGGGGACTTTTGGGAGTCAAGATGGCAGATTTAAGCATTAGGTTGCTCTCACTCTTCTTTACTGGTCTTTTGAAATCCAGAAAATACCACCCCAGGAACAATCCTGTAACACTGGAGCCAGCAAAAAGATGGGGTGGAGCAATTTTTTAAGCACAGGAGTATAGAGAAATTAACAGGAAAGGTCCCTCTTTCTGTGGCTGAAGGGAGCCATTACAGAACAAGAGGCATCAAGGCAAGCCAGCAGCAAGCCCCACCTCAGCAAACCAGCAGGAGATCCTCTGACTCAGGCTGTTAGAGCCAGCAAATGCCAAAAACAGGACCACATACATGCCTTTGCACAGCCAGGGGAATCAGCAAACACCAGTGCAGAGAACCACCACTTGCACAGAGGATGAGTATCCACCAATGGCTCAGCCTACCTAGGCTCTAGCACAGCCCTGGAGGAGAAGGATACCTCCAGCAGCTAGGCTACTTCTCCCTCACTTCTCATACTACAAGCTTCAATGTCACCACAGGGAAACTCAGAAGGATCTCACCTGGCATCAGCACACATCAGCCAGCTCCAGATTAGCACCAAGTAAGTTATAGCATTATATAGCAGTCACTTAGCCTCCAGAACAAGAAATGTGAGACAGAGCCTCCTGTGCCCCAGAAGCAGAGATCCTCTTTAAAAGCCAGGAAAAGGGCAAACACAATGAGGTAAAAAGCAACTTAGAAAAACAAAGACCATAGGTTATTACTATGAAGACAGGGAAGATGAAAATACAAATTCAGAAGAGGACAGCATTGTCACCATACCCACATCTGAAACCTCAGATGGCATATGAGGTCTCAAGGTCTGAAAAGCATTTTTGGAAGAGTTCAAGAAGGATTTTAAAAGTCAAGTTAGAAGGATAGAAGAAAAACTGTAAAATTCCTTTAAAAATAAAATTGACAAAATTGAAAATAAAATTACTGAAGTAAACAAAGCCTTAAAAAGTAAAATTGACCAAATGGAAAAGGGGATATAAAAGCTAGCTAAGGAAACAATTCATTAAAAATTAGAATTGGTTAAGTAGAAGATAATGACTCTATGAGGCATCAAGATTCACTCAAACAAAATCAAAAGAATGAAAAACAGAAGAAAATGTGAAATATCTCACAACTGACCTGGAAAATAGATCCAAGAAAGATAATTTAAGAATTAGTGGTCTACCAGAAAGCCATGACAAAAAAAAAGGGCACGGAGAGTATCTTCCAAGAAGTTTTCTTCCAAAACTTCCAAAAGTTTTCCATCAAGGAAAACTGCCCCAAGGTCATAGAACCAGAGAGTAAAAGAGTCATCAAAAGAATCCACCAATTAGCTCCTGAAAAAGATTTCAAATTGATAACACCAAGGAATACTGTGGCCAAATTTCAGAATTATCAGGTCAAGGAGAAATTACTGCAAGCAGCCAGAAAGAATCATTTCAAATATCATGGAACTACAGTCAGGATCACTCAGGACCTTGCAGCTTCTACAGTAAAATATTGGAGGGTTTGGAATATGATACTCATTAAGGCAAAGCAGCTCAGATTGCAACCAAGGATGAACTACCCAGCAAAACTGAGCATGACCTTTCAGGCAAAGAGATGGACATTCAATGAAATAGATTTCCAGATGTTCCTCATGAAAAGATAAGAGCTCAATGGAAAATTTGGTTTTCAAATACAAGACTTGAGAGAGGCATAAAAAGGTAAATAGGAAAGAAAAACAAACAAGCATGTAGTTCAGCATGGGCAAGCTGTTTGCATCTCCACATGGAAAGAAGATACTTGTAAGTTTTGAGAATTGTATATTATGACATTTAAAAGGATATACATAGACAGTGGTGTGAATATAAATTAACTGAGGTGATAATACAAAACCTAATTAAGGGGTTAAAAGGACTGTTTTATAGGAGAAGAGGAAAGCAAGAGGCAGAAAAGGATAAATTACATCACATGAAGAGGAACAAAAACAAACTACAGTAGAGGGAAAGAAAGGAGGGAGATAAGCACTATTGAAACTTTACTCTCATCAGATTTCATTCAAGGATATATAGAAATCTAACTTTCTCTACAGGCAGAAGGACAGGAAAGGGGAAAGAAAATGGAGGAGTGGTTAGAAGGGAGGGAAGATTGAGGGATTTGGTGGTCAAAAGCAAAATTCTTTTGAAGAGGGAAAGAAGAATGGAGAAGTAAAAGAATAAATGGAAGGAATAGGATGGAGAGAAAGACACAGATAATAATGATATCTATGGAGGTAAAAGTGATGAAGTCTCCCATAAAACAGAAGCAAATAACAGAATGCATTAAAAACCATAATATACAATATGTTGTTTGAAAGAAACACAGTTGAGGGGCAGCTAGGTTGTGCAGTGAATAGAGCACTGGCCCTGGAGTCAGGAGAACCTGAGTTCAAATCTGGCCTCAGACATTTAGCACTTACTAGCCATATGATCTTGGGCAAGTCACTTAATCCCAATTGCCCTGCCTTCTCCCCTCCAAAAATATTATAAAAAAAGAAACACATTTGAAATCAGAGAATGCACTTGGGGTAAAGATAAAAGGCTTGAGCAGAATATATTAAGCTTCAGCTAAAGTAGAAAAAAGGATTGGTAACAATCCTAATCTCTGACAAAGCAGCAGTAAAAATAGATCCAATTAAAGGAGACAAGGAAGGAAAGAGTATCCTACTAAAAGGCACCACAGATAATGAAGTAATATCATTACTAAACAAATGTGCACCAATTGGCATAACATCAAGATTCTTTGAGAAGTTAAGGGAGTTATAGGAAGAAAGAGACAGCAAAACTATACTAGTGGAGGACCTCAAAATCCACCTCACTAAACTGAATCTAATCTCAAAATAAACAAGAAAGAATTTAAAGAAGTGAATAGAATGGTAGAAAAGGTACATATGCTAGACCTCAAGAGAAAATTGACTGGGAATAAAAAGGAATATATTGAAGTTGGATGGAGTCAAGATAGTGGCATCGAAGCAGGAAAACTCCATGAGCTCTCCCCATAACCACCTCAAATACCTAGAAAATATGACTCTAAACAAATTTTAGAGCACCAGGAATCCACAAAGTGACAGAGAAACATATCTCTTACTGAAGACAGCCCAGCAGGCAGGCAGGAAACATTCATCATAACACACTGGGAGCCAAGCCCAGGCCCTCATGAGTTGCAGTTTTAGCCCTAGAGTGGCCAGCGCCAGCTGTGGCTAGAGCAAATAGGAGAGTTGATAACTGGCAGCTGTGGTGGTTTTCAGAATTATCGCCCCATAAATGCCAAGGACAAAGTGAAAGGTCAGAGGAACTTAGCTGAATTGGGGGAGAGGGGGACAGATGAGAGAATCTGGCCCTTTGCCCCCAGAGCCAGAAGCAGCAGAAAAGGTGGCCCTGCAGCTGCCTCCATGTGGCTGCTTCAGAGCTCCCAGCTTGCAGGTTGTAGAGGGACCAAGTGGCCATTCAGAGGCTAAGTACTATTGCCTTAACCTGCCTGGATGAGGATCGTGGTCTTGGGTGGTGTTCCTGAGGTATGTGACTACTGAGCCAAAGCTTGTGGGGGCTGCAGAGACAGCGGCCTCCTAATAGCTCTGGCAGCTGTGAAAAGCCCAGAGATTTGGGACAAAGCTCTCCCCTTTGAAAGCAGAGTTCTTCTGTGGCAAAAACCTCAAAAGTCAAGTTGATTGACTCACAACACGAGCAGGCAAAGGACGCAAAGCAAGCACAGCAATCCAACTTTAGATTCTTTTTTGGGGGACAAAAAGGATCAAAGCATGGAACAGGTGGAAGACAACACAACCAGAACTCTCACGCCAAAAGCTTCCAAGAAAAATATGAACTGCTTACTGGCCATAGAGGAGCTTAAGAAGGATTTAGAAAACCAAATAAGAGAAGTGGAGGAAAAATTGGGAAGAGAAAGGAGAATGATGCAAGAAAATCATGAAAAGAGAGTCAACAACCTGACTGAAGAAAATAACACCTTAAAAAATAGACTAACTCAAATGGCAAAAGAGGCCCAAAAAGCCAATGAGGAGAAGAATGCCTTAAAAAGCCTAATTTGCCAGATGGAAAAAAACATCTCAAAAGCTCAATGAAGAGAATAATTCCTTCAGAATTAGATTGGAGCAAATGGAAGAGAATGATTTTATGAGAAATCAAGATACTATAAAACAGATCCAAACAAATGAAAAAAATAGAAGGCAATGTGAAATATCTCATTGGAAAAATAACTGACCTGGAAAATAGATCAAAGAGAGACAATTTAAAAACTATTGGACTACCTGAAAACCATGATCAAAAAAAGAACCTAGAAATCATCCTTCAAGAAATTCTCAAGGAAAATTCTCTTGATATCTTAGAACCAGAGGGTGAAATAGAAATTGAAAGAATTCACTGATCACCTCTTGAAAAAGATCCCCAAAAGAAAACTCCTAGGAATCTTATTGCCAGGTTCTGGAGTTCCCAGATCAAGGAGAAAATATTACAAGCTGCCAAGAAGAAACAATTTTAATATTGTGGAAACACAATCAGGATAACACAGGATCTAACAACTTCTACATTAAGGGATCAAAGGGCCTGGAATTTGATATTCTGGAGATCAAAGGAGCTAGGATTAAAACCAAGAATTACCTAACCAGCAAAGCTGAGTATAATGTTTCAGGGGAAAATATGGTCATTCAAAGAGGTGGAGGACTTTCAAGCATTGATGAAAAATCCAGAGCTAAATAGAAAGTTGGACATGCAAATACAAGAATCATGAGAAGATAAACATGGAAAAGAAATCATAAGAAACTTATCAAAGTCTGACTATTTATATGCCTACATGTAAAAAATGATAACTGTAACTTATGAAACTTTTCTCAGTATGGGAAGAGTTGAAAAGAATATAAATGCATATATATATATATATATATATATATATATATATATACACACACACACACACACACACACACACACGTGCACACACACATATGTCTATATGGGAGGGTACATATGCATATGAAAATATGTGAGTGTGTGTATATGTGTGTGGAGGTGTAGGCACAGAATCAATTGAATAGGTAGAGATGATATTTAAAAGGTGAAATTGAGAGATGGGAAAGGAATGTAATGACAGGAGATGGGGAGAGACAGAATGGGGTAATTATCTCTCATAGGAGAGGCAAGGCATAACTGTTACAATGGAGGGTAGGAAAGGGAAGGCAAAAGGGAATGGATCAATCTTACTCTCATTGAATTTGGCTTAGGGAAGGCAGGACATACACACTAAATTGGGCATCTTACCCTACAGGAGAGTAGAGGGGAAGAGGATGAGAGGGGGATGATGGAGGGGAGAGCAGGTTGGGGGGGGTGGATTGTGAGAAGCACATACTTTTGTAAAGGGACAGGGACCAAGTAGAGAATAGAACAAGTTGGGCATGGGATAGGATGGAGGGAAATATATTCACACTTTCACAATATGTCTATTGTGGAGATGTTTTGTGTAACTACACATATACAGCCTGTATTGAATTGCTTGTCTTCCCAGTGGGGGCGGGGACAAAGGAGGAAGAGAAAGAATCTAGAATTTAAAGTTTTAAACCCAAATGTTTAAAATATATTCTTCTTATTATTATCATTAATTTAAATGCATATGGGAAATAACATATACAGCCACTAGGGCAGGGAGATCCATCTTGCCCTAATGGAAAGTCAGAGGGCTGGTGGGGGAGGATATAGGAGAGAGCAGATTGGGGGAGGGGCAATAGAGTGGGATCACTGTTTTGGGATGCTGCATAGGGGAAAGACAGGAAGCAAATTTGTAACTCAAAATTGTGTGGAAATGAATGATGTAAACTAAAAAGAAACAAAAGTTAATTTAAAAAAAGAAAGGAATATATATTTTTCTCAATGAAACATGGCACCTACAAAAAAATGACCATTTGCTAGTGCATAAAAACCTCACAATCCAATGCAGAAAGGCAGAAATTGTAAATGTATCCTTTTCAGATCATGATGCAATAAAAATTATGTGTAATAAAGAGCTGTGGAAAGATAGACTCGATGTTAATTGGAAACTAAATAATCTAATCCTAAAGAATGAGAGGGTCAAGCAACAAATCATACAAACAACCAGTAATTTCATTCAAGAGAATGACAATTATGAGACAACCTGCCAAAACTTATGGGATGCAGCAAAAGTGATTCTTAGGGGAATTTTTATATCTCTTAATGCTTACAAGAACAAAATAGAGAAAGGGGAGAACAAGGAGTTGAGAATGCAACTGAAAAAACCTGGAAAAAGAAGAAATTGAAAATCCCTAATTAAATACTAAATTAGAAGTTCTGAAAGCCAAAGGAGAGACAAATGAAATTGAAATAAAGAAAACTATTGAACTAATAAATAAAACTAAGAGCTGATTTTAGGGGGGAAAATACAACAAAATAGATAAACTTTTGTTGAATTTGATTTAAAAAAAGAAAGAAGAAAAAGCAAATTAGCGGTATCAAAAATTGAAAGGGTAAATTCACCACCAATAATGAAGAAATTAATACAATAATTAGAAACTATTTTGCCCAACTGTATGTCAATAAATTTGACAATATTAGTGAAATGAATAAATGTTCACAAGTATATAAATTGCCGAGATTAAAAGAAGAGGAAGTAAAAATATATACATAAGTCCATCCCAGAACAAAGAAAATGAACAAGCCATCAATGAACTCCCTAGGACAAAATTTCCAGGGACAGATGGTTTTATAGCAAATTTTATCAAGTATTTAAAGAAGAATTAATTCCAATACTATACAGACTATTTGGGAAAATTGGCAAGGGAGTGCCACCAAATTCTTTATTTTTAAGATAGTTTTTTTTCTTTATTAATTTGTTTGTTTACTTTTAGTTTACAAGATTCAGTTCCACAATCATAGAGTTTCAAAATTTCTCCCCCTCCCTCTCTGCCCCTCCATGGCAGTATGCAATCAAGTATAGGATCTGCAAATACTTTCTCATTAGGCATTAGTCAGGTTATAAAGAAAGATTGTAACAGAAGAAATGAACAATGGGAAAGAGGGAACAAAACCAAACAAGAAAAATAAAGAAAACAGGTAGTTTGCTTCAATCTGCATTCAAACTCTTTCTAGTTCTTTCTAGTTCTTTCTTTGAATGTATACATCTCTCTCCATCATGAGTCTTTTGGAATTGTCTTATAACTCTAAATTATTGAGAAGAGTCCAGTCTATCAAAGTTGGTCATCACACATATATTGTGTCTATAATTGTGCATAAATTTCTGCTGGTTCTGCTCTTCTCACTCAGCATCAGTTTGTTTAAGCCTCTCCAGGTAAATATGAAATCCATTTGCTCCTCATTCCTTGTAGCACAATATGTTCCATTACATTCATATACCACAACTTGTTAACCATTCCCCAACTGATGGGCATCCCCTTAATTTCCAGATCTTTGCCACAACAAAAAGAACTGCTATTAATAGTTTTGTACATATGAGTCTTCCTCCCACTTCTGTTATCTCTTTGGGATACAAGCCTAGAAGTAGTATTGCTGGGTCAAAGGGTATGAAATTATTTGTAGCCCTTTGGGCCTTGTTTCAGACTGCTCTCCAGAATGGTTGAATCAGTTCACAACTCCACCAACAATGCATTAGTGTTCTAATTTTTCCACATCCTCTCCAGCATTTGTCATTTTCTTATTTTGTCATCTTAGCCAATCTAACCTGTGAGATGTGATACCTCAGAGTTGTTTTGATTTGCCTTTCTATAATCAATAGCAATTCAGAGCATTTTTCATGTGCTTATAGATATCTTTAATTTCTTCCTCTGAAAACTACCTGTTCATATCATTTGACCATCTATCAATTGAGGAATGAATTGTATTCTTATAGATTTGACTCAATTCTCTTGATATTTTAGAAATGAGGCCTTTATCAGAGACACTGGTTGTAAAAATTCTTTCCTTATTTTCCACTTCCCTCTTAGTCTTGGTTACATTGGCTTTGTTTGTACAGAAACTTTTCAATTAAACATAATCAAAATTATCCATTTTGCATTTTATACTGCTCTCTAATTCTTGTTTGGTCATAAAGTCTATCTTTCTCCACAAATCTGACAGATAGACAATTCCTTGCTTTCCCAGATTGCTTACAGTATCAGCCTTTATACCTAGATCATGGACCCATTTAGACTTGATTTTGGTGTACAGTGTTAGATAATGGTATATGCCCAGTTTCTGCCATACTGTATTCCAATTTTCCAAGCAGTTTTTGACAAATAGTGAGTCCTTATCCCAAAAACTGGGTTCTTTAGGTTTATAAAACAGTAAATTACTATAATCATTGACTGCTGAGTCTAGTGTACTCAATCTATTCCATTGATCCCCTACTCTATTCTTCAGCCAGTATGTAACAGTAATCAATTTAGCAGATATTTAGCCCTTGGTAACTTAGGGCTAAGTAACTCTTGAGAGGGTGTTAACTCTGTCTCCTGTTCAGAGGGTGTGAACTCTTTCTCCTGTTGCTGATGTAGCAGAAGGGGGTTGGCTGAGACAGGTGGCCAGTGTGTATATATAAGAAGAATTCCAGAGACAGAGGAACAGAATCAGAAATGATCCTCCTGGTGGAAGAAACGGGACTGTCCCAGCATCTGGGAGTTGGGCCTGTTTGGCTGGGAATTGAGTTGGAGTCTTCTATGAGATCAGAATCTCATCTGGTGAAGGCTGCCTGGGAAGCTGAAAGGGCTGCCTAGAAGGCCACCTGGAAGGACGAGATTTCTCCTGGCTCCTAGGGCCAGCTGAACTGCTGGAGGACTGAAGAAGCATGACCAGGATAAGTCTTTGTTGGTTTGTGGCTTGGTGGATCCTTGAGTTCCCATCAATAGAAGTGGCGAGGGTTTTGAGATGTGTTGGACCCTGTGAACTTTGGTGTGTGCCAGGGACTGCCCAGAGTACTGGACAAGGACCCGGGAGCTGTCTGCCCCTGAATCCAGGTGACTGTTTGGTGGATTCAGGTAGGAGCTGGGACCATGGAATGGGATCCAAGGAATCTAAGAGACCACCCCTGGTCAATATGAAGAAAAGACCTCTCCTTGGATATTGGATGAGTTTACTAGACATCAAGGGGTGGAGGGTTTGTGTGGTTTTCTAATGACTGTATTTAGTGACTGATAGCTAGATAAGTGACTGATTAAGTTAATCTATGGTTGCCCCATGAGTGGAAGATTGATTATTATATTGCGAATTGATTGAATGTTTAAGTAAGGAGGGTTTCCCCCTTAGGGAAACCAGATGATTATTCTTTTGTTCTTTGTTCCAAAAATTATGGCCACAGGAGTGAAAACAGCGTGGTCATTCTAATGTTAAGCTGTTACGAACACTATATTGTGATTTTCTCTGATAAGATGTAATGTTGTGAATATTATGTAATGATTTGTTATGAGTGTTTGCCTTGATTTGTAATGGCATAAATGGAGGGTTCACTATACCGTGTAATCCAAACCTTAAAAGCTGTTCACATAGCATTCTTTTGGGAATCTGCTGGTGCATGGAATTACATTGTGGCTTAGCTGGCAGGATTACACAGTATAGTGCCTCTATTTGTTCCAGGATCCAGGATTCTTGACCTCACAATTTCAGTTTAAAACAGCCTTCCAGGCAGCTCTCTCAGCTTTCCAGGAGGCCTTCTAGGTGGCCTTCCAGGCAACCCTTTCAGTCTTCCAGGAAACCCTTTCAGTCTTCCAGGCAGGCTTCACCAGATTCTGGTCTCATAGAAGACTCCAATTTAGTTCTCAGCCAAGCAGGCCCAGCTCCCGAATGCTGGGACAATCCTGTTTCCTCCACCAGGGCCCACCAGGAGGAACATTTCTGGAATTCTGTTCCTCTGTCTCTGGAATTCTTCTTATATACACACACTGGGCTCCTGTCTCAGCCAACCCCCTCCTGCCACATCAGCAACAGGAGAAAGAGCTCATGCCCTCTCAGCAGGAGACAGAATTCACACCCTGTCAAGAGGTACTTAGCCCTAAGTTACCAAGGGCTAAGTATCTGCTAAACTGATTACTTTTAAACAGTTCCAAGTAGTTTTGATGACTTCTGCTTTATAATACAGATTAAAATCTGGTATGGCTAAGCGACCTTGCCTAGCATTTCTTTTCATTAATTCCCTTGATAATTTGGATCTTTTGTTCTTCCAAATGAATTTTGTTACTATTTTTTCTAGATCTATAAAGTAATTTTTTGGTAGATTGGTATGGCACAAATATGTAATTTCATTTAGGTAAAATTGTCATTTTTATCATATTAGCTCGACACAACCACAAGCAGTTGATGTTTTCTGAATTAGTTAGATCAGACTTTATTTGTGTTAAAAGTGTTTTGCAGTTGTGCTCATATAGGTCCTGGGTTTATTTTGGCAGGTAGATTCCCAAATATTTTATAATGTCTATAGTGACTTTAAATGGTATTTCTCTTCGTATCTCTTGCTATTGGATTTCATTAGAAATATATAGGAATGCTGAGGATTTATGTGAGTTTATTTTATATCTTGCTACTTTACCAAATTTATTTATTTTCTCAAGTAGTTTTTTACTTGACTCTCTAGGATTCTCTAAGTATATCATCATATCATTTGCAAAGAGTGATGGCTTAGTCTCTTCTTTGCCTAATTTGATTCCTTTGAATTTTTTTTCTTCTCTAATTGCTGCTGCTAACATGTTTAGTACCAGATTAAATAGGAGGGGTGATCGTGGACATCCTTGTTTCACCCCTGATCTTATTGGAAATGCTTCTAGCTTATCCCCATTACATATAATACCTGCTAATGGCTATAAATAGATGTTACCTATAATTTTAAGGAAGGCTCCATTTATTCCTATACTTTCCAGTGTTTTTAATAGGAATGGATGTTTTACTTTGTCAAAAGTTTTTTCTGCATCTATTGAAATAGACGTGGTTTCTGCTAGTTTTATTGTTGATATGACCAATCATACTGATGGTTTTCCTAATATTAAACTATCCTTGCATTCCTGGAATAAATCCTACCTGATCAAAGTGTATTATTCTTGTGATAAGTTACTGTAGTCTTTTTGTTAATATTTTATTTAAAATGTTTGCATCTATATTCATGAAGGAAATTGGTCTATAATTTTCTTTCTTGGTTTTTGACACCAGCATCAAAATGGGAACAGCCGAACGAAGAAGTGTGACATGATTGGACAAGAGCTAGGCAGGATCTGTCAAAGCAGTTCCCATTTATTGATCACAGGGCGGGGTTTATATAATGAATATAAAGCAATTATCTCATAAGTTCACATGAGAAAATGTTTGATGTCCTTGTTCATTTATGCATGTGTATGTTTTAATGTCCTTGCTCGCTTACGTAAATGTAACTGCCTCTGTTGCATCCCACAGGTTTTTGTATAATGTCTCATTATTGTCATTCTCTTGAATGAAGTTACTGATTGATTCTATAATTTCTTGCTGGACCCACTCATTCTTTAGGGTTAAATTATTTAGTTTCCAATTAGTTTTAAGTCTGTCTTTCCATGGCCCTTTATTATATATGATTTTCATTGCATTATGATCTGAGAATGACACATTCAATATTTCTGCCTTTTAGCACTGAATTATGAGATTTTTATGTGCTAGTACATGGTCAGTTTTTGTTTATGTCTCATATACCACTGAGAAGAAGGTATATTCTTTTTTATCTCGATTCAGTTTTCTCCAGAGATCTACCATATCTAGCCTCTCTAAAATTCTATTTGCCTCCTTAACTTCTTTCCTGTTTATTTTGAGGTTAGATTTATCAAGTTCAGAAAGGAGGAGACTGAGGTCCCCCAGTAGTATAGTTTTGCTATCTATTTCTTCCTCTAATTCCCTTAACTTGTTCTCTAGGAATTTAGATGCTATACCACTTGGTGCATATATGTTAAGTAATGATATTTCTTCATTCTCTATGGTGCCTTTTAGCAGGATATGATTTCCTTCTTTATCTCTTTAAATTAGATCCATTTTTGCTTTTGCTTTATCTGAGATAAGGATTACTATACCTGCTTTTTTTTTTTTTGCTTTAGTTGAAGCATATTCTACTCCAGCCTTTTGCCTTAACTCTGTGCATATCCCCTTGTTTCAAATGTGTTTCTCATAGATAGCATATTGTAGGATTATGGTTTTTAATCCATTCCGCTACCTGCCTCTGTTTTATGGGAGAGTTCATCCCATTCACACTCTTAGTTATGATTACTATCTGTGTCTTTCCATTGATCCACTTTGATCCCATTTATGTTTTTGTTTCTTCCTTCTCCCTTCCCCTCCTTAAGAGATTTCCTTTTGACCACTGCCTCTTTCAGTATTCCCTCACTGTAACCCCCCCTTTACCTACCCTTTCCCCTTGCTACTATTTCCCTCCCTTCTAACCACTCACCCTTCTTATCCCCTCCTTATCCTTCCTACTGCCTATAGGGCACAGAGGGTTTTTATACTTATCATAGTATATTATTCTCTCTTTGACCACAAACCAATGAGAGTAAATTTTATACAGTACTCCTCTCCCTCCCTCCTTTCCCTCTATAATAATGAGTTTTTCTGTTTTTTCATGTTGAAATCTTAAACTTAACTAATTATGTCGGTCCCTCTTTGAACCAGAACCACTGAGAATAAAGTTCATATGATGTTCATCTTCCTCCCTCCTTTCCCTCTACTATATTATTTTTTATGCCTTTTTTGTGGCATAATTTACCTTTTTCTGCCTCACCCTTTCCTTTTCTCCCATTACAGTCCCTTTGAACACTTTAATAAGTTTTTTTATTCATCATATTAGTTCATTTATAACCACATGCTCTATCTATGTGTATCCCTTTTGAATGTCATGATAATCATGTAAATTTCAATATTGACAGGTATCAGCTTCTCCCATAGGAAGGATATGAACAGTTTGCTCTTATTGAATCCCAAGTTATGTGCATATGTGCATGTGGGGGGGGGGGGAGTGTGTGTTTTCCTTGTTTACCTTTTTATGTCTTTCTTGAGTTTTGTAGCTGGAGATCAAATTTTCCATTGAGACCTGGCTTTTTCATCAGGAAAGTCTGGAGGTCCCTTATTTCATTAAATGACCATCTCCTTGCCTGAAAGATTATGCTCAGTTTTGCCAGGTAGTTGATCCTTGGTTTCAGTCCTAGCTCTTTTGCCTCATGAAATATCAAATTCCAATCCCCCTGATCTTTTAATGTAGGAGCTGCTAGGTCCTGTGTAATCCTGACTGTAGTTCCACAATATTTGAATTGCTTCTTTTTGGCTGCATGTAGTATTTTCTCCTCGACCTTGTAATTCTGCAATTTGGCTACTATATTTCATGGAGTTTTCCATTTGGGATCTCTTTCAGGAGAAGTCTGGTGAATTCTTTCAATAACTGGTCATCCTCTGATTCTAGGACTTTAGAAGAGTTTTCTTTGACAGTCTCTTGGAGGATGTTGTCCAGGCTTCTTTTTTTCTCATGGCTTTCTAGTAGACCAATAATTCTTAGGTTATCTTTCCCAGATCTGTTCTCTGGGTCAGTTGTTTTTCCAGTAAGATAGTTTACACTTTCTTCTAATTTTTTCAGTCTTCATGTTTTGTTTGACTGACTCTTGATGCATCATAGGGTCCCCATTTGAATGATTTAATTTTTAGTGAATTATTTTTCTCAGTTTTTGAAGCTCCTTTTTTTAGGGAAGTATTGTCTCCAGTTAGATTTTGAACCTCCTGTACCAGTTCACAAATTTTAATTTTTAAGTATTTGTTTTCTTCAGTGCGATTTTTTCCAATTTGGTCACTGCACATTTAAATTTATCTTCTACCTCTCTAATTTGGCTTTTAAGATCTTTCTTGAGCACCTCCAAGAATGCTTTATGGGCTTGAGACCAATTCATATTTCCTTCTGTATCCTCAGGTGTGAGTAGAGAATCTGTGTTGTCCTCTGTATTTGGTTGTTCTTGCTTGCCTTAACAGGATCAGATCAATTTTCTTGCTTTTCCCTTCTCAGCTTCCTTCTTTCCCATTGTGATTTCCTATTTCCTTATTTCTCAGGCTGGGAACTAAGGGCCTGGTTGTTGACTTTGTGTACTGTAGCCTCTGGGTGTCTAGACTGAGGTCAAGGCCGGGATTCACAGTGTTTCCCCTGAGTTACTCTGAGGCTCACAGAGTAATCTGTGGGGGGAGGGGTTGTCTGGCTGGTTCAGATTTCTGGCTCTATGCCCCTGGACTACAGCTCAGGCAGGCTCAGCAGCTGGCAGCCAGCAGAGCTGGTGTTTGCAGATTCCTCTAGTGGTGCTAAGGCCCACTTGGGCTTGTGTTGTTAGAGCTTGCTGGCTCCACCTATCTGGGCTTTGGGGACTCCTGCTGGTCTGCTGAGGTGGGGCTTGTTGGGACCCCTCCCACCTTTCACTTCAGACTCCTTGCTGTCTCAGTTACACCCTTTCTCAGTGACTCCTAAACCTGAGACTATTTCCACTATTTCAGGATTTAACTCTGGGTAGGACATGTATCTCTGGTTTTCTGAGTCCGGGAGGGAGATTTGAGTAGCTAAGGTTTACTTTGCCATCTTGGCTTCTGGAAATTCAGGTAGGTGATTTTTAAACTTCCGGGCTGTGGGCTGATAAACCCAGGAGTAGCTGCTGTCATTGTCGTGGGCCCTGAGTTTTCTCTTACCCAGCTCTGACTGATCCTCTGTCCTGTGGCAAAATGGCTGTGAATTGCCCTTGGGGTGGTTGAATCTGCTGACTGGGGCTCCTTCTCACTCTGCTGTACTTTGCTCTCTGGGTGCTGCTACAGCACCCGCATGCCCCATGCTCCCCCTGCCTAGACCTACATGTTATTTTCCTGGGCTGGAAATCTGCTACACTCCATAACCCAAATGATTCTGTTACTCTAAAATCCATTCATATTCACTTTTTTTAAAGTTTGGTGACTGAATTCACAGAGGAACTTAGAAAAGTTGCTGCTTCTGTTCCACCATCTCGGCTTCCCTCCCTACCAAATTCTTTTGAGAGTGCAAATATTGTACTGCTACCTAAAGTGGGAAGAGTCAAAACAGAGAAAGATAACTATAGAGCAATTTTCCTAATGAATATAGAGCAAAAATTTGAAATAAAGTATTTGCAACTTATTATGAGAATAATACACTTTGGTCAGGTAGGATTTATACCACAAATGCTGGGTTTGGTTTTGTTTTTTTAGTGTTAGGAAAGCTGTTGGCATAATTGATTACATCAACAACAAAACTAACTGAAACTATATGATTATCTCAGTAGATGCAGAAAATGTTTTTGACAAAATACAACACATATTCCTATTAAAATATAGGAATAAATGGAACATAGAAATAAATGGGGGGCATAGGAATTAATGGAGCCTTCCTTAAAATGATAGGTAGCATCTACCTAAAATCGTCAGCAAGCATTATATTTAATGCAGATAATCTAGATGTATTTCCAAAAAGACCAAGGGTAAAACAAGGATATCCTCTATTACCCCTGTGATTTTAGCTTTAGCAATGAAAGAATAAAAAGAAATTGAAGGAATTGGAATAGGCAAAAAAGAAACTAAGCTATCACTCTTTGCACATGATATGATAGTATACTGAGAGAATCTGAAAGAATCAAGTAATAAACTACTTGAAACAACTTTGACAAAGTTGCAGGATATAAAATAAACCCACACAATGTGGAGGGGGGGGGGTTAATGGCATGTCTATATGTTACTAACAAAGCTCAATGGCAAGGGATAGAAAGAGAAATTCAACTTAAAGCTGCTGTGAACCTCATAAAATATTTGGGAATCTACCTGCCAAAACATACCAAAGAATTATATGAACACAACTACAAATATTTCTCATACAAATAAAGCGAGATCTAAGCTATATGAAAAACCTCATTCCCTCATGGGTACGCCCAGCTAATATAATTAAAAAATGAAAATTTTATCTAAATTAAAGTATTTATTCAGTGCCATACCAACCACCCCACCAAAAATTATTTCATAGAGCTAGGAAAAATGATAGCAAAATTCATCTATAAGAACCAAAGTTCGAGAATATCAAGTGAATTAATGAAAAGAAATGCTAGGGAAGGTGGTCTAGCTGTACTAGACCCTTAATTGTATTATATAGCGGCAATTATCCAAACTACTTGTTACTGACTAAGAAATAGAGTGGTGGATCAGTAAAATAGGTTAGGCACAAAAGACACAATAGTCAATGACTATAGTAATCTACTATTTCATAAACACAAAGACTACATCTTCTGGGATAAGAAGTCACTATTTAACAGGAACTTCTGGTAAAACTGGAAAACAACATCACAGAAACTGGGCATAGATCATCTTACTCCCTATACCAACATAAATTCAAATTGGGTTCACAATTTAGATATAAAGGCTGATATGATAAGCAAACTGTAGAGCAAGAAATGGTTTACCTGTTAGATTTATGGAGAAGGGAAGAATTTATAACTAACAAGATAAAGAGAACATTATGAAATGAATAATTTTCATTACATTAAATAATTTTTTTGCATAAACAAAGCCAACATGACCAAGATTAGAAGGGAAACAGAAAGCTGGGGAACAATTTTTACTGCCAGCATCTCGGATAAAAATTTTATTTCTCAAATATGTAGAGAAATGAGTCAAATTTAGGGGAATACAAGTTGTTCCCCAATTGATAAATTGTCAAAGGATATAAAAAGGTTGTTTTCAAAGGAAGAAATTAAAGCTATATATATATTCACATGAAAAAAATTATTTAAGTCTTTTTTGATTAGGGAAATGAAAATCAAAACATCTATGAGGTACCACATCACTTCTGTCAGATTGGCTAACATGAAAAAACAGGAAAATTTACAATGTTGGAGAAGATGGGGGGGGGGGGGAAGGGAATGGAACACTAATGCATTATTGGTGGAGCTGTGAACTGATCCTATCATTCTGGAGAAGAATTTGGAACTATTCCCAAAGGGCTATAAAATTGTACACACTCTTGGACCCAGCAATACCATTTCTAGGTCTCTATCCCAAAAAGATAATGCAAATGGAAAAAGGAGCCACATGTAATTTGTGTGCGTGTGTGTGTGTGTGTGTGTGTGTGTGTGTGTGTGTGTGTGTACACAGACATATATAGCAGCTCTTTCTGCGCTGGATAAGAACTAGAAATTCAGGGGATACCCATCAATTGAGGAATGGCTGAACAAATTGTGGTATAAGAATATAATGGAATATTATTATGCTATAAGGCATGACAAACAAGTAGACTTCAGAAAAACCTGTAAAGACTTATTTGAATTGATGCTGAGTGAAGTGAGTGGAAACAGGAAAGTATTGTCCACAGTAACAGCTACATCGTTCCATAACTAACTTTTATAGACTTCTCAGCAATGCAAGGATCTAAAATAACTCCAAAAGACTAATGATGGAAAATGCTACCCATATCCAGAGAAAGAACTTTGGATTATGAATGTAGGTTGAAGCATACTATTTGCTCTTTCTTGTTGTTGTGTTGTGTTGTTGCTTCTTTCTCATGGTTCCTCCTATTGTTACTACTTCTTTACAACATGACTAACGTGAAAATGTTTAATATTAATGTATATGTAGAACATATATCAGATTGCACACCATTTCAAGGAGGGGAGGAAAGAGTAGAAAGTTAAACTCAAAAGCTTATGCAAGTAAATGCTGAAAATTAAAAATATATTAAGTATTTTTTTTTAAAAAGAGAGAGAACATTGACTCAAGAAGACTGTACCAAGCACTGTCACCTAGAATATGGAAACATGGACACATATACTGACACTTGAGGCTATCCTTCCCTTCTAATAGGAATAAATCTGTGTTAGGAAAATCCAGACAGTGCATTTTCAACCTTGTAGGCTCACCTTAGTCATATATTCATTCTATGTAGAAGTCAGCCTCCTCAGTGGTGTAAAAGTTGGCCAGCTAAGTTTAACTGATCAACAACGGTTTTCATATCTGACTCTTTGTGCACCTATTTAAGGTTTTCATGGTGAAGTTACTAGAGTGGTTTGCCATTTCTTTCTCCAGTTCATTTTACAGAGGAGGACGTGAGGCAAACAAAGTTAAGTGACTTGACCGAGGTCACATAGCATGTAAGTATCTGAGACCAGATTTGACCTCATGAAGATGAGATTTCCTGATTCCAAGTCCAGTGTTCCACCCACTGCTTCTATTAACTGTCCCATAATAGTATCAACACATTTCTTTCAAAAATCTCATGTCAGGCTACCCCTATGCCTGAGCTGAGCCCAGCACAGCTCAGCTATGAACAAGTTTATGCCATCATTTGTCGTGTGCTGGTGACATTTATACATTTATAAGAGTGCTAATAGGAAGATGCTCCAAGGAAAAGATCTTGTAGCATACTTAATATAACACAATCATGAAAAAAAATTGCAAGTAGGATAAGGGCAAGTAATAGATATGGCTAGAGATATAAAAATAAGAGAAATAGGAAGAAAATGAGAAGATATGATGACTGATGCCAAGCAAAAAGAGAATATCTGGAAATAGCAAGTGATCAACAGTGTCAAAAATGCTAAGGAATTGAAAAAACCATCACTAACTTTTAGCTGTCAGTTTATTGGTGACCTTTAAAAAAAAGAAAGGAGGGTGGCAGAACCAAGATGGCTGAGTAGAAGCACAAATGTGGCATGGGTCCTGGCCCCAAATAATTCCAAGACCTGTAAAAAAAATGACTTTAAACAAATTTTAAAGCTATAGAACCTACAAAGTAACAGAGAGAAACAAATTTCCCACTGAAGGCACCTGGTGGGCCAACAGGAAATGTCTATCACACCTAGCTGGGAGCCAAGAACAGTCCTGCAGGAGTCATGTATTTCTGGCCCCCGGGTGGCCCCAATCAGTACCCAGACTGGCCAGAGAAGACTTCAGGAGACTGAATTACCAGCAGCTGTGGTGGCTCCCAGATTTCTCAACACATAAACACCAAAGACAAAGTTCAGTATGGAACTCTGAACAGGGGTGGAAGGAAGAGCTCAGTCCAGCTGCTGCCCCCAGGGCAAGAAACAGACAGAAGCACTGCAGCTGAACCATGTGGCTGCCTCAGGAGCTCCAGGCCTGCAGATAGTAGGGGTACCAGGTGACCATTCAGAGGGTAATTGGTCTTGCTTTAACCTGCTTGAATCTGGATTGCCATCTTGCGTGGTGGTCATGGGGTGTGTGACCAGTGAGACAGAGCTTGTGGGGGCTATAGAGATGGCACTTTCCTAATAGCTAAGGCAGCTGCAAAAACCTCAGAAATTTGGGACAAAGCTCTCTACATTCTGGAAGAGTTCTACCATGGCAACAACATCAAAAGTCAAGTAATTGGTTGGCAATATGAGCAAACACAGGAAGCATAAACAGACCATAGAATCCCATTCTGGGGATAAAAAAGATCAAGACATGGATCAGGAGGAAGACAGTGAAGTCAGAACTCCTACATAAAAAGCCTCTAAGAAAAATATGAACTGGTTGCAGGCCATGGAGGAGCTCAAGAATAATTTTAAAAATCAAGTAAGAGAAGTGGAAGAAAAATTGGGAAGAGAAATGAGAGTGATGCAAGAAAATCATGAAAAGAGAGTCAACAGCTGCTAAAGGAGACTCAAAAATACACTGAAGAAAATAACACCTTAAAAATAGACTAACTCAAATTGCAAAATAGGTCCAATAAGCCAATGAGGAGAAAAATACCTTAAAAAGCCGAATTTGCTAGATGGAAAAGCAATTTCAAACTTTCACTGAAGCAAATAACCACTTCAAAATTAGATTGGAGCAATTGGAAACTAATGCCTTTATGAGAATTCAAGATACTATAAAACAGATCCAAACAAATGAAAAAAATAGAAGGCAATGTGAAATATATCATTGGAAAAACCACTGATCTAGAAAAATAGATCCAGGAGAGATAATTTTAAAATTGTTAGACTACCTGAAAGCCATGATCAAAAAAAAAAAGAATTTAAACACCATCCTTCAAGAATTTCTCAAGGAAAATTGCCTTGATATTTTAGAACCAGAGGGCAAAATAGAAATGGAAAGAATTTAATGATTGCCTTTTGAAAAAGATCCCCAAAAGAAAACTCCTGAGAATATTATAACAAAATTCCAGAGTTCCCAGGGCAAGGAGAAAATACTGCAAGCAGTCAGGAAGAAACTATTTGAGTATTGAGGAAACACAATCAGGATAACACAAGACCTAGAAGCTTCTACATTAAGGGATTGCAGGGCTTGGCATATAATATTCTTGAGGTCAAAGGAGTTAGGACTAAAACCAAGAATCACCAACCCAGCAAAACTGAGTATGATTCTACAGTGGAAAATATGGTCATGCAATGAAATAGAGGACTTTCAAGCATTCTTGATGAAAAGGCAGAGCTGAACAGAAAATTTGACTTTCAAGCACAAGAAGCAAGAGAAGCATGAGAAGGTAAACAGGAAGAAGAAATCATAAAGAACTTATTAAAGTTGATCTATTTACATTCCCACATGGAAAAATGATGATTGCAACTCATAAGACTTTTCTCAGTAGGAGGACAGTTGATGGGAATAAACATGGATATATGTATACATATATGCATGTATGGGGGGGTGTATGTGTATATAAATATATATATGTGACTGTAGGCATATGTATCTTCATGTATACATAAATAGATAGAGGGCACAGGATGAGTTGAATATGAAGGGATGATATCTAAAAAATAAAATTAAGAGGTAAGAGAGGAATTTATTGGTATAAGGAGAAAGGGAGAGGTAGATTAGGGTAAATTATCTCATATAAAAGAGGCAAGAGAAAACTGTTACAATGGAGGGGAACAGGAAGGTGAAAGGAAATGGGATAACCTTATTCTCATTGAATTTGGCTTAAGGAGAAAATAACATACACACTCAATTGGGTATCTTACCCTACAGGAAAATAGGAAGGTAGAAGATTAGAGGGGGAATGAGAGAAGGGAGGGCAAATTGGGGGAGAGGGTAGTTAGAAGCAAACATTTTTGAAAAGAGATAGGGTCAAAGGAGAAAATAGGATAAGTGGGAGGGTGGGATAGGATGGAGGGAAATAGAGTTCATTTTTCATAGTATAACAATTATGGAAATGATTTGGGTGACTACATATGTACAACTTATGTTGAATTGCTTATCTTACCATTGGGGGTGGGTGAGGAGGGAAGAAGGGAAATAACCTGGAACTCAAAGTTTTAAAAAACAAGTGTTTAAAAAAATTTGTTTTTTTTCCATCCAACTGGGAAATAAGATGTACAGGCACTGGGGTATAGAAATACATCTTGTCCTACTAGAAAGTTGTGGGGGTGAGGTTTGATGGGGCAGCGTGTAAGATAGAACAGATTAGAGGAAGGGGTCTTCAGTAGGCTTGCTATTTTGGGGTGGGGGCAGGGGAAAGATGGGGAGAAAAAAATTGTAACTCAAAATCTTGTGGAAATTAATGTTGAAAACTAAAAATAAATAAATAAATTTATTTTAAAAAAAAGAAAGGAAAGACAATTTCAATGGAATTGTTAGGGTAAAAAAATGTGTTGCAAGATTTTGAATAAGTATAGACAAGGAATATCCCTAGGATGTCAGAAGAAAGTAAAGAATACCCTCACAGTATATTGGGTAGGTCCCTTATAGAACATGGACAGGTATCTTATGGGATCATCAGGAATAGGTATCTGTGTTGTTGGAGGGAACATCTAAATAACTGAGATCACAAATTCATTTGTGCATTTAAGTAGCTGAGTGTGCATGTGTCATTACTTCTTTCTTGACTATTAATTTCCTGCAGGAAGAGAATGTGTTTCACTAACTTATATATATATATATATGTTAGTTACCTGATTTTTTTCTTAAGTATATTAAAATTATAATATAATAAAATATAAAATTCATGCCTATGTAATTGTGTGCTTACTATTTGCCAATTTGTAAGATTATAATTTATTCAACCAAGTTTTACTAAGTCCTGCTAGTAAGTCAAAGCCACATTAGTTTTCAGGTTACTGAGTAGCATATGGTTCATTAAAACAGTGACTTTTAAAAACATAACTTATCTTAAGGTAGTGGCATATTCACTGTCAGAGTAAGACCATTTCTGATGTGAAGATTAAAGTGTGAAATGATTAATCTTTTCTTCTACTGAAAGTCATCTGAAAACCTGATTTTGAAACATGAAAAAATTTATAATTTTATTGCCAAGGAGAACTCTCACCTACAAAACATATGCATTTTCTGACTTCTATCACTACATGCCCCTGCATCGTAGTTAGTACATAAAAATGTTTGGTCATCCAGTATTAAAAATTAAGAGCTAAATCAGTAGCCCAGTGTTTAGCCTTTAATATGTTACTAGCTGGCATAGCTCACAGCACAATAATTGTGGTGGGTTTTGTTTTGGGGGATTTGAGATTAATATTTTTCTAGTCTTGTGACTTCACTGTTCTAGAGAAGTTGTATTAATCTCAAATAATAATAAAAGCCATTAGATCATATATAAGTTTTTCTGAAGACCACATATTGATTTTTAAAAACCACATATTAATATAATTTATGTTCTGTTGTATTTTATTTATTTTGTTAAACATTTCCTGATTACATTTTAATCTTGTCCTGGATCCATTCAATAGTGTTGCCTGTGTTTGATGCTTCTTTTGTAAAGAACTCTTCGTGAAGAAACTTCCTCTATCAGTGCTTATAATATCATCTAAGAAGTTAAATTCCTTTTTCAGATCCACACCTACAGTATGATATATGAAAGGCTAATCTTGAACTTGGATCTTTCTAACTCTCTGTCTAATCTCTATCCATTTGCAATGTCTCACAAGAAAGCAGTTTCTGACATATAGAAATTATCCTTAATTTTTAATTCTTACTAAGTAGCCCTGGAGTCAGAAGGACCTGAGTTCAAATCCAATCTCAGACACTTGACACACTTGCTAACTGTGTGACTTTGGGCAAGTCACTTAATCCCAATTACCTTGCCTTCCCCCCTCCAAAAAAAAAAGTTCTGATCTTTGCAATAAAACTAGAGTGGATTGATCAGGTATGAAAAATGGATTGTAGTAGGAAACACAGATTAATTTTGATTGGCGAGTTGCAGTGTGTCAAAATTGTATGGCAAAATACTTTCTAAAGCATGACTCTTTGAGAAAGGCTAATCTGTAAGTACCAAGAAAAGAATCCAGGCTATCAAGCATATGATGTTTCATCATTGATTGATTAATTCAGTTATATACCGGCACTTTTAAAGTATAATAATCAAGTTATCAATTAGCATGTATTATATGCTATGTACAGCATTAAGACTAAGCACACAAAAAAGCAAAAACACAGACTGTCCTCAGGAAGCTTACATTCTAAAAAGGTTCATAATATGTAGACAACCTAAGTAGACATCAGATATGTACAGAGAAGATGAAAGGCACTCTATGAGAGGAAGGTATCAGCAGCTAGAAGGACCTGAAAGGCCTCCAGGAGTAGATTGGATTTGAATTGAGTTTTGAAGGAAATAAAAGAAACTTAGACATGAATAGCAAACTATCCAACCATTCAAGAGTCATAGTTTCTTTCAATGAACATTTCACGAGCTTCTACTTTGTGCATGACCCTACTCTGGGTAGTGTGGTAAAGTCTGTTTGAAGTTGAGGTTTTGTTTGACTTTAAATCATAGACTACACCAGGTTCTGTGATTGCAAAAGATAGAGTCACCAGCTGCACTTGTGCCTTTGTGTATGTATGAAGCAGAGAATCAACCTTCACACTTTAATTACTACAATCATCTTCTGAACCTTTTATAGTAATCACAGTTGGGAATAGCACATTATAATTATGGACAGAACTGTGTGTTCCCAGTACTTTTATTTTTTGCATTTTTCTTCAACTTCATTTATTTTTGTTGTTGCTGTTAATGAGTTGTTCAGTCAGGTCTGACTCTTGATGACCCACGGACCATTGCATACCAGTGCTGTCCATGGGGTTCCCTTGGGAAAGATACGGGGGGTGGTTTGCCATTTCCTTTTCCAATGGATTAAAGCAAACAGAGTTTACATGACTTGCCAAGGGTTATGCCATTAGTAAGCATCTGAGGCCAGATTTGACCTCTGGTCTTCCTGTCTCCATGTCCAGTGCGCTATCCACTGAGCCACCTAGCTGCCTCTGATACACTCTTGATTAACCACAATTTAAATAATCATTTATATAAAATGATACAATGATTTTAATCTTTATTATAAGTCTCTTTTTTTCTGATGAATTCAAATACTCATTTTCAGGATACACTCTTCATTCATAGGATGAAATTTGTAAAATGAACAGATTAAGCTTAAATTGATGCTAAACAAAAAAATAAGCAGTGACCATTTACACTCACACTTATCAGAACAGCTAGATGACACAATGAACAGAGTGTCAAGCTTAGAGTCAGGAAGACGAGTTCTAATCCAACCTCAGACTTGTACTAGTTGTATGACTTAATCTCTATCTATGGAGTTTTCTTAACTTTAAAATGGGGATAATTTAGGTGATGAAATCACACATATGTGTATACATGTACACATACGTATATATACACAAATTTGTGTAAGTGTGTGCACACATGTATGTATCTGTATAAACATACATGCATGCATGTGTGTGTGTAGTGTGTGCATGTGTGTGTGTGTGTGTGTCCTTGGGAGGGCTATTATTTACTTTCTTCTAACATCCTAAGGATTCTTACCAGCACAGACTGGTACCTTCTCTGCTTCTCTGTAATTACAGTCTTAGGTCATCAGCATCATCACCAACATCATCACCATAATCATTGCTAATATTTATGTAGCACTGAACTAAGTATAATTATTTTTCCTATGTTATATATCTATATGTACATATATATATATATATATAAATATACATCACTTGTATCTACATCTGTCTATGTTGTTATGTGTTGATCTATATGTGATCAATTAAAATATACTGCTGTGTAATTATACTTTCTTAATTGGGAGGGAAAGGAATAAGCATTTACTAAGAACTACTACGTGTTAGGGATTGTGTTAGGTGCTTTACAAATATTAGCTCATTTAATCCTCTCAACAACCATGGGATATATGTGTTGGCATTATCCTCACTTAATCGCTGAGGAAACTGAGGCAAAGGGAGTTTAAGTGACTTGCTCAAGGTCACATACCTAGTAAGTTTCTCAGGCCAGACTTGAACTCAGTGCTCTATTCACTGCACCACCTAGCCGCTCCTAGAATATTTTTTAACTTAATTGATTTGAGTGGCAGCTAAAGCTATTATCTTTCTGTCTCATTGTGTGACACTCATGAACTTCTGCTATGGCTATTCTTGATAATATATTTTTATGTCACCACTTTCCCAGAGCCCACCATTGGAAACAGTTATATGCTTCCCTTGTCCACCAAGTTCCTATGCATTTCTCTTGGAAAAATATAAAGGGAATGCATTTTATTCATATGAAGAGTAAATTAATTTATGTAATATGAAAATTGTCAGTTTAAAGTTTGTCCAATTACCATTTTAACTTCTTAGGATTCACTAGTAGACATGTTTTTGTTAGATTCAATCTTATCTGCTACTTATTCCATGAACTAATTGATCTGGTGACACTTCTTTTTCCTTGCTTTATTTAATTAATTTTAATCTTGAACTTTTACAAATCTTTCTTCCATAAAATTGCACCAAAATATTCAAATGCATAGCTTCAGGTGAGGCCAGGCACATATTCACATATTACCTAAGTTAAAGGAATTTGGTTCAGAAATCACTTAAATTAGCTATCCAGAAGAACCAGAAACAAGTATTTGAGTTTTGCATAGGACTCATCCTTCCAAATAGAAGACTAGCTTCAGAAGTTTAGAGGAAAGCACAATGAATGGTAGTGAAAATAAATGCTAGATGGAAAGGGGTTAGTATCGAAAGCTGCTCTATGGCAGGAAAGTGAGATAGCACAGAGAGAAAAGTAGCAAAGTCAAAGAAAGAGGCATCCAGAATGTGGGGACATTGAACACAAGAGTTCTAAACTGACAATTGATGAACTTTGTTTTTCTTTGATATTTTGGTAATTATATTTCAATATAATTGGTTTCCTTTTTAAGACAATATATTGTATTTATGCATTTAAAATATTATTCTGTAAAATTTCAATAGATTTCACCAGACTGCAAAAAGTGTCCTTCACACAAAAAGTTTAAGAAAACTTGCATGAGCCAATACTTATCTGATCCTAGTTTGATCTTTTGAGCAAATATGGTGAATGTCAAGTCTACTAGATAACACTAATTTACCAGCAAGGACAAGAGAATTATCTAGTGCTCATTAATCAGGAGAGATCAGAATGTCAGGAGGACTTGAAACTGTCCTATGAATAATGGTAGAGGATGAAGGTTTAGCTTAGAGAGGAGATAACTTCAGTAAAGTTATAATATCTACTTTCTTCTGCCTAATTCTGCACAGGAAAGAATGATTAGACCTATTCTTTCACACTTCAGAGAGTGGAATTAAGACTAATTGGAGGATTTATAGAGAAGTAAATTTTGATTCTATACTAAGAAAAACTTTTTCATTAAAGCATTCTGAAATGAAATAAGCTGCCTTTGGGAGCTTGGGAGAGGGAACTCCCAATTACAGGAAATGTTAAAATCCTAGAAAAATAAATGTCATGGATATTACACAGCATATTTCTTTATATGCAAAAAGATTGTTTTATGTGACCTGTGTAGGGCATAACAATCTTTGGGCATATGGATGAAATGATAACTTACGCAGAGAAGTAAAGTTTATAGTGACTTCAGCATCTTTTGTATGCTCATAGTCATAAATAAGTAATGGCTAAAGTAGTCATCTAAAAGAAAAAAGCCTTTAAATTATTATTATATGCCTATTATTAAACATATTAAATATAACAAATAAAATAATAATATAGCTCACATTATATAGAACTATAAGGTTGACAAAGTCCTTTTTCACAATTATGAGTTAGAAAGCCCTTACATTACTTCTAGTATGACCCTGATTAAGTGATATTGGCCATTTTCAGAGCTGAAAAGAAAATTTGACACTCAAATACAAGAAGCGTGAGAAGATAAATATGGAAAAGAAATCATAAGGAACTTATCAAAGTTGAACTATTTACATGCCAACATGGAAAAATGATAATTGTAACTTATGAAACTTTTCTCAGTATGAAGATAGGTGAAGGGAATATAAATGTGTGTATATATATATATATATATATATATATATATATATATATATATATATATGTGTGTGTGTGTGTGTGTGTGTGTGTGTGTGTGTGTGTGTGTGTGTATGATCAGTGAATTCTTTCAAGTTCTATTTTGCCCTCTGTTTCTAAAATATCAGGCCAATTTTCCATTAGAATTTCTTGAAGGATGCTTCCTCAGTTCTTTTATGACCATGGCTTTCAGGTAGTAAAATAATTTTTAAATTGTTTCTCCTGGATCAAACAAATGAAAAAATAGAAGTCAAAGTTTCTGATTTTTTCAGCAAGAATGCTTGAAAGTCCTCCACCTCATTGAATGACCATATTTTCCCCTGGAACATTATATTCAATTTTTCTGGCTAGGTGATTCTTGATTTTA
Organism: Pseudochirops cupreus; assembly: GCA_028627135.1. NCBI lineage: Eukaryota > Metazoa > Chordata > Mammalia > Diprotodontia > Pseudocheiridae > Pseudochirops > Pseudochirops cupreus. Next base: position 172,988,226 of record CM053580.1, on the reverse strand, counting down.
ATTCTAGCTCCCTTGATATCTGGAATATCATATTCCAGGCCCTTCAATCCTTTAATGTAGAAGCTGCTAGATCCTGAGTTATGCTAATTATTGCCTGCTCATGTTGCCAGTCAGTTACTTGACTTTTTAGCTCTGTGGAACTCTGCTTCCAAAGGGGAAAGCTCTGTCCCAAATTGTTGGGGTTTTCACAGCTTCTGGAGCTCTTAGGAGGCTGCTGCAGCCCCCACCAGTTTAGCTCATGGAAAATGCACCTCAGGACCACTACCCAAGACCACAATCCTGATCCAGGCCAGGTAAGGCAAGAGCCTTTAGCCTCTGAATGATCACTTGGCCTCCCTGCATTCTGCAGGTCACGAGCTCTGAAGCAACCACGTGGAGGTGGCTGTGCCACTTCTGCTGCTTCCTTGTCCTGGGGGGAGTTTGGCCAGATTCTCTCCCTGGAATTTAGCCAAGTTCCACTAATTTTTCACTTAGTCCTTATTTCTTATGGCTTGAGAACTCAAAATCACCACAGCTGCTGCCGATCCACTCTCCTGAAGGCTCCAGCTGTGGCTTGTCCTGGCCATCCCCAGCTAAGCTCTTATGGCTTGATAATTCTGGAAATCACCACAGCTGCTGCTGATCCACTCTCCTGAAGGCTCCAGCTGTGGCTTGTCCTGGCCATGCCCAGCTAAGCTGTGGTTTCAGGCCGGGCTGGTTTCTGTTCCCTGTGTACCGTCGTGAGCCCTTCCTGTCCCACTTTCTGAGCTGCCTTCAGCAGGAGATGTATTTTTCCATATTTTTGTGAGATCTGGAGCCCTAAAATTTGTTTAGAGTCATATTTTATGGGTATTTGAAGTGGTCATGTGGGAGCTGTGGAGTTTTCCTCCTTCTATGCCACCATCTTGGCTCTGCTCCCGAGGAAACTGATGTCTTTATTCTTGACATTTGACATGACCCTCTTAAAATTCTCTCCTCCTAGGAACTATAGTATACCAGTCATTTCAAATTTCTGAATACCTCCTCCTCCTCTCTCTCCTTCTTTCCCTCTTCCTTCTTTACTTTAAAAATACAGAGTTTGAAAAGTTGTATTCTCTATATTTTTTTCTCTGTAAACTTTTTTATTACCTTAATCATTGAATACATTTCTAAGGTTTCAATAACTATCCTTGATGTTCTGGAAAACCTATGAAAATTTTAAGGAGGATGAGGACAAGAGACTAGGCAAGTATGGATAAGTTGAAATGTACAACAATAGAAATATTTCAATATCAATAAATTCATAGCTCTATTGGAATATTTTAGTAGAATTTGGGTAGTAGAAAGAGCAATGGTCTTGGAGTAATGAGGCTTTAGATCAAGTTAAAATTCTGACACCAGCTATGCTATCCCAGGTAGATAACTTAATGGTACCTCAAAATGGAAATAATAACCTCTTTAACAGGGTTATCACAAGTGCTATGTAAATTTAAGATAATACTATTTGCGGATGATTCCACAATGTAGATCTTCAGTCTTTACTATCTTCCTAAAATCAAGTCTCACATTTCCAACTGCCTGATGAACATTTCTATGTGAACATCTTGATGGTACCTCAAACATGTCATTAAGTTTATTCATCTTTCAAATACCCAGAATGATTGTTCTTGAATTTCTTCTATCAAAGGTATTGCCATTCTCCTAGTTACCGTATCTTAGATCCTTGGAGTTATCTTTTACTCAAACCACCCCCCTACCTTCTACATTCAATCAGTTGCAAAGTCCTGTAGACTGACCACTATAATATCACCCACATTTATTCCCTTCTATTGTTTTCAGGGGTGTCATTATATAGACCATCATAAAGTCCTACAAGTTGTTGTTATTAAAGTTTAATATTGTGTGTTGTATAATACAGGTAGGTGACTCAGTGGATAGATGTAAAGCCAAGCACAAGCAGCTTTTCAGAGGACTGCTGCTGTGAACAGGTTCAAGGTTCTGATTATATAGTATACTGAATTCTCTATTTACTCAGTAACACACTAAGACAAAACATTGACAGAAACCAAAATATAGCATTCACAATGTTATAGCATAACAAGTTCTCTCTAAAGTGGACACACAGTTTTCACTAAAGTGGTCACATATTTTTAAACAAAAGATATCATTCAGTAAGTCCTTAACTCAATCATCCTTAAGGAGCAGGCCTCCTTAAGGGACGCAAAGTACAAATATCAAAGTTCTCCATTCCTAGGTCAGAGTAAATCATGATCTTATCAGTCAGCGTTAGGTACCCAAGAAGAGATCTTTTCATCTTGACTCGAGGCTGACTTCCAGATTCCATGGTTCCTCTTCCATGGTCCTAGCTCCTGTCCAAATCTATCCAACTGTCACCTCGATTCACAGGCAGGCAGCTCTCAGCAACTTGTACAGTTCCTCATCCAGTTCCCATTCCACATTGAAGTTCACAGTGTCTAGTTCACCTCAAATCCTTCACAGTTCCTGTTTCTGGGAAGACAAAGCTTAAGAGAGTCACAATAATATCATAAACATTGCCAGCACCATCATCAATTTACTATCTGCCTGTGAAATCAAAACAGGCCCACCAAAAAGGTCTGTGAACTCAACACAAATCATCAACACAGAGATCAACACAGACCCACAAACAAGGTCCAAGAGGTCAACACAGATCATCAATACAGTCCCAGGTCCTCTGAAACCCTCCTCTAGGACTTCTACAAACAGACAACCAGAAAATCCTCTTTCAGGGCTTCCAGTAAGGTCCCAGGGCTTCTGGGATTAGATTTGTTTTGTTTTTATGGGGTTTTTTTGAGGAGGGAAGGCAGGGCAATTGGTGTTAGGTGACTTCCCCAATGTCACACAGCTAACAAGTGTGTCAAGGTGTCCGAGGCCAGATTTGAACATAGGTCTTCCTAATTTCAGGGCTGGTGCTCTATTCACTGCACCACCTAGCTGCCCCTATAGTGCAAGTTTTTATAGAGCCACAGACTCAGAATTGAAAGGGATTTCACAGATAATATCATCTAACCTTCTAATTTTATTGTGGAGGAAAATAATGAGCCCAATAGAAAGCATATGTTCAAAAGCATATGTCTGATAGGCTACAGAACAGAGACCAACTATCCTGATTCCAAGTTCAGTGCTATTTCCACAACATGCCCATATCTAGCTCCATTTTATAGATAATTGTGGCTTGTAAGTAACTAAATTCACATAGCTTTAGATCCTGTGCTGAAATCCCAGACTATCTGAATTCCAGAGAAGTGTTCTTTTTTTCTATATTCTATCTCTGTAATGATTTTAAAGTTCAGAAGACAGAATAGGCTTTTTTTGTAGAATGAACAAATATTTAAGGACCCTGTGTCAAGAAAGAGGGAGTTTAAGTGTTTTCCTTTATCTGTAATTCCATATAGGGAAGAGGATGGAGAAAAGAATTGATGAATCTAGCTCTTTGTGTCTTTAGTGACTGGTTATTTCATCACTCTAAAATGACTTTTAGATTGCTACTGTCATGACTGTGGGACCTTAAGGAAATCACTTAGCCTTTCCACCACTCAATTTCCTCATCTGTAAAGTGAAAACATTGTAAATGTCCTGTGAGGTCTTTTCCTGCTCTGCAGCTATGATCTTATTACCCACTATAGGAAATTGTCTACATAATATGTTAATAATCTAATATTAGGTACAATAACTACCTGAGTTTCTTTCTAATCCACCTCCAGGATTATAAAGGCCTTGAGAAAACAGTCAGTATCTTACCTAAACTTTGGACCTCCCCAGTGCTGTATGTGATAATTATCTAATATTAGATATAATAGCTGTCTGAGTTAGTGCCTAATGAGGGAATAGTCAGTGTCTTATCTAAACTTTGGATCTCTCCAGTGCTCTGGTTTAGTGAAGATGTATTGATTTTTAGTTGACTCATCCTAAAGGATTTAAAAAATCATTACATAAAAGCATTTTATCAGGCAAAGGTTTAAAACTAAATATTTAAACTGAAGTAGGATTTTATCAAAAGGTAGAATAGACATGCAACTGTCTCTTCCACAGTGGGATCAGTAGAAATCATCATTCCTGATTAAGCTATGGTAGAACATGGTAAGTAAGAAAATAAGACTTCTAGATTGAAAATGTTGACCCCAATGTCAAGATTGGATGTTGACCCCGATGGAAAGATTGAAGGTAAAAGGCAAATGTGATGGCCATTAATGAGATGGATGGATAGTGTCATGGAAACAACAAACATGAATTTGGACAGAGTCCAGGAGATAGTGGAAGATAGAAGGGTCTGGCATGCTGTGGTCCATAGGGTCATGAGGAGTGAAACATCTGAATGGCTGAACATCAGCAAGACTGAAGATGGTGGGAGTGAATTTATCTTTCTTCCTTTTTTGTATTTGTTTTGCAGCCAGTCACATGTCCCTTGGAATTCTTCAAATTCAGCATTGAAGTGATTTCCTCAATCTCTCCTGAGGTTGTCCTGAATAAACTATATTAAAATCCAGGAAACTCTTGACATGATGCATTCTCTTTTTATTCAGTTTTGACAAGTAATAATAATATGGTCAGCAGCTTCTCTGGATGCTCTGGCAAGGAACTTTTTTGCTTTATATTTCATAGTACATTACAGCTTTTTTATAACATCTGTCACATTAAACAGTGTCTCAAAAGACTTTGCTGAATTAAATAGTATTTGGCAGTAGTCTGTTTTATAAATTATTGAAAACAGCAGAGTAGAGACAAGCCACAGGGAATGTTTTAAATCATCCCGTCTTAGGACCAATAAGAGGAAAATAAAAAAGGAACAGGTTGTACTCAAAAGAATGCTTATAGATAAACAGCAAGTCTCAAGTGCATCTAGAGAAATGCTGACCCTGCTGAGACTATTTGACTCATCGTTAATAAAGTGACTTTTATCATGGGCTCCACAGGTAGTTGAAGCTGAGTATTCATTGTGGACATTGACACACATTTTTCACTAGCATCATGTCATGCTACATCAGCATCCCATTGTCACAAAAAGAATGACTATAAAGAGTGACCGCTATGTCTTTTAAAAATTAATATTTTATTCACCTAATGTGTTTCATGTCTTCAAAAATATGAAAAAGGGAGATAGTGAGAGAGACAGAGAAGTAGGAGAAATCAACCAGCAACATCAAAGAAAGCTCGAGTCATTAATGTAGTGAGTTTCCATTGGAAAGATGAAAGGGAAGTAAAGGGGGAGGAAGGATTGGAAGGGAATGGAAGGTGGGAAAGGCAAGGAAGGGAGGGAAAGAAAGGTAGGGAAAAGAGAGGGAAGCAGAGGAAATGAAAAGAAAGAGGACAGAAGAGGAGAGGAGAGCACAAAAGAAGAGAAAAGAAGAGAGGAAGGAGAGACATGGAGAAGAAACTCATCTAGAAGAAAGACTTGGAAAAAAGGAGAGAAATTATAGAAACAAGTTTGGCAAATAGATGAAGATCAGAAGAAAAATCTTAAAAGGGGTCAAAATATGTTTAAAGAAACAGTCTTAGTTTTCATGAAATGGAGTAGGCCAGAAAATCAGATTTTTTAAAGATGGATGTTTAAAAAAAGGTAACAAAATCATTTGGTGCTCAGTGTTTCAATTTTAGCTGAAATATATTGACATAAGTGAAGCTGTTTGGGGATCTGGCATTAGGCTTCCTATGAATGTTGAGTAAAATAGGATAATTGTCTTCACAGATATGAATGATGAGGCAAATACTGTCACAGGTGAAGAAGATGAAAATAAGACAAGTTGCTTATTATGTATTAGTCTAATATGTGCCTGAAAACCTTGATACTATAGATAGAAACCATAGAAGTAAATAGGTAACAATGTGCATTATTGCATTAAATTGCAGAGCATTAAACTCTGACAAGAAAAAAGTACCCCAAGGTACATATTACTTGGAGATATTATGCATGCCTCAACAATGCAAATTTAAATGAGAAGTGCCAAGAAAGACTTTAGGAAGTTTTGAAAGAAATATTCCCAGGCTAAATGCAATAATGGTTCGTGGAGTCAATATGAAGTGTTATTACAAAAGTTTATGAGTAATAAAATTTCAGTGGAAATGACTAGACTGTTCTTTTCCCGGAATACACAGCAAGACCCTTTGCCTTCAAGGAGCTTATACTGCAATATAATCTTGCAAAATAACCACATATCCCTAAACCTACATCTTAATGTACTTAGTAAATCATCAAAAGATGTGGTATATTGGAAAAAGCACTAGGTTTGAAATGAGAGGATCTGGATTTTAATTCTAACCTGCCACTTACTAGCTATATGACATTAAGTAAATTGCTTAGCCTCTCTGGTTCTCATTTTCTTCATTTATAAAAATCAAGGGGTTGTTGTGTGACACATTGGAAAGACCTAGAGTTAGGAAGACCTAAGTTCAAATCTTCCCTCAGATAACTCACTAGCTGAATGCCTCTAGGCATGTCATGTATTCTCTATTTGCTTCAGTTTCTTTATCTGTAAAATGAGAATCATAATAACACTCAAGCTGCAGGGAGAATAAAAACTGGTAATATTTGTAAACTATATTGCAAACCTTTAATGGCTATATAAATACTTATTATTATTATTTCTGTTGTTGTTGTTATACTAGATAAATTCTAACGTACCTTACAATCCTAAATCTAGGTTCCAATTGGTATATAATCAATGCAAATCCACAAACATAAGGATCACATCATAAAACCTGACTACTCTCTCTAAATGCAAATAATTACTCATGAAATTTGTGATTTCATTCTGTGTTGGAAGGTTAAGAAATAATGGTAGAGGACATATATTATGCACTGATTTCATAGTGCAGACTTCAGAACAGGCTCCCAATTATAGTACAGTGGCATGGTAGACTTTGAGTTTCCATAACAGATTTATAGTTCCATGTGCAATCATCTTTTTTATTATACTATATTATAAAAATGTGTGTTTTATTCCATAAATTAAAAATAAAATAAATTTTCAAAAAAATTATGCAAATTAAGTATTTTATTTAATTATTAAATAATCATAATTACTTAATAGCAAGTCCCCATTCACAGGATTCTGAGTCCAAAACTAAAGTATTTGAATGGATCTCTGAGCTCATAAATGTGGATCTTCCCTCCAGCCATGCATTGTTCTCTCTGCATTATCTACTTCCATTCCTGCTATCCTAGGCAACTCTTACCTATGTTGGTTCATAAGTTCACCACAAAGTGGTCCAATTTTTTGGCAGTCTTACTTTCAGACAGACAGACTAGATAGATAGATGGATGGATGGATGGATGAATAGACAGACAGACACAGACAGATAGATAGATAGATAGATAGATAGATAGATAGATGGATGGATAGGGCATTTATTAAGCACTTACTTCATGCCAGACACTGTGCTAAACACTAGAGATACAAAAACAATAAGACAGACCCTACTTTGAAAGAGCTTGCATTCTAATAGGGGAAGAATAACATATAAAGGGGTAGATGTGAATAATGATAAAGAAGGCAAGGCAATCAATATGGAGATAGTACAATTTGGATTTTGAGCCAAAGAAAGGAGGCAGCATGGCTGTATTTCTGATGATATGGTGGTTCCTGACAAGCATTCACCACTCCAGTTGGTCTTAAGACATAGTCATCCTCAGAAGGACAAGGTAGCTGATGTAGAGGTGGAGCACACAAGAAAGTGTTATCCTCTTGACATAAGAATGGAGTGGAATGGACACCAGTGGAGCACACATGATATCCTTCAGTTATTCTTTATTGTGATATGTCCACCTTCATGCATTTAAAAATAATATTCTTTATTCTGGTTCTTCCTTATTGTTCCTTCACCTCTTTGTTTCAACCTATGCATCACATGTGTACATATACACATGCATGCACAAATGTCCACTTCTTATGTGCCTGCACAATAACATCTGTGATACCTATTTTGAATTCTTTGGTCACTATGGTGTCCATGAAGTCACATAACAACATAAATAGAATATTGTTATCACAGATATGAAGCTTTGCTTCTGAGAGTTATCTGGGGCTTTTAAAGGAGCTTCAAAGTTTCTGCTTGTAGTATTTGTCCAGGCATAGTTATTGTTGAATGAATTCCTAGGGTTGTCCTTCTAATTGTTTATCATAATTTAGGTAACAAGTGTCCTTCATCCACATAGTTTTGTTCATTTTGATAATTAGATAAATCACTTTTGAACTCTTTTTAGATCTCTTCCCTTGAGGGACTGCTATACCTTAAGGTTTGATTGTACCCAGGCCAATGTCATAACATTGGGAGGGGCATTGGGAGGCCCTCACCTTGTCTGAAGAATCTTTCCCTTACTTTTAAAATAAAGCTACTGATGCATTGAGTTTCATGAGCCTCTGTGTTTGCAAAGAAGAGTATAATACCTTGAAATCTGCATTTTCCTCTGTATGGGGTCAACCAGCCAGATTAGTAAGAGGTGCTGAAAGTGAACAATGAACTAGACTCTTTGGTTTTAGAAGTTTTAGAATTGTATTAGCTAATCAATTACTAAACATTTGCATGCTGAACAATCTGCTCTCCTAGAATTTCTTTGTCAATCAAATATTGGCAGATATTCTTCAGTTCTACTAAATCTCCAAATATTTTCATTTATGTATAAGAATCAAAGTGCATTGATTATGCCATTCACCCTCAAAAGAAATTACCTTTGTCAGACAGGAATAAATTGATTTAACCATTCAAACATAACTAGGTTTCAACACATGCTGGACAACTCCTATTAAAGAAGTTTCCACTAAATGTGACAAGAAGTCACTGAAAGCCAGGTACTGTGCTAGGCCCTGATGACCTAAATGCAAATCCAAAAATTATAATATCTTCCCTAAAAGAGCTCAGGTTTTATAATATAACATAATAATATTGTATAATTTTGTTTTAAAATCTATAACTTGTATTAGACTCTTCTCACTAGACCTCATATACATATTGTGCTCTCCTGGCCTCACTGCCTATATAATATTACTTCTTATGTCTTTTTGTTGGACAATTTGAATTCATTAAGGAAAAGCATATTTTCAAGAGGTCCAAGGACTTATGTACTGAAAATTGTTTTTAATTTTAATATTTAATCTACTAATTTGTATAGTTAACTTTGAAGCTATCTTTTCTCTATAGGATACCATTTAATAAATGATTACTCCAAAGGCCTGAATGAGTTTATGTAATTTCCAACAGTGCCCAGCTCATTCATGGAGAGCAGTTTATGTTCTCTAAGAACCTCATTCAACATAATGAATAATTCCTTTTAGTTTTTATGTGTCCTTTTAAGTATCACATCCATTTCTTTTTCCTGCTAATTTCATTACTCATTGACTTACTTACCCACCAATCTAATAATTATTCATAATTTTTGCTTCAGTAGTCAATGATCATTTTACCCAATTACTAGTGCTTTCCACTACTCACCTAAAATAATAAACACTGACATAATGCACTAGCATTTTGTAGTTAGGAATTTTAAACAGAAAAGAAGAAAGTGCATTTTAATGTTAGTCATCCAGAACCAGGATTGGCTATTGTACTTGACCTGAATCCTTTCAGTTTTTAGTGATGTCTCCATTTACAGTATTACAATCATTGTGGGTACTATTTTTTAAAATTTGCTGTCTTTTCTTTACATTAGTTCATATGTCTCCCCATGCTTCTTTGAACTCTTAATATTCATTGCTTGTTATAGAATAATTATGATTCATAATATTAATGGATCCATATTTGCCTAGGCATTCCCCATTTGGCACAAACATAATTTGTTTCCAACTTTTTGCTACTACAGAGAAAACTTCTGTAAATATTTTGATACATGTATGGAATCTTTCTGTCACTTTGGCAACTTTTGTACAATGTTCTAAACTATTTTTAGCATATGTGTACTAATTCACAGATTAGTCAACAGTGTATCTTCTTACAATGCATTAGATATTTCCATCTTACACTGTACCCTGATTCATATACAAATTAAAATATTTGGACATTTAGCAAAAGGGAAGAATATTGGCTAATATTTGTTTGACAAAGAACTTCTTGGAAAGCAGATTACTCAGCATGCAAATTCATAAGATAGAAGAAAGGTAAATATGTTACAAAAACAATTAAGACTAAGAAATTAAATGAAAAATTTTGAGTCAGGAATAGACAAGGTTTTTGTATGTAGGCTGTAAGATTTATTATATATGTATGTGTACATATGTATGCATATATATACATCTATATATACATTTATGAATTAAAAACACTTGTGGAGAGTGCATGTGGAGAGCATGGGTAAAATTAGGAGTCAAAAGAGATAATAAAATTAACATTTCAGAGACAAAAAACAATCCATCATTCCTTTGTTAGTAAATTGATGACTATTTTTTTCTTTTTGAATAATTCTGGGTAATTTGATAATTACTTTTTTATAGCAGTTTGAGGCCTAGTAATTTTATGGCCCCCTATTTTCATTATCCTCCTTTAGAGTCTATACGTTTTATTCTTGCAAATGCATTGTATTATTCTAGTTAGTTCTATAATATATATTTTTGACAGTTTGATTTTCATGACAATATACATAAATATTAATTTAAGCAGTATAATCATTTTGTGATTTGATATTTTGGTACAACCAATCATGTACCACTGGATGTCTCCCTAATTTTATTTTCTTTTATTTCCTCAAAAAGTGCTTTATAATTACACTTATATAAATTTTATGTGTTTTTATACATTAAGTAACCATTTTATTAACATTTGGAATAGAATCTTTCTTAATGGCATTTCTTCCTAATTTTGTTATCATGGTACCTCATAGATGTGCTATTGATTTTTATAATTTTATATACAGCTATTTTAGTGAATCTATTAATTGCATCAATTAGTTTATTGCCTCATTCATTGAGATTTTAATATCTTCTCTATACATATTTCTATCCTCAGTTTCTTCCCAGTAAGTTTATTCCTATTGGCAAGATTTCTAGAAATTTGACAATTAAGTTGCAAATTACTTTATTCCTATCAAGAAAAGTTCTTTTGTTTCTCTTTTGCAAAAAAAAAATACTAAATTTTCATTTTAAATGTTCATTTTGATCATCTTAAAAGAGAGTCTTTCTATGTCTTTTTAAGATTTTTTTTTAATAACAGAGGGTTTTCTCTGAGATTCCTTTCAACTAATAGGCTAATTGACTACCTATTCTGCCAATGCATTAATTTTACTCTGGCTTCAAATGACAGTTATATTATGTCATCTTTATTTAAGAAAAATTATAGATTGGACAAAGAAAAATATGAGAAAAACAAGAAAAATGGTGGTTGTTTTCTTTTTAAGAAAGATAAACTTTTACCTGTTCTTAGACGTATGATCACATTTCAAAATCTATTTCAAGATTCAATTCTGCTACTGTCAGTTTTCCTCATCAATATTAAATGATTTTCAAATGATTTTCAATATTAAATGATTTCTTCCTTATAGTTCCTACTGTTCCTACACTTATTTCAAGAGCAGGTCAAGAAATATAAGTTCTAAAAGAGATCAGGGCAATTTTTTTTTTATTTTGCTGCTGACATACATTGTTCCAAAAGGAGAAAAGGTAAAATACATTTGACCCTAAGTATCTTAAATGATGGCCTGTCAGATTAGGAGTTCACTTTGGTAAAACATGATGCTCCCAAGGTACAGTGACTCCAGGGAAATGCCTTTGGAGCTTTGGTTGTTCAATATTTTTATCAATGACTTGGAGAACGGAATAGATGCCATCATCATTGAATTTGTATATGACATCAAGCTAAGAGTAATTGCTGAAACAGTGGATGACAGTGCCAACATTCAAAAACTTTGATAGCCTGAGATATTGGGCTAAATCTAATAAACTGACATTTAATAGGGATAAATGTAAAGACTGTTGTAGTGGTATTCCTTGCTTTGTAGCCATCTAGCATCACCAGGAGAATAAATTAGCGATTTAGGATTATTCAGAAATGATGTACTGTATTCTAAAAGCTATCTAACATACTCTCATCTTATTCAATTTAAAGCTCAGTTCTATATCCATCTGAAATATTTTTAAAAATTATAAGTCAAAATACAAAATCTAATTTATGCACAAATCAAAAAAAGAGAAAAAGATACATGCACTAAAAGGACTCACTCAGTAGGCTGACCATCCAGTTACATGTCGTGATCTGGGCAATGTGCATTCTTAATCTACTTGGGTTTACTGAGTCAACTTCTCTTCAGTTGTTTAAGAGTTTATTCTGGAGGCAATTGCGCAGGCATTCTTTTTACCTTTCTTTGTATGACAAGTGCTTTTCACAGTGTCTCATATGTTGTAAATTCTCTTTTTATTTGCATTTATTTATTTTTAGCTTCAACATTCACTTCTATAAGATTTCTGAGTTCTAAATTTTGTCTCTCTCCTCCCCTCAACCCAAGAGAGAGTGCAATCTGATATAGGTTATACGTGTACAATCATTTAATCATATTTTTACATTCATCATGTGGTAAATGAAAATTAGAACCAAAGAGCAAACCATAAGAAGAAACAAAAAGAAAAGAGAAAATAGTATGTTTCCAGCTGCATTCAGACCCCATAATTCTTTCTCCAGATGTGAATAGCATTTTCCATCATGAATCTTTTGGAGTTGTCTTAGATCCTTGCTTTGCTTGAAAAGAGTTAAGTCTATCAAGGTCAATCATTGCTGTTGCTGTGTACAATGTTGTCCTGGTTCTGCTCATTTCACTCAGCATCAGTTCATGTAACTCTTCCCAGGTTTTCCTAAAATTTACCTGCTCATTATTTCTTATGAAACAATAGTATTCCATTACTTTTCTATACCAACTTGTTCAATCATTCTTCAATCAATGCGCTTCCCCTCAATTTAAATATCCTTTACCACCACAAAAAGAGTTGGTCTATACATTTTTGTACATGTGGGTCCTCTTCCATTTTTTAAGATAATTTTGGGATGCAGAACTAGAAGGGATATTGCTGGTCAAAGGGATATACATTTTTTATAGCCCTTTGGACATAGTTCCAAATTGCTTTCCAGAATGGTTGGATCACTTCACAACTCCACCAACAATGTATTAGTGTTCCAATTTCCCCACATCTTCTCGAACATTTATCATTTTACTTTTTTGTCATGTTAGTCAATGTGATAAATGTAATATGGCACCCCTGATTTGTTGAAATTTGCATTTTCTAATCAATAGCAATTTAGAACATTTTTCATATGACTTTAGATATTTTTCATTTTCTCCTTTGAAAACTGCCTAATCATATGCTTTGACAATTTATCAGTTGAGGAATGACTTGGATTCTTGTAAATTTAACTCATTGAATATATTATTATACATTTATTATTTTATATATTTATAATTTTTATTATATTTATAGGTGTGTATTTAATATATTTGTAATATCTATATAAGATATATAATTGGAATACACAAAGAAGAAACAAAATTATCACTCTTTGCAGATGATATGATGGTGTACTTAGAGAATCATAGAGAAACAAGAAAAAATTACTTGAAATAATAAACAACTTTAGCAAAGTTGCAGGATATAAAATAAGCCCACAAAAATCATCAATACTTCTATAAATTAGTTTATATTTAGAAATGACACCTTTATCCGAGACATTGATTGTAAAAAAATTTTCCCAGCTTTGTGCTTCCTTTCTAATCTTGATTCCATTGGCTTTGTTTATGCAAAACCTTTTTAATTTAATAAAGTCATAATTATCCACGTTAGATTTTATAATGTTCTATATCTCTTGTTTGATCATAAAATTCTTGCATTCTATACAGATCTGACAAGTAAACTATTCCTTGCTCTCCTGATTTGTTTATAGGCTTACACTTTATCACTAAATTTTATACTCATTTTGACTTTATCTTGGTATATACTGTATGCCTAGTTTCTGCCATACTATTTTCCAGTTTTCCTGGCAGTCTTTGTCAAATAGTAAGTTCTTATCCCAGAAGCTGTAGTTTTTGACTATCAAACAGTAGATTACTATAGTTATTGACTACAGTGTCATGGGTATCTAATATATTCCACTGAATATATTTAGCCAAATGGAAAAGGAGGCCAAACCATGGCAAAGGGCTCAAAAGTCAAGTAATTGGCTGGGAAAATGATCAAACAGAGGAAGAAAATCAGACTATAGAATCTTACTTTGGTAACAAAGAAACAGAGTGCTTGGCCACCACAAAGTTCCCCTTCTCAATTCTGCCACCACATGTTCTCTTCTCAGTTCTGCTCTTTCCTAGCTTGGGCTTCTCCTTGTACATGGTTATTAACTCTGTTGTTTTTTTCCCAGAAATTAGTTATTTTTAGTTTTAAACATTCATTTCCACAAGATTTTGAGTTCCAAATTTTCTCCCCATCTCTCCCCTATCCCCCACCACAAGATGTCATGCACAGTGATTACTCCTTCCCCCAGCGTGACCTCTTTTTTATCCCCCCATTTCACCCCCTCTTACTCTTTTCCTCCTTACTTTCTTGTAGGGCAAAATGGATTTCTATACCCCATTGCCTGCATATCTTATTTTCCAGTGTCATGTAAAAACAATTTTTAACATTTGTTTTTTAAAACTTTGAGTTCCAGATTCTCTCCCTTCTTCCCTCCTCACCCACCTCCATTTAGAAGATAAGCAATTCAATATAGGTTATACATGTGTAGTTATGCAAAACACTTCCATCATAGTCATATTGTGAAAGACCAACTGTGTTTCCCCCCATCTGGTCCTTCCCATCATTTTTTTCTATTTTCTCTTTTGACCCTGTCCCTTTTCAAAACTGTTTGTTTTTTATTATCCCCTCCTTTAACTGCCATGCCTTATATCATACCCTTTCTGCTCCCTTTCGCCCTTACTTTCCTGTAGGGTAAGAAACCTAATTGACTATGTATGTTATTCTCCCCTTAAGCCAAATTGATTGAAAGTAAGATTGACTCATTCTCTTTCACCTCCATGCTCTTCCCCTCCACCGTATCATCTTTCTCTTGCCTCTTTTATGTGAGAAAATTTACCCTATTCTATCTCATGAGACTTTTCTCAGTATGAGAATAGCTGAAGTGAATATATATGTATATATGTATATATCTATATATGTATATATACACATACATATATATATGTTTACATAGAGTGTATGGGTATATAAATACATATGTGAGTGAGTGTGTGTGTATATACATATGTGTGTGTGTGTGTGTGTGTGTGTGTGTGTGTGTGTGTATATATATATAAATATATATATATATATATATATATATATATACATATGTATGTATACATAGTAAGAGGGAACAGGATCAGTTAAATAGGAAGGGTTGATGTCTAAAAAATAAAATTAAGAGGTGAGACAGGAATATAATGAGAGAAGGAGATAGGGAAAGATAGAATAGGGTAAATCATCTCCTATAAAAGAGGCAAGAGAAAACAGTTACAATGGAGGGGAAGAACAGTTACAATGGAGGGGAAGATGAAACAGAATGGGTTCACCCTACTCTCAATGAATTTGTCTTAAGGAAGGAATAACATACACACTCATTTGGGTATCTTACCCTACAGTAAAGTGGGGGGGGGGGGAAGAGGATAAGAAGGGGGATCAAAAAAGGGAGGGCAGATTATGAGAGAGTGTACTTAGAAACACACACTTTTGAAAAGGGATAGAGTCAAAGTAGAATATAGAATAAGTGGGGGCAGAATAGGATGGAGGGACATATGATTAGTCTTTCACAATTTATCTACTATGGAAATGTTTTGCATAACTACACATGTACAACATATATTGAATTGCTTATCTTCCCAGTGGGGGTGGGTGAGGAGGGAAGAAGAGAAAGAATCTGGAAATCAAAGTTTTACAAACAAATATGAAAAAAAGTTGTTTTTTACATGCAACTGGGAAATAAGATATATAGCCACTAGGGTATAGAAATCCATCTTGCACTACTAGAAAGTTAAAGGGGGGAATGGGGGAGGATATAAGTGAGAACAGATTGGGGAAAGGGGTATTAAGTAGTCTTGCTATTTTGGGGTGGCAGCTAGGGGAAAGATGGGGAGAAAATGTGTAATTCAAAATCTTGTGGAAATGAATGTTGAAAACTAAAATAAATGAGACTTAAAAAAGAGATTAGAAGGGAAGCAGAAATCTGGGAAACAATTTTTACAAGCAGTGTCTCTGATAAAGGTCCCATTTCTAAAATATATAGAGAAGTGAGTTGAATTTATAAAACAAGTCATTCCCCAATTGACAAATGGTCAAGGAATGTGAAGAGACAGTTTTCAAAGGAAGAAGTTAAAGCTTTCAATACTCATATGAAAAAATATTCTTAATCACTATTAATTAAAGAAATACAAATTCAAATGACTCTGCAGTACCACATCAAACCTGTCAGATTGACTAATATGACAAAAGAGGAAACTGATTAATGCTAGAAAAGATGTGTGAAAATTGGAACACTAATGCATTGTTGGTGCAGTTGTGAATTGATCCAGCTGTTCTGGAGAGCAATTTGGAACTTGTCAATGGCAAGCACAGCATTAGTTCACACTTGTTTCAGCTATTGAATTAACACTTTGTTTCAGTTCAAGTTTCTGTTGAGCCTTGTATCAAATACGTTAAGAAACAGAACTGTGAACTCCACAACTTGTGAACCCCAGAACTCATGAACTCCTGCAAAGGGAAGGGGAGGAGCTAACAACCATATATAAGGAGTGGCCCTCACTAGGGACAACAGAACTGAGAAGAGGAATCTTGTGGTGGCAGAGTCAAGAAGGAGAAAACTTGTAGTATCCTGGCACTCTGTTTGTCTGTTCTGTCTGTGTTGATGTTTGTTTGTGACACTGTGTACAGAAGCCCTGGGGCCTTACTGGAAGCCCTGAAAGAGGATTTATAGAGGTCCTGCGACTTTACTGATAATTTGTGCTGACCTCTTGGACCTTGTTTGTGGGTCTGTGTTGATTTCTATGTTGATGATTTGTATTGAGTTCTCAGACATTGTTGGTGGGTCTGAGTTGATTTCACAAGAAGATAGTGAATTGATAATGGTGCTGGCAATGTGCATGAATATTACTGTGGCTCTGTCAAGCTCTTTCTTCCCAGAAACAGGAACTGTGAAGGACTTGATGTGGACTGGACACTGAGTTTCAGTATGGAATGGGAACTATACAAAGAACTGGACAAGAAGCTGGACAAGGAACTGGGAGCTGCTTCCCTTTGAACCCAGGTGATAATTGGACCTGGGACCATGGAAGAGTAACCATGGAAACTGAGAACCAGCCTCAAGTCAAGCTGAAAGAAGACTTTACTTGGATACCATGTACTGAGTGAGAAGATTATGATTTACTGTGACTTAGGGGTGGAAAACTTTCACTTTTTTACTTTGTGATCTTATTAAGGATTTTGTGATTGACCAAATCAGCAGTTCTCAACCTGTGGGTTGCAACTCCTTTGGGGGGGTCAAATGACCCTGTCACATGGGTCGCCTAAGACCATTGGGAAACACACATTTCTGATGGTCTTAGGAACTGAGACACTGCTCCTCTATCTGTCTCCAGGTGAGTCCGCCCACATGCAGGTACTCCCACATACGAGTATTAAAACATCGCGGCATCAGGAAGGTTGAGAACCACTGGACTAAATGAATGCACTTTGTTTAAAACTATGTGACTACTTTGGTGAAAACTATGAGGCCATTTTAGTGATAAGTTGTTGAGTTGTGACAGGCATAATGCTGTATTTTGATTTTCTGTGATAAGTTGTAACATTGTGAATGTTGTATTTTGATTTTCTGTGAATGCTTTGCTCTGATTTGTTATTGAATAAATAGAGAGTTCACTATGCTATGTAATCAGAAACTTGAAAGCTATTCCTAGCATCAGTCCTCTGAAAAGCTGTTTGTGCTTGGCTTTACAGAACTATGCTCAAAAGCCTATAAAATTGTGTATACCCTTTGACCCAAAAATCCTACTTCTACATCTCTCAACCAAAGAGATTATAAAAATGGGAAATGGGACCTGCATGTACAAAAATATTTATAGCAGCTCTTTTTGTAGTGGCAAAGAATTAGAAATGGAGGAAATGTCCATCTGTCGGGAAATGATGCAACAAGTTGTGGTATATGGATTTAATGGAATACTATAGTGCTATAAGAAATGATCAACAGGCAAATTTCAGAAAAACCTGGAAAGATTTATATGAACTGATGCTGAGCGAAATAAGCAGAGCCAGTAGAACACTGAATACAGTAACACCCACATTGTGCAATGACTGATCTTGATAGACTTAGCTCTTCTCAGAAATGCAAGGGTCTCAGACAATTCCAAAAGTCTCATGATGGAAAATCCTATCCACGTCCAGAGAAAGAATTTTAGAATCTAAATGCAGATGTAAGCATACTATTTGCTCTCCTTTTCTTTTGTTGTTCTTTTTTCATTTCTTCTTTCTCATGGTTCCTTCCATTTGTTCTAATTCTTCTTTACATCATGACTAATATGAAAACATTTTAATATGAATGTATAACTAGTACCAATCAGTTACATGCTGTCTTGGGGAGAGGGGATTATATTGACAAAGAGAAAATTCAGAATTCAAAATCTTATGGAAGTGAATGTGCAAACTAAAAATAAATAAATTATTAGAAAAAAAATTTAATTTAAGCTGGGAAAAAACTGCCTCTATCAATTTTTTAAATTGGTACTTCAGTTGGTATGAATAAGTAAGGGAGAGTTGTCATTTTTATTATATTAGTTTTGTCTACCCCTGAGTAACTGTTATTTTTCCAATTTTTTAAATTTGACTTTATTTGTGTGAAAAGTGCTTTGTAATTGTGTTCATATAGTTCTTGGGTTTTTTTGGCAGGTAGACTCCTAAATATTTAATATAGCCTATAGTTTATTTCAATGGAATTTTTCTTTCTATCTCTTGTTGTTCGGCTTTGTTGGTAATATATAGAAATATCAATGATTCATGTAAGTTTATTTTGTATTCTTCAACCTTGCTAAAGGTGTTAATTACTTCAAGTGGCTTTTTAGCTGATTCTCTAGGATTTTCTAAAATACCATTATATCATCTGCAAAGAATGATAGCTTTGTTTCTTCATTCCTTATTGTAATTCCTTCAATTTCTTTTTCTTCTTTTTATTGCTAAATTTAAAATTCCTAGTACAATATTGAATAAGAATGGTGATAATGGAAATCCTTGTTTCACCCTTGTTCTTGTTGGAAAGGCTTCTAGCTTATTCCCATTACAAACAATGCTTGCTGGTAGTTTTGGCTAGACAATTGTAAAGCCAATCATGAGCAGCTCTCCTGAGGACTGCTGCTGTGAATAACATTAAGATTCTGATTGCATAGTATAGTGAACTTTATTTATTTAGCAATAAACTAAAGCAAAACATTCACAAAGATATCACATAACAACTTATTACTAAGGTGGTCACATGATCTTAAACAAAACACATCATTCAGTAAGTCACAATCTTATCAATCAGTATTGAGTACCCAAGCGAAGTTTCATCCTTAAGTAGAAGTTGGCTTCCAATCATCCTTAAGCTAATCATTCTTAAGGAGTGATCATCCTTAAATCAATCATCCTTAAGAGATAAAGAAAAGTACAAAGGCCATCCATCCCTAGGTCACAATTAAGTTACAATATTTTCAGTCACTACTAAGTACCCTGTTAAGGGGTCATGGGAATTACAAAGGCCATCTAGCCCTAGGTCACAAGTAAGGTGCAATCTCATCAGTCAGCACTGAGTACTCAAGTAAAGGTCCTTTCATCTTAACTGGAGACTGACTTCCAAACGCCATGGCTCCTCTTCCAGGCTTCCAGTTCTTGCCTGGATTCACAGGTAGGCAGCTATGTAATTGCAGCTCAGGGCGACTAGTCAAAACCCTTCACAGTTCCTATTTCTAGGAAGACAAAGCTTAGCAGAGTCACAACAATATTTAAACACATTAAGCTTAGCAGAGTTTCAACAATATTCACACACATTGTGGGCACTGTCATCTTAATTCACTTTCTGTCTGACAAAGTAACACAAACCAACAGACAAAGCTTCTGTCTGAGAAATCAAACACAAATTAGCAGTAAAGTCCCAGGACTTCTGTAAACAGCAGTAAAGTCCTCTTTCAGGACCTCTGTAAATAGCAGTAAATTCCTCTCTCAGGGCTTCTGGATAAACAATAAAGTCCTCTACCAGAGCTTCTGGAGGAGCAGTAAAGTCCTCTTCTGGAACTTCTATCTAAAAACAACAGACAATGTTTTTGTCTGACAGAGCAACAGACAAGAGTGCTATAGAGTGATGAAATCACAAGCATTATCAATATCAGTCTGCTTGGTCCCAGTGCATGCATGCCCATTTATCTGCTCTTCTCCTTCCTGTTCCACCCTTCCTGTTGCATCCTTCTTGTTGTGTAAGTTCCTCCCACCTGGGGATCCATGTGACAATATTAGGCCTATTAAGGGCAGGGAAAGTCTCCAAACTCCTTAAGGCCTTTTAAGGGCAACACAATGTATACTGTTTCCAACAAAGACTTGATATAATCACAAGCAGGACTCAAATACACTTGAATAGCTGAAAGAAAGAGCTTGAGTAGTACTTTGCCTGGAATTAAAACAATACTTAACCTTTTAACATAAAGATGCAGTTCTCTAGAGTTATAAATATCTTCTTTTATTCCATTTGGTCAATTCTACTTTTTAAGGAGTTCTCTTCAGTGAATTTTTGTACCTCTTTTTGGTCCATTTTGTCAATTTTCTACTTTTTAAGGAGTTGTATGTACTGTTTTCCATTTGGCCAATTGTAAATGACTTCTTAAAGAAAATATACATAGGGTGTGAATGTAAGTCTTAGAAGTAATATAGAAATCTTTAATTTTGTTCACTTTTTAATCATGGGCCATATTCTATAGCATACTATTCACCACATCATTAAAGTAGTATTTTATCAAGCTATATCATCCACTTATCTTAGAATTGTACTTCTTCATCATCCATAACAACAGATGTTGACATATAAGTTGCAACTCTGTTTATGGTGGACTCTTTGCCTGTTCTCATCATGAGCACTGCAAAGAGATGACCAAGAATTTCATGCACTGTGTGTTTTTGTTTTGTTTCTTTTTTTGCCCATAGACTCACTGCAACAAGAAATCCAAAAAATTCTTCATTCATTCCTTGAGGATTCTGGGAGACATTTTTTCTAAGAAGCTTCAATCTCCTTACATCTTTTGGTTTCATTTATAAGGAATCTATAATCATAGGATTATAGCACTAGAGCTGAAGTTGATCTTAGAGACCAAACCCTTCCTTTTACAGATTAGGAAGCTAAGACTCATGAAAGTTAAGTGAATTGCCCAAGGTCACACAGGCAATAAGTTAAGATCAAAGGTAAGATTTGAATCCATGGCTTTTGACTCCAGAGTCAATGATCTTTCCACTCTAACAATCTGCTTCCAATGTTTTGATCTATGTGCATTACAATTCTTCCAGATCTTGTTTGGGACACTTAAATAAGAAAATAACTTTTAGAGTACCTAGAGTTAAATTATTCTTTACAGATGGCTCAAAATGGAATGATCACAGCACCCTCTTCACTATTCCTTTCACTCCTTAAATGTCATTGCAGAAGTAAAGGGGAAACATGTAAGATTGAGGAGCTCAATTTTATCAGTTCCTCCAGAAATAATCACATCTTGGTGAAGAGACTCCTGCTAAGCACACTTAAAAGAGAATAATATACAGACCAACACATCAATTTAAACATTTGCAATGAGAAATATGACTATACATCAAATCAGAATACTGCTCTGACCAAAATATTCTTCCCTACTAATGAGTAATGGCAGATAATGAGATTGCTAGGTGAATGAGGAAAAAGTTGAATTCTCATGAGGAGTAGATTCACCAACAATCAGTCAACAAGCATTTTTTTTATCTATTCTACGTCAGGGACTGGCTAGGTGCTGTAGATTCAAAGAAAAAAAATCTAACAGTTCCTGCCCTCAAGGAGCTTGTGTTCTATCAGAACAATCAACATGTATATATAAAAATATATATATAAAACAGATACAAATTAAATACAAGACAATTTGGCTGTATGGAGGTACAAGTAGTTGGGACATGAGGAAAGGTTTCATGTAGGAGGCAGAGCTTCAGCTGTGTTTGGAAGAGCAGGAAGGAGGAGAGGAAGGGAAAGTTCACTCTAGGTATATAGAAGAGGCAGGAGAAACAGTGTTCTATGTGAGGAAGAGCAAAAAGGCCCATCTGGCTGACCTAGAAAGGGCACCAATGTATTTATATAAGAACATTAGCAAGGTATATTGGGGCCATGGTGTGAAGAACTTTAAATACTAAGAGGGTTTACATTTGATCTTAAGGGTAACAGGATTCATGAAAGTTTAGCGGTGCATTAAGTCGGAATCAGGAAGGCAGATGACAAAAATGATCCAGGACTGGACTGGCAAAGTGTGAATACAAATAGTACAAGGGACCTTGCACAAAGCAAGGTTGCAGTGCTTTCCTATATCCTCAAGATCAAGAAGGGAGGAAAGCAAAGTCAGAAAAGAGGTGATGGCCTAGGACAATACCAAAGCACAGAGTGATCGGAGGTCCCAGTGAGAATGAAGAATAAGTTTAGGAGAACTACAGCATAGAGAGATTAATTTTGGAGTTCTTGCTTATGGAAAAGGAATGCTTATGATTAAGAGCCAAGTCAGAGTATGACCTCTATGAATCTGAAGTAGAATGGAAGGCTAGGTCATAGGGGTTGTGGAGGATAAACAAGTGGGAAGTTCAGGAGCTTGAGGGGAAAATTAATGTTGCTATCCACTACTTTAAGAAAGGAGGCTTAGGTGAAGAGAAAGACTGTGTGACAGATATTGAACTCTTTGAGGAAGGAGAGAAAATGGCTTGGTAGCCAATAAGTAATGGCTGCCAAGATCTAGATTGAGTAGAATTTGCATGGTATGATTCTCAAAAGAGAAGAGGTGGTTGAGTGATAGAAGCACAGGTAAAGTTTGGCAATAGGGAGTAAGAAATGTCTATGCTCCCTCTTTTAGGAAAATTATATTGAAAGGTGTGCAAAAGTAGTTCTGGGCCTGGAGAGCATGACCAAGGCTGCAATATCATCTAGGGAAAGCTAAGCCTCTATGAGTGCTAGAATATGGAAAAAGCAAGAGGAAAAAATTTAAAGTAAAGGGAAGTTTGTTAATTGAAGAAGAGGTATTCTAGAGTTTACAATGAAAGTGGCAGGCAAACTAAATAAGAAAACAAGTGACAGAGATTGGAGAGAAGAATGACTTAGTCTCAGGTAGTTGACAATTAAGTATCATAGGGATTGGAAAGGGAGAGAATAGTGATTGTTGCTTGCCATAGAGGATGTGAATAACTATAGTTTGGGAATGGAGAATGACTTTCAAATTTGATGGAGTTTTAAGGTGATTGTTGAAGATATCAGGTGAATTAGATAAAATTCTCTGCATCCTGGTGTTACCTCCTCTCCCCTCAAGTGCCTAGGCACCACCCTCAGTTACTCTTTTGGGAAGACCTTCTACTACCCAGCAGTGTAGACATCTAGGGCACTGGTTGGGGGTGGGGATATCAGTCATGAGCTACAAGGTCTTCCTTTGGAATTAGCCTTTTAATTGATCTTCATGCCTCAAGTTTCTATCCACTCCAATTCATCAGCTATTCAACTAACAAAATGATTTTCCAAAAGCATAGAGCTGAAAATGTCATCCTCCTTCAATCTCCACCAGTAAACACCAGCCAAAATAGAGATAGATAGATAGGTAGACAGACAGACAGACAGACAGACAGACAGATAGATAGATAGATAGATAGATAGATAGATAGATAGATAGATGGATAGATGGATGGATAGATGGATAGATAGATGGATGATAGACAGATAGAAAGATAGATGGATGATAGATAGACAGTAAGATAGATAGATAGATGGATGGATAGATGGATAGATAGATAGATAAATGAGAGATACAGAAAGACAGACATATATAATGATCAATCAATAAACATTTATAAGTGCCTACTACAAAAACAGGCAAAAGACAGAACCTGACCTCAAGGACTTCACAGTCAAATAAGGTAGACAATAAACAAACAAATTCCCGTAAATAGGCTCTAAACAGGATAAATAGGAAATAACTAACACAAAGGAGGCACTAGAATTAGAAGGATTTGGGAAATGGTTTCTGTCAAAAATGAGATTTTAGATGGGATTTGCAGGAAGCCATAAGGCAGAGATGAGTGGTGGGGAAGACAATGAGTTTAGTTTTGGATGTTTTATGTTTAAAATGTTTACTGGACATCAATTTGATATGTCCAAAAGGCAGATAGAGATGTGATATTGGAGGTCTGGATAGACTTTGGGGCTGAGAGTCATCAGCATAGACATGGTGATTGAATCTATGAGAGTTGATGAGATCAAGAGGGAAAAAAAGATCCAGAGCATAATCCTGTGGGATACTTTAGTTACAGGGCATGTTTTGAATGAGGAACCAGCTTAGAAGACTGGGTAGGAGTAGTCATTTAGCAGGAGAACCAAGAGAGAGTGATGCCCTGAAAATACGAAAAGAAGAGAGTGTCAAGGAGCAGGGGGTTATCAATAGTGTTAAATATTTCAGAAAGCTCTATTAGAATGAGAATTGAGCAAAGGCTAAAAGATTTGGGAACTAAAAGATCAATGATAACTTTGGAGGCAGCAGTTTTGATGGAATAATAAGGTCACAAGCTGGACAGGAGGTAAGAATAGAGTCAGAGGAGAGAAAATAAAGACACTAGTAGTATTCAGTCTTTTTTCATGTTTAATTTACTGAAACACTTTAATGTCTATGATTTCATTTTTATTTTCATACTGTCCAAGTTGATAAAGCAAGAATGCCTACATAAACAGAGAATGAAACAGGCAAGTGACTTAGCCAAGGCCACGTAGCTAGTCAATATCAGACCTTACCAAAAAAAAAAAAACACTTGCAGATCTAGGGCTTTTCCTACTAGACTGGAGTAAACCCTTCTCTGTACTTTTAAAAACAAAGCAATTCAGGAAATTCTTAACATGTTTGGTACAAATCAATCAATGTTTTCACCATTACAAGTCAGGTTTTCACTTATGCCCATTGCATAAATCAAAACAACTTCTGATAAAGTCACATTAACTGTCCCTTGGGATAATTTTTTTTCCTTCTGGTTTGGGAAACTAATTCCTAGAGAAGGAACAGAGTCTATATTACTTGAGGGTTAATGCAGGGTATGGAGCTCAGTATGGTGATCCCAAGAACAATAACAGCCTGAAAGGAAATAGGAGTTTGGAGGTTAATACATTTTAACTTTCAATAAATGTTGAAAAATTATATGGTAAGTTGCTCACTACTCCTAGTCCTACCATCCCTTGAAGGTACTTTCCTCTCCAAAGCAGCCAATCTTTTCAAGGAGTTTAGTCAGAAACAGTAGAAGAAATATTGGACAATAGGTATTGGGGATGTAAGGATTAAGTGAGAGTTGGTTGTTTTTCTCAGCATGTGAGATATATGTTTGTAGGAAGTAGAGAATGAGCCAGTGAACAACGAGAGAATGAAAATAAGTGATAGACAACATGACTAATGTGGAATATGTTTAATATGATCATACATGTATAGTCTATATCACATTGCATGCCTTCTTGTAGAGGGGGGAAAGAGGAAGGAGGGAAAATTAGAACTCAAAAACATAAAAGCAAATGTAGAAAACTAAAATAAATAAATAAAGAGAAAATAAGTGATAGGGTAACAAAGTCAGGTGGAGCAAACTGCCATAGATAATGGGAAGGAATGGGATTGCTTGAGCAGGTAGAGGAGTTAGTTTTGATAAGGAGTAAGACCATATCATCATGTTAAATACGGATGAGGGAGGAGATAGTGGCAGAAAGCATCTGAGTGATATATGATAAGAGAGAGGAGATAAGAAGTAGCCCATGTCAAGTGGCCTCAATTTTTTTAGTAAAACATTAGGCAAGTTTTTCAGCTGACAGAATCAAGGAGAAGGAAACCCATGGAAGGTTTGAAAAGGGATGAAAGGATTCAGAAGATCCTCTATGACAAAAAAGATGGTAAGTTGATAAAACATGTATAGAAGGATTACCTAGCACCAATGAGAGTGAGTTGAGATTGTATCACATAAATTTATATCTAACCAGAATGGTTGTTTAATTTTCACTACTTTTATCCACCAGCATATGTGTATGAGGGAGGGTGGTGAAGGGTGAGAGTGATCCAAGGCTGAGGCATGGCAGGAATTAATTTGAGAAATGATAAGAGGAATATGGAATCAAGATAGGACAACAATGTAGAGTTGAGCCTATTTATGAAGGGGTCAAAGAAAGAGAAAAGAGGAGAAAGCAGCTAGTATTGGGAAGGAGAAGAAGGACTGGGAAAAAATTGAAGAGTAAAGGGATTGGAGGTCACAGTATAGGTAAAGAGCAGGATTTTATAAAGGAAGGCAAATAGAGAACTGAAAAGTCTACAGATTATGGTCAGATAATGTAATTTCAGATTTCTTGAACAGAGAGATGGTACATTTGAAAGTGATGGCAGAATCAAGGGTATGACCATGTCTGTGTGTGGTTGAGTAGGATGGAGATGGAAGAGTAGTTCATGAGAAGAAAATAGGTTGAGAAATTGAGTGGTTAGGGTGTTAGAGAGAGAATCAATATGCATATTGAATTTCCATAGTAAGAGGGAAGAATTTGAGGTGTAAAGGAAAATTGTAAGCCATGAGGAATGAACTCAGCTCAGATGAATAGACATCAGCTGCTAGGATTTTTATTGGGTGGTAGATATGAGTAGCATGAAACTCAAAGGAAGAAGAGATTACTGAGTGATCGAGGTAGAAGAAGAAACTGAAAGTAGCAAAAAGTATTACAACTCCCCCTCTTTGACCAGTGAGCTGAAGGGAATGAGTAAAGGTACAGCAAGTACTGGAAAGGCTGGCCAAATTAGCTGTGTTATCAGGGGGGAGCAAAATTTCAGTATTAGCTAATAAATGAAAGGAATGGAAAAAGAAAAGATATAAGATGAAAGAAAGTTTCTTGCCTATGTAACAGGCATTCCATGGGGTACAATGGAAGGACTGGGTGGTGTCCAGTTGAAATTTTGGTTGAAGGGGGTGGGAATAAGGAACTGAGATGGTGGAGCATGTAATGGGTTTTGGATGATGACCTTCAGGGCATCATTAAAGATAATTGGAGTATGAAATATATGAGCAATCATGAAAATGTTTAGCATAGAATGAAGAGTGCCATTCCACTTCCCAAGTGGAGAACAGACTGAAGGCAAGTGCAGGATGAAATTATAGGCAGATTGTCAGATAATCAGATGAGAGGTATCACTTCACTATTCCTCTTTCTTCTGTAGGGTGATTAGGCAGGAAAGGGTACAGCAGGAGAGGCAAGTCAAAGCTGCATAGCAGGAGATAGGAGGCTTAGGACTCATAGTCATTTAATAGGTGCTTAATATGTTCCTGGCAGTGTCAAGTGTTATAAGTTTGAATATAAATAAGCAACAGAAACCCTGGCCTCAAGGATATGACATTTTAATGCGGGAAGGCAACACATAACTGGGGAGAGGGAGGTGATTGCATTGGCACGCTGTGAAGACATCCAGAATGTAGGGTTGAGGATTGGTTCTTGGCAAGATGAAATTAAAATCATCTTATCAGAGTCCAAGATAGTTCCAGGTGCAAAATCTGAGGTTTTTCTGGGGATGAAAAGGGAATAATGGCCAAAGGGTTTTCAGCAGGGTGTGCCTTCTGCTTAGAATTTAAAGCTCTCCATAACTTGACCTCTTCCTACTTCTCCATTTTTTTTTTACATTTAACTCTGTTCCATGTACTCTGTTATCAAGTAATACTAACCAACTTGCTATTTTTCACTCACAATACATCATTTCTTATCTCTGTGCTTTCCACAGGCTGATTCACACGACTAGAATGTGCTCCTTCCTCTTACTTTTCCTAACTATCTTCAAATCTCCTCTGATATCCCACTTTCATCAATAGGCCTTTCCTAATCCTCCAGGCTCCTGATGCCTTCCTCTCTGAAACTACCTCTGATGTGTTCTGTATATATCTTGTATTTACCAGCTTATTGGCATGCTGTCTTCTTGGTGTGAATGTGAGGTTCTTAAGCACAAGGAATTTTACCTCTTTTTGTATTTCCAGAACTTAGCACAGTGACTAGTATTTAGCAGTGATGAGGCAAAACAGAAAGGAGTGTTCAAGGCAGATAGAGCAAACAGGACGAAGGATGTGAGATATGAGATAAAATATAGTATGTGACCAATCAGAAAAGCTATCAATAAGACTATGCATTGATACCCCCACCTCCCACTTATGTGTACTCCTTTCCTGCCTCCCTTGTTTATCTGTATGCATTCACAAAGTGGCACTCTCCCTCCCCTTCCCTGTGCCCTCTCATTTTCTTAAACTGTAGCAGTTTCCCAGCCCTAATCCAGCTAAACTGTGTATAGAACACACATATAGCCTGGTTCAGTACTCTCTCTCCCATGGGGATCAAGGCCTCAATGGTGTTTGAACAGAGTACGAATAAACCACAATAAACGCATTTTTTTTTTAACTTGGAGATGGTGCACGTGAATTTATTCAAGATGCTGCAACCTACATGTCTATCCGTGGTCATTCTGGTAACCCCAACATTTGGGGGTGCCTTTGAACCACAACAGTAGGAACTTAATAAATGCTTATCAATCACTTGATTGATAGTTTTTATGTAGTAGAATGACTTCATTATTTTAATTCTAAATAGAACTATATAACCAAAGCTAAGAAAAATATCTATTTATTTTAGGTTAATTCCAGATAAATAGCTAACCTGAATGATTAAAGCTTGAAAGCACATATCAAATTTTACACTAACTTATATTAACTAATGATTACCTACTAAGCAATCCCTTTGCTGCCACTATCATTTAAGCACCTATTTTTAACCATTTAGGTACAATTTATAAACTAAACAAGACATTTCATAATAAATGACAGAAATCACTTATTTGAATATACTACTTTTAAATGATGTGATTGAACTTTTATGCTTTATATAGTTATGATTGTAGGCACAAAGCAAGGTCCACTTTAGATGAGTATTGTGTGTATAAGATGAGGTTACGGGGAAGGGAAATGTAGGTGGGAGCTATAGAGTGTTTAAAGCTTGGTAAATTCTCTATTTCCTCATAAACATTTTCCATAATGTTATATAAAAAAGAAAGCCATGTATTTTGTGGTAATGAAAGTTAGAAGCTAAGAGGTATAAAGTCATGGAAATATTGTCAATAATGTAAAACAAAATTCAAATCAAAAATCACAAAGTCTGAAGAATAGTTGGATATTAAGATTTAAAAGGTCCTAAGAAATCTGAAGAAAATGCTAAATTTCTTTGAGATGGTAATTGTCCTTATTATTTTGCCATTTTTTAAAATTGTCATTAAGCAGAGAATATAGACTTGTTGAACTTTGGAGCACAGGCCCAAACCAGCTGTAGATTGCTGAATGGGGTTCTTTATTCTGAGAAAATCTGGGATTGTGTCATTATTCTGTGTTTCCTTAGTGCTGCTTCAAAATATATTTTAATATTTTAACTAGAGTTACTGGAGTAGACCCTGAGACTTAAATATAAAAAGAAGAAATAACAAGTTATTAGGTCATTATCTTGCCCTCAACCAAAATTTACTTTTTTCTGGGAAGTAAAAGCAGTAGAGAAAGGACTATGGAAAGTGCTTGCCTATTAACTCTTAGTTATTCTTTTTCCCTTTCAGCACCATCCTTGATAGGTAATGTAAGGAAGGACTGGGCATCCCAAAATAGCATTGCCCTCTCATGGCAAGCACCTGAGTTTTCCAATGGAGTCATTCTGGACTACGAGATCAAGTATTATGAGAAAGTAGGTTGTATTTGGAGCTCCCAGAAAAAAAATACATATATACATTTCTATAATCATCAATGCATATATATATATGTGTATATGTGTGTATGTGTGTATTGTATGCATATATTTAGAATATTGCGATTTTGATACTGCATTAGATTATTTGACCAATTCCTATTTTTAGGCTTAATTGTTGTAACATATTTTCTTTTGATTTAATTGCAGTTTCCTATTCTCTTTTTAATTTGTTATTGATTCTTTCTTATTTTATGTCAGACTAAAGTAAAATATTTAAGATATTCACTTCTATTATGAACATACATGAAACTTTGTGGTATACTTGGAAATAGTATGCCCCCATCAATTCATATGTTGATTGCCAAACCACTGGAAGAATTTTACAAATGGAATCATCATCATTGTATAATCTGGAAGCAAACTAAAGTATCCCTATACTCTTTGCCGAAACTGTTGCAAGGTTTATGCATTTTTTACAATTGGGGAAATGTTGTGGTTGGGTTACTTGATAATAATAGTTAACATTTGAGTTAGTCATTTACATTGAAAGCGATGTCCCTTATAGATGACTCAGATCATAGATATTGTTCCCTTTTATATGCAAATAATGTACTAGACAGTCAGACTCAGAAAGATCTGGTTTCAAATATAGAGAAGGAGAGGATAAGGGTACTCACCTCCAGTAAATGTAATGATAATAATTTTCTTTTCACTGACTGCTGTATATTATATATATTTGTTTGTGTAGATATGTATGTATGTGTCTAATGTAGTATGTCTATATAACCATGGGCAAATAATTTAACCTCTCTGTTCTCTAAACAATGCTTTATGACTATAAATTTCAGATAAGTTACCAATCAGAATTGGTAGAGGAAGTTTCCTCTTAATAAAGTTCTACATATCAACAAGTCATATATCCAGTATATAAAATAGATAGGTAGATAGATGAATATATTTATAAACAATCAATAAAAAGGAAACTTTGGTCTTCTAGACTATTAGCCATATGTAGCAAGAGAATTATTAATTCTCCAAGAAAGTATCAATCAATATAGCATATATTTTGGCCCATGCAGCATTTGTTTCTGTGTGAATAAATTTTTCATGTAGTTTCATTTCAGGGGTGGAATAAAAAGATTTTGTGGAGCTTATTTTGAGAATGGCATGATCTATAGTTAATGAATTAAGCACAGAATTAGAAGTCAAGAACTCCTGAGTTCAGATCTTTCCTCAGCCTATAGCCTGAGGAAATTCAGTTATTCTCTAGGAGTCTCAGACTTCCTATTTTCAAAATGGATATAAAGATACCTAAACCATTTATGCACTGTAAAGATTAATCTTCTATAGATCTGAAGCTGAAAAACAGTAAAATAATGTTGCCTATTACTTAAATGAACTACAAGGAACTGTATTCCATAAATTACATGATTCAACAAATTTGAAAATAATGTTTGGTTTGGGTAAAAAGTACAAGTACCTAAATGACTGGCTTTCCCTAAATAACCATGCTAAGGGGCAGCTAGGTGGCAAAAGTGAAGGGGCCCTGGAGTCAGGAGGATCTGAGTTCAGATCCAACCCAGGACACTTAACACTTACTAGCCGTGTTACCTTGGGCAAATCATTTGACCCCAATTGCCCTGCCCCCCCCAAAAAAAGCCAAAAAAAATTAAAATAAATAACCATGCTAAAATGTATACTACTCACATAATACATTTAAACATTAAAAATGGCAGAGATAGGATGAAATTGATGTTAAAAGTTTTCTTCCACTGTGATTCAGCCCTTAAATTAGAATCTTCTTTAGATAAATTTTCAAGAGTTGGCAAAAGTTAAATGTCCGAATCAACGTCATGTTTTCCCATTCAGGCTAGCCACTTCCAACAAAAATAGTTAAACTGATCCTGTTTCTAAGGACACACGAACCTCAGTATCTACAAGATCCTAGCCTTGATCCCCCTCCTACTTTAAAAAGGCTTCTTCATTCCTAAATAGTTGCAGTTTGATGTCTAAATGCTTACTTAACACTGTAGAGATGTGGCTTTCTAGCTCTTTTCTATATTAATGATCTCTCCTGCCTTAAGGAAGCTATGGCATATAAAATAGGAGAAAAATGTACACTTTTCTATTAAAACTCTGATATGAAATATTCCTTAGTTAATCCATTTATGATTCATTTCCCCTCTATTCTTTCTATTTTTTATGATTAGATTTTTAAAAAAATATTTCTGTAATTCAGAAAAAGGTTCTTAGAATATAAAATGTTTGATGGCTCTTATCTATCCATGGGCAATATTTAATTTTCTCACAGGTAATATTATAAAAGTTTTAAAATGTTGCATATGTTTCTAGAACAATTGTACATCAACTGTACAATAATCATACAGTTGCACTGGACAATTGTACAATTATATTGGTAATAAAAATCAATGAACTTGACCCCTAAAAGGGTTATTTTTCATTTTAAATATTTGTAAATTCTTTTACTTTAGCTTCACAGCTCACAACAGTTTACAAAATATTCTTTTACTATCACATGGGAAATCATACTTAGAAGAAAGCGCCCTCCTTTATAAGCAAGGTTCTACGAAAACAAAAACAGCTTGAGTCTTCCCTCTGCATGGGGGGAAAAACCCTTCCACAAAATTCTTAATAAAAGAAGAAGAACAAAGAGTCACATCTCTGAGCTCTTCTACCTCTGGCCCGAAAAGAATTATTCACAGGATGCACATTTCCATTGCACAACATGAACTGTGCAGATTAGGGTTTGTTACTGGCACAGCACCCTAGTAGGACAAGGCTAACTGATTTTTCTGACTCTGCCATTATCTCTCCCAGAATCAGTTTCTGCTTCATACACACACACACACACACACACACACACACACACACACACACACACACACACGGTAGATAGATATAGATGTTATTTTTTTAATGCAGGAATTTATTCTGTAAATACATGTCTATGTGTGTGTATACATACACACACAGAGGAAACACACATCTATGTTTATGTATTTATATATAGATGCGTATGTAGATACATAGATGAATATTTGTACACACATACATATATACACACATATACATATACATACACACAAATAAAATCAGTTAAATACTTTCAAAAGCATAAATTTAATATCTTGGAGAAGTGACTTTAGAAAAACTTAAGTTAAACATTTCATTTGGGAATAGGTAATTCATTGCTTAAAATAAGAGTTTTCCTCTTGTAAAAACTGTGAAAACATTTAACATTTGAAATGAAACATAATTAGTCTTACAAATTAGACATCAGATTATGGTAATAATGCACAGGAACATTTAAATTTAGTACCACTAGAATTTTACTTTCAAAGTATCTTCTTAAAGTATCCCTCTATCTTAAAGTATCCCTCCCCAAGCCATTGCCTTGGCTTCTGTGTACAGCTCCTACAACCAAGCTTAAGTCAGAGTCAGAGTCAGTATTTGTTTATTGACCTTCAGAAAACTTACACTTTTGTCCTTTATTTTAGTTC
The DNA here is from genome assembly GCA_028627135.1 of Pseudochirops cupreus. Taxonomy (NCBI): domain Eukaryota; kingdom Metazoa; phylum Chordata; class Mammalia; order Diprotodontia; family Pseudocheiridae; genus Pseudochirops; species Pseudochirops cupreus. The sequence goes on along the minus strand of CM053580.1, from coordinate 172,954,747 downwards.
AATGGATTTGTATGATTTCATTGAAAATATGATTTCTTCCACTATGGACTATATCTTCATAAATACCAATTAGTCCAATGGTGAAACGGAATTTCAGATTACTAAATGTAATAATATGGGATACTGGTGTGAGTGAGGTGTATGACTGCTTAACACTCAGGAATCTTACCAGACTTTAAGCAGAAGCAGTTCATATTTTTAGATTTTGCCTAGAGGGAAAAAGAAAAGTTAATATGTCTAGGGGACAACCAGAGCACAAACACACCATGCCTAATTTGATATCATAGCAAAGACAAAAAAGAAATCCAAGGATTCTCACAAAAACACGGAGAAATAAAACACTACAGATGAAACATTGACATAAAATTTCAAATGCTGTCAGCACTGCAGGCAGAAAAGTTAGCACCCTCACCTAACATGAATTGTCAATAATATTTGCAAAAGCCAACTTGGGAAAAAAAGATAGATCTCTACCCTTATACCCATCCTGACCAATCACAGGAAGAATAAATAATAAATAACTTTCTGAATAATAATATCAAATATTGCCCAACAGGAATGTGGTATAGTGAAAAGAGAACTTGTTTTCTTTCCAAAGAACATAATTTAAATCCCACATCTACTATGCATAAAACTTTGGACAAATTATTTCCCCTCTATGGGCCTTAGTTTCCTCATAAGGAAGTTGGACTCAGTGATCTGAAGCTTTTGGTTAGTTCAATGATAGCTTGTTGTCAGGAAGATCTGAATTCAAGTATTGCTTCACAAATCCCTGACACCAGCCTTGGTTTCTTCATCCATAAAATGAGGTGGTTGGACATTATGGCTTCTAAGATTTCTTCCATCTCCAAATCAGAGAATCTCTAAGTAAACTTCTACCTCTAAATTTTATGATCCTACATAAAGGGCTAATTCTTTCCCTTGAGACTTCAACCTCTCACTTACTAACCCTTCATATATTTTACCTTGATTGCTACCCTTATTAAGTAGAAGTTTGAACTGAATCTTGTTTCCCCAGTAGAGCTGGAAGTAAAAATGCCTCTTTACTTAAGGATTACTGCATTCAAAGTCTTGACTTTTAAACAATAATCTTTTCAGAATACAATTACAAAGAAAAAATAAGTACAACCAGC
>CM053580.1:172935901-172953514 GCA_028627135.1 Pseudochirops cupreus | reverse complement strand
TATATATATATATATATATATATATATATATATATATATATATATATACATAAGGAGAAAGAAAGAGAGAGAGAGAGAGAGAGAGAGTGAGAGAGAGAATGGAAGGTAATCTCAGAGGAAGGGCACTGACATCAATGGGATCAGAAAAATAAGATGAAATTTGACCTGAGTATTGAAGGAAACCAAGAAAACTTAAAGGAAGAAGTGAGAAGGAGGAGCATTCTAAATACATCAGAGACAGAAAAAGCAAAGGTATAAAGTTGGGAAATGAAAAATCATGACAATGTTTCTTAACCTTTTTTGTATCATGGCAGTCTGGTGAAGCCTAGGAACACTTCCAAATGATGTTTTTTAATGCATAAGATAAAATGCATACAATTGAAAAGGAAAGCAATTATACTGATTTTTTAAAAACAAATTCATAGACCTGAGGTTAGGAGCCCTTATATTGGAAACAAACTCATTATTCCCCCCACCCCCACCCCAAGCCTCCCTATTACCATTAAGGGCACCACCATCCTTCCAGTCCCTGAGGCTTGCAACATAAGTGCCATGCTTTCGTCTTCACTCTCTCTCACCCCCACATCTAATGTGTACCATTCCCCTTTCACAGTATCTCTCAAAAATGACCCTTTTTGTCTTCTCATACTGCCACCAATATCTCCTACAAGATTAAACATAAAATCCTCTATTTGACATTCAAAACACTTTATAACAGAATCCCATTCAGATCTTTACAGACTTCCATGCCTGGATATTCCCCTCCTCATCTCCATCTACTGATTTCTATGGTTTCCTTTAAGTCCCACGTATGTTACCTTCTGTAGGAAGCCTTTCCCAATCCTTCTTAATTCTAGTGCCTTCCCTGTGTTGATTATTCTCTATTAATCTTGCACATAGCTTCTTTGTACATATTTGTTTCCTCGTTGTCTCTCATCAGACTATGAGCTCCTTGAGGGCAGGGACTGCTTTTTGCCTTTTGTTGTATCCCCAAAGCTTAACACAGTGTCTGGAACATACGTAGTAGATGCTTCATAAATGCTCATTGACTGAATGACTAAATGAAAGAACTGCAAGTAGAACAATGGAACTAGAGAAAATAGTCTATGGGAAGAGGGTAATGAGTGAAAATACTAGAACAGTAGGAAGGAAACAGGTAGTAAGGTATATAGAGTTCAAATTCAGGAGTTCTATGAAGATCAAGATGACCAGGGCTTCTTTCCTTTCTATCAATTAATATGAGAAGTATAATAAAGAAAAAGGAATTCAGAAAGCAATACTTCCTTCAGGGGATCAGTCCTTTTTATTGGGGAAAAATTGCCATGGGTACTTCTGAGAGATGAGCAATCACCATACTTAAATCTTTTATTTTTCTATAGTAATTGGATACTGAACAGAGAGAAAAAAGATCTTCTGATAGCAATAGGTAAAAACACAATAAAGAACACCAGTCAGAGACAGGGGCTAAGTGTTACAAATGGCTTATTTGTAAAGATGACTGACCAGGATAATGATTCAAACAAAACAGACAAGGTCAGATGTTTTTATAAATCACACTGTCATGGTTGAAAGTGAAGAATTCTGTGAAAGAGTTAGAATGGGCTAGTAAACTTAAATTGACTAAGAAGACTATAATAATAGGGCTGGTAAATACAATTAAGAAAGAGATGACACATCAAAGGTTTCTAAGTTTTTTGTCACTCTTTATGCTATTGCTATGTGACATTTTTTCCTTTTGTCAATGTGGTTTTTTGATAGTAGAGTTTGTTTATGTTTTTCGATAGAGAGAATGGTTTACATGGAAGAAAAAAGAGTGACTAGAAGGAAAAGGCATCATGACTTGATGAAAAGGTACTTGAGCACAGTAAGAAAACCTGTGTTCATGCCCTATAGCACTGCAATTAATTACTTGTGTGGCTCCCAGTGCTTCCATTTCTTATTAGTCAAAAGAGAGTGGTTAGGGTAGGTGATCTCTAAGGTCACTTCCTGCTTTATGAAAATCAAAGGACAATGCATGTCCCTGAATCTGTGATTACTATAGCCCAAGAAATCTTTGAGTTAGAGTTCACTACCTAATTAGAATATCACCATCTAGTTAAAATTATCCAGTTTGTAGTTCAGCTCTCACAGGAATTTTTCAGTATCTCTTAAAGCAAGGGCTAAGATCTCAGTGCATTAGAACAGAATAAGTTTCCACTTCATACACGCATATACACATACACACACACACACACACACACACACACACACACACATTAGGTAGCTAGATATACATGGTATTTTTTAAATGCAAGAACTGATTCTATAAATATATGTATATGTGCATGTATACATATACACACAGAGGAAACATACATATATATGGGTATGTATGCATATATAGATGGGTATGTAGATGTATATATATGCATACACATATACATACACACATATACATACACACAAATAAAATCAGTTAATTACTTTCAAAAACATAAATTTATTATCTTGGAGAAGTGACTTTAGAAAAACTTAGGTTAAACATTTTATTTGGGAATGGGTAATTAATTGCTTAAAATAAGAGTTTTCCTCTTCAAAAAACTGTGAAAACATTTAACATTTGAGATGAAACATAATTAGTCTTACAAATTAGACATCAGTTTATGCTAATAATGCACATGAACATTTAAAATTAGTACCACTAACATTTTACTTTCAAAGTATCTTCTTAAATATAAGCTATGCACATCACAGGAGATGTTTTGCTCTTAGATTTAGCAATCCAAAGTTTCTATTTAAGAAGACATTATTCAAATCTGACAGCAATACATGAAATATTAACAACTTGAGTTGTTAACATTCCAGCTCTTCTCTTGGCAGCATGTTATTGACCTTCCACTTAAGGGGGTGGGCTGGGACTACTCCAAAGAGCCCCTAATTTTCTTCTCTGCTTTTTCCTTACTTCACTTTCTCTACCCTGTCTTCTTTCTCTTCTATTTTTTTTCCTATTCCCATTTTGGAAATTGTCTCAGATCACCCAGCAAAAATTCTGTAAAAATTAGCATCTGGTGATTTTCCTAATAGTGCATTATAATTGATGGCCCCTGATAAATGAAACACAGATAGGAGGAAAAGAGAAGGGGAGGGGAGGGAAAGTGAAGGGGGGAGAGAAGAGGAGAGGAGAGGAGAAGGAAGGTGGAGTCATAGAAAGAAGAGAGAGAGAAAAAGAGGTTTTCAGGAACCATCTAAATAATATATTTTCAGTATCTCACAAGACCCTTGTATTAAGAAAACTTTCTCTTCACAGACAGTAGGAAAGGAAGAGATACAAAAGATAGATAAAAAGTTCTCATACTTTTCCTACATTATTTCCTCCATTACACTTTGGGAGGGAGGCAGAAGATATCTTAGAATATATCTCTGAGATAGGGAGGTTATTTAGGAGGACAGAAAGGCATGCATGGAGGATGATGAAAGGCATTTAGTATACCCTTTGAACACTTTTTATCATCATTGCTTTTATCTGGAAATCACAAAGTTTTTATCTGCATGGTGTAGTTATTGTATAAATTGTTCCTGATTCTTTTCACCTCACTCTATATCAGTTCATAAATCTTCCCAAATTTCTCTACAACGTTCCATCATTTCTTATAGTAAAATACTGTTCAACTACATTCATATATCTTATTGATATTGATTTATCCATGGTTGAAATTTGTGTATTCATACCTTTGTCACATATACATGCTTCTTTCAGCTAAACCAATGGTCTTCCAAATTCTGTGGAGAGTATACTGTCCCCTTCAATGGTCAACATTTGTAGGTTAAGATGAGAAAATATTTTCCCTTCCTAAAAGTATATGATGTTCACATCATACATTGTCAAGTGTCCTTTCATCAGACTTTTACTGTTTTATGGGCATATCAAAAGGCACAGAATTCCAAAAGACGTTAATAAGTTTTCTTCCTGACCGCACAAAAAATATATATATTAAGTAGGTCATCAATAGTTTTTTTTTCTTATTCACCAGTACCTTAAATGGAATAAGAGGTGTAAGTCTGTACAGCAAATCAGTTCAGTCTTTCTGTTTGGCACCACAAGCTTGATTTGAGATTTAAAAGGATTCACTTTAAAAATCAGAATGTGTTACCAATTTGATGATTTGATAATGGTAATGATAACAAAGATTATACTGTAACTATAAGACCCATGCACAGAATATGATAGTTATCTATAGGTTGGACATCCTTATGAAATCTCAGGTGCCCCCACTTCAAGACCAACAGAAAAAGTTCAATTAATAGCAGATTTTCTTATGTTTCTGAGATGTTGGGAAAATTCACTAAAGATTTTTTAGCTGTTTCTACTTTCATTAAGACATGTTAAGACTATGTGTAATAGCTAATGTTGACCAGCTAGATAAAATGCCTCAGTGTTTCACAATGGATGTGCTTTCTGTCTAATCATTCATAAATGATAGAAGTGTGTAGGAAAATAGTCAATATTCAAGTGAAATACTAAAACATTAGTCAAGAACAGTGATTCCCAACCACAATTCTTTGAGATATCAAAATATTATTTCTAGGTATAAAACTTCTGAAAGCAAAATTATCTACTTTCATCAAAATGTTCAAAATCCATCTAATATCAATATTCTACCAGTGATTTTGAATGACTAATATCACAGAACTTGACTAAAGAGTTGGGGGTTTTTAAGACTGTATCACAAAAGAGGGCACTGGATTGTTGCACAGTGGGCATAAGCAAGTCTTGATTTATTGCGATAAGGAACTTCCAAGAAGAAAAGTAGCAAAAGATGCAGGAATTGTTTAGATGCATGTGTAAATGATTAGTTTATGTGTAAATGGTGATCTCACTATGGACAAACAAGAAAGAGAGTAGATGGAATATTCATAGGCGTCCTTAATTTCTGTGGCAAATTTGTAAATGGATATCGACAAAAATTGCAGAAAATAGGAGTGAATGAAATGTCTACACCACTAAATAGAACATCTAGATTGATGAGATCTAGATCCATTTGAGGAGATGAGCCATCAAGAACATTTTTTTTTGAAGCTGATGAAATTACACACATAGAATGTTGTCATTGTTGTTCAGTTGTTTTCGATTGTGTCCAACCCTCCATGATGGGGTTTTTTTGGTAAAGATACTAGAGTGGTTTGTCATTCTCCAGCTTATTTTACAGATGAGAAAACTGAGGCAAACAGGGTTAAAGAACTTCCCCAGAGTCACACAGGTAGCAAGTTTCTGTGTCCATATTAGATCAGGTACATGAGTTTTCCTGACTCCAGGGCCTGCATTCTATCAACTTTGGTGCCCTGCACAGAATGTTACAAATCCCAAAAAATGAGTGTCACTGGTTAAAAGAATTAATCCAGTACTTCATGACTTAAGTCCAGTATGCAAATATGTTCATTACTCTTCTCTTTCCCTACTTTTTCTCCTATTTATTATAGTATAGCCTTTATACAAAAAACTGAATATAATAAACCTATTTTCCAGGAAATTTCCCACAAAACCCAGATATTCATTTAAGCATTTTCATAAACATGAATAAACAGTCATTTTGTGTACTTCAGCCATTTCTCAGAGTTCTTAACTGGCTGAGTATCCTTACTGATCAGCACATCTCTACAAATTCAAACTTCTCTGTGGCAACTCCACTCTTTTTTAATGCAAAGAGGTTCTTAACAACCCAGGGAAATTCATAGGCCTTTGGAATTAAAATAATAATTATTACTATAAATGTGCTCTGGGAGTTAAACTATTAAAACAAAAATCTCTGAGTTTATTCCCGCATAGTAAACAATGTGTAGTAAGAAGCTTCATTTCCCAGCTCCGCTATTATTATCCTGATTCCTCAAGGGAAGGCTTTAAGTGTCTTAGAATCTCAAATGAGGGAGGAAAAAAAAAATCTAGGTCTCTGTTCTGAAAAGGAAGGAATAATTATGAGGCTTTTCTGACCAGATGTAATTTTTGCTTTGGGAAGAAAATCAAGACCCCTTGCAAGAGCCATTATTAATGACACTGATATAATTACTATTTAAAAAAAGGAAATCTGCCCAGAAAAATCAATTAGAAACCACCAAAAGTTCCTTAGATCTATCAAAGAGGTTCTATGCCTAAAGTCCCCCAAGACCTCTCCATTAAGAGACTGGTTGGCTATCATCCTAATGGTTGTCTTCAATTATTTAGAGGGGATTTCAGAGGTTTTGTATTTGATATTAGAGTGACCTAGAGAGTACTTCCTGATTGGCTTTCTTACTGAACAGAACGGCCACTCTAAGAGAAAAAAAACAGAGTAAGAAATCGAAGTGACTTTGCCATAAAGAAGCAAAGAAGAGACTTCTTCCTTTAGTAGTGTCACAGTCCTCAAATATTAGTCTCTAAAATAAGCATAGCAGTTGTTTAATGATTGTTAAAAGTAAGAAACTACAGGAATATGTACCTGTGTTCTCAAGGGGTGTAATGGGGGAGGAAAAAAAAGCAGTAGGGATGGGCTAAAGAGAACAAGAGCTAAGCATCTGCATACAGGCCTTTTGTCTTGTTTTTGTTCTTTTGGGGTTGCTTTCTTTTTGTTGTTGTTGTTTTTGGAAGGGGGAAGGTAGGGCAATTGGGGTTAAGTGACTTGCCCAAGGTCGCACGGCTAGTTTTTTGTGTTAAGTGTCTGAGGCCACGTTTGAACTCAGGTCCTCCTGTCTCCAGGGCCAGTGCTCTATTCACTGCACCACCTATGTGTCCCCATATAGGCTTTTTGGGCCTAATTATTCACTTTATCATTTCCTTTTTCTCTTCATACTAGCTATACAATGTTTTATTTTGATTATTCAAAAAAATCATTCTTCAGATGTGGGAATTCTTTTATAATTCTGCCTCATCTTCTTATTTTGATACCCCAGGGCTCTGACAAAATTGCGCAAAAAGAAACCATTGAAGCCTGAACTAAAACAAGAATCAGCTTTCTGATATGGTATAAAATACCCCAGACTGCACACAGATTGATGACAAACTATATGGATTCCAAAAAGAAAAACCTTTTAACCTTGTTAGCTATTCAAGTAGAAGTTTTGACGGTTTGCTCCTTCCCGGTGTTATAGAACGCCCTTCTAATCTTTTAATGAAGACTCTGAGAAAGAAATGTGACTCTTCATTTTTCTGCTTTTATTGTTAGAGGATTCGATCTTGTGCCTCCATCTTTTGTTAAAGAACTTTGATATTTGAAAGAGATTATCTCATGACTCATGATGATCTAGTATGGATTTGGAGTCAGGAAGACCTGAGTTTGAATTCTCTCTCAGACACTGAGTTGCTTTGTGATATTGGGAAGGTTACTTAAATTCTCTGAGTTTCAATTTCCCATCTTTAAAATGAAGGTAATAAAAGTACCGATGTCACATGGTTTCTGTGAGGATCAAATGAGGCAGTTTATTTAAAGCATTGTGAAGATCTTAAGGTATTTTTAAAAGTCTTTGTTGTTCTTATTATTATTATCAAAAGCATAAAAAGGATGATGATATGATTGGGGACCACAATAAATAAGTATTCACCAAAGTAACTGAGGATGATTAAATAGTAAGGCAGTTCAGGGAGAGATGAGATATGATTTTGTTCAGCTATTTTGAGTCATGGCCAACTCTTCATGACCCCATTTGGAGTCTTCTTTGGTAAAGATATTGGAGTGATTTGCCATTTCCTTCTCCAGCTCATTTTGCAGATGAGAAACTGAGGCAAACAGGGTTAAGTGACTTGCCCAGGATCACACAGCTGGTAAGTCTCTGAGGCCAGATTTTAACTCAGGAAGAGAATCTCTCTTACTGCAGGCCTAGCACACTGAACCACCCAGCTCCCCCATATAATATGAGGGCTATCTTCAAATTCTGAAGGAATGTCATGTTAAAAAGGGACTAAAAGTATAATTAATAGGTAAGAGCTGCAGAGAGGCAAATTTTGACTCAAGGAAAAGAAAAGCTTGTTAACAGGGTTAGCTTAAAATGAATGGGTAGACTGCCTTGGAAGTTGTGAGTCCCTCATTAGATAAAGTCTTCATGCAGAGAATGGAAGATCATTTACAATGGATATTGTAAAAGATTGTCTTATTCAGATGTGTTAGACTAACATATTTCTAAAACCCTTTCCATCTCTAAGTTTCTATGATTCTGTACATTTAAAGCCAAATTTATTTCATTAATTTGTAAGTTCCTTACATTCTGGGGATTGCTTTATTTTGCATTTGTTTCCCCAGTATTTTGTATTTAAATCCCCATAGCATACTGCATGGCACATCATCATTAAAGCTAACATGTATATAGGGTTTACTATGTGCCAGCTACATAGAATCCAGGATCACCACCATGCCCCATCACAACACTTCAGTGGAACTTTGGTGAAGAATTGTTTAATACACAGGTGGAAATATGATATTTTTTCCAAACTGTGAAGGTCAAAAAGTATGATTTTTTAAAAAGGCAATCCATACATTTCGGCTCCATTGAAGAGCATAAGAAATTTTAAAATAAAATTTCTATCAAAGGCATTTATTCAATCCAGTTCAAAGCTAAGAAGTTTCAGATTTTCTTCTGATTGATCTCAATAAGAGTCTCCTAGATGATCACTACCTAGAACAAAGAAGTTAAATTCAAGAACTTGATTGAGATGTAAAAGACAATAGATATTGAAGACAGCTAAAGTTAATTAGGTCATGTCAAAAATGATAAATAAAAGAATTTATATGAAGAGAGTATCTTTTGAACTTTTCTTTAAAGTTGTTGAAGCCAGAATAATTTTTCCTTTTCCTGTTATTTTACTTTGATTAAAATATACATTCAGAAATAACAGATATAATACCTAGATTTACTTTTTCTTTACCTTCTTAACTAAAATTAAAGGCGTGAGGGGAACCAAGAAAAGTCTAGTCAAGTCAACAAGTCTTTATTACAAGTCTATTATGTGCCAAGCACTATGCTAAGCCCTGGAGATAAAAAGAAAAAAAATTACTATCAAGGGCAGCACTGTCACAATATTTTTCATCCAAATGACTTTCCAAAGTCCAAGAATAACTGTGTGTTTGGCTGAATCATGAATTTTAAACTCAAGTTTTAAAAGGAAACATGCAACAGGAGTAAGCTTTGTGAAATCTGTTGGTAAACTGAGGAGTTTATCAGTTCCACACATGATTTCAAAATCACTACTACCCAGGCAGCTTACAAAACTCCAATTTACAAAACATTTACAATAGAATTATGAGTTGATTTTTCTAATCTGCAAATAGAAAGAATTCTGTTTGTCTTGAATTTCATCCTTTTCTATATTTTGAAGGTGTGTATTCATTTACAGTATAAGAAAAATTATATATTTTGTTTTGATACAAGTTTATGACCTTGAAGTGAATGGACCAAATGAGTATGAGAGGTGAGGACACAAAGAATTTCTACAATATGAATAATTTGTGTAACATAACTACAGATCATTGGGTTTCTTCACAATGTAAAATCCCATGGAATAGACTGCATACTCCTTTATCTTTGCAAATTATTAGCTCTTATAATTAATTTTAGTTATGTAGCCTAATATACAGTTACAAAATTGTGCACTACATAAAACTAAGAATAATTAAATAATTCATTGTGATTGCTTTAGTCAAACCAAGACAACTTAATTTACCAGTTTAAGGATGTCTTTTTTGAATGAGCCTCTCTTGCAAAACATTCATTTTTTCTAAAAGTTAATTTATCAGAGTAGTTTCAAAATGCCCTTCCTCAGTTCTGTTGTCAGGAAAGCTGAGTTAACAATCTATTATTATGTACTCCTTACTGAGTTATTAATAGCTTTATAGACCTTCAAAGAATACACATGATGCTCATTAAAACATTTATGTTGCTGTAGAATTTGGCTAAGTTGAAATATCCTGAAATTGGAGTGACCTTGCAGAAGCATTTCTGACCTGAAATTTAAAAAAAAAATAAGTAAATGGAAAAATATTTATATATACTAATGGAAATATTAGAGAGTCATAATATTGTTGGAAAAAAAAAACCCTTCCCTAATGAATTTGCACTTTCTAGGACACTAGCCCAGTATGTAACTTTTCTTGTTTGAAGTCTTCCCTTTGAAAATTTGCCCCATCCCTCCTAATTTGATTTCATAGACATGGTCAAATATGTAATTAATGAGTGGTAATAGAAAGAATTCAGTTTCCTATTTAAAAATTCTATGATTAAAAAAAAGTAGTTCAGCACCTCCTGTTTTCCCTTTGCTCTTCCTCCCTGTCCATTTGTTACTTCTAGATCATTTTCTAGATCCATAGATTTTATCCATGCCATGGCTCTAACTGTGGCCCTATCCTACACTCTGCCCTGAGCTCTATTTCATTTTTTCTCTATATTCTCTCTCTTGTTCATTTCATCAGTTCTCATGAATGCAATTATCACCTTTATGCTAATGGATTCCTAGATCTAAATATCCACTAAATATCTTTGAGTCCCAATCCTGATACTGTCAATTGCCTAGTAGGAATTTTGACCTAGGTATCCTGTGGGCATCTCAAACAGCAATTTATTATTTTTCCCCTAAATCTACCCCTCTTCAGAATTTCTCTTTCTGTACTCAAAGTACTACCATTCTTCCAACAAGCCATTTTCCTAGCTAGGTGCCGACATCAACGCTTCACTCTCACTCATCCTGCATATTCAATTACTAGTCAATTTTTTTTTATTTCTTTCTCCAAAAAAATGTATCATGTATGTCTCTGGATCTCTACTTACATAGCCTTCCTCTTGGGAAATGTAGTCACTTATATTCCTGGTACAAGATTTAAATAAACATATATTTCAATCTCAAAACATTTAGTTAGTATCGCATTTTAATATTATCCTCCTCAGCAATTTAAAATCTATGATGGATGGGGCAGCTAGGTGGAGCAATGAGTAAAGGACTGGCCCTGGAGTCAGGAGGACCTGAGTTCAAATCTCACCTCAGACACTTAACACAAAACTACCCATGTGACCTTGGGCAAGTCACTCAACCCCAATTGCCCTACCTTCCTCCCTCCAAAAAAAAAAAAAGCAAAAAAAAAAAATCTATGATGGTTTTATATCCCTCATATCATTGTCAATACTGAGTTCATTTTAAATTGAATACTATTTCAATTCACAATGCTATAAAGGGAATTATCATTTGTGATTAAACATCAGCACTCCCAAACAATTAATATATACATTATGTTTACATGTGTCTTTTTGTTGGTCAATACAATTTGTTGTCTTTCTTTTTGCATTGTGCAGAAAATACCTTTGCCTTAAAAGTTTGCTGTTAAACCTACTAAAAAATTTACTATTCCACATGATTTTTTTCCATCTGTAGGTTAATTTTGAAGTGTGTATATTTCTTATATAAGAACAGCTATCTGGTACAGGCATAGAGTAGGAAATCCAGATGATATAAAAATAAAATATAGCAATAAAATCTATTTCTTAAGCTTACTATTTAAAAAGAATGTATTCAAAAAGTAAAGAGAAGTGGGATACTGAGAAATTCCCATTCAGGAATATTTTCTCTGAAAAAAATTAAGGAATTTTCAGTGGTGTGTACTTTCACTTACAGTAAAACAGCTCACGTTGCTCATTTCACCATATTACATGAATAATTTGGAAATAAACTGATATTGTAATGAGACGGCTTTATTTTGTTTCCTTCTCACCAAACCTGTTGTCTTATTCTATTGTCAGCCTTCCTATAATGGGATACTATTCACTTATGCCTTCTTGATTTTCCACTTTTTACTCTGTCACAGATACTAGCAATTATAGTTTCATTTTTGGAAGTAGTCCTGCTTTAATTCCCTTTCAGCTGATTTCTTTTTCAGAGATTTATTTTCCTATTACTAGTTTACTTCACCTCAACTCACTTCTACTTCCTGAAATATGTGATTCAATGAAAATATTGTATTCAGATTTTGATATCTCCACAGTTTTCATTTTGTTGTTGCTTCTTTTTTTATTATAGAATTGTGGAATGAATGATATAAAAGTAAGCAATCAAAATATCAAATATCAAAATACTGTTGTATTAGTGTGCCTCAAAATCCACATCAATCTCAGACATATTCATTTTGTCCCTATCAGTCTCTCAGTAAATTGTTGTTTAGTCATTTTTCAATTCTATCTCATTTGGGGTTTTCTTGGTTTGCCATTTCCTTCTCCAACTCATTTTACAGATGAAGAAACTGAAGCAAATGGGGTAAATGACTTGCCCAGGGTCACACAGCTAGTAAGTGCCTGAGGCCAGATTTGAACTAAGGAACAGGAGTCTTCCCGACTCCAGGCCCAAGTCTACCCACTGCACCACCTAGCCAACCTAGATATCAGCAAATTATCAGACACAAATACAACACAATGAAAATACAAGGAGATTTGAGTTTGAATCCTGCATCAATGACTAGCTATGCAACCAATTATTTAACCTCTGTTCTCCTTTTCTTCATATGTAAAATAGGGAAAATAAATAGCCCCTAGCTCATGGGTTTGCTGTGAGGATCAAACGAGATAATATACATAAAATAGCTTCCAAACTTTAAAGTGTTGTATGTATATTATCTTTAATTATTCTCTGAGATTTTTACTTTCATTGGTTAGAATGTAAATATTTTATTCTCAGTCACTTCCCCTTTGAAAATGTCCTTTCTCTTCAATCTTTCCATTAAAATGGTCCCTCTATATATGTTTCCCGAACAACGCCTTTTTTTTTCAGAAATATATGTTATATGTGAAGAATGTCCTTTCTTTCTTACTCATATGCAGCCAGAATTAGAATATAGCATGAGTGATAAGAAGATTTTTCTCTTTCTGAGTCTACCTGCTAAATTCAAATAAAGATGAGGAGTTTCCTTAAAATATAGGACATACTGCAGCACAGACATTAAGAATATATGCATGTATCAACATTTATTGGTTGCCAATATTTCTGCTGAAATGTTCTATTCTTCTATTAAAATTCAACTACTTTTTTCCAGTTGAACTCATCTATGTTTTTACTCTTAATGGTCAAAATAATCATTCTCCGTTTTCAAAAATGTTTTGGAAGAATGAGGGCCTTTAAAATGTTTAATTTATGTCATGATCAAAAATCTCAATGAGGAAAAAGAAATTTGGCTTCAGAAATTAATATATCAACTTTGCTGAAAATATTTTCTAGGCTTCCTTTTACTGAATGTAATTAACATGTTTCAATGAAAACACTGGAAAAAAACTGAAGAATTAGCATTAATGACACATTCTCCATCATTTTAACAAGAATATCTCATGGAACCACTGTCACTTCATTCTAAGAGTTTTCAGGGAGGATAATATTCAATATATGTATCATATGTTAATATATGTATGTATATGTATATATGTGGGGGTGTAGAGGTTTGTGTAATAAAATATTATAAAGTATATTGAAGCATGAAGCATAGCTAGGTGGCACAGTGGATAGAACACTGGGCCTAGAGTCAGGAAATCCAACTTTAGACACTCATTAGCTGTGTCACCCTGGGCAAGTCACTTAACATCTATCTGCCTCAGTTTCCTCAATGGTAAAATGGGGATAGTAATAGTACTTAGCTCACAGAGTTGTTGTGAGGATCAAATGAGATAACAATCATAAAATTCTTCCAAACTCTCTCCTCTTCCAAATTTACTTATTTCCCTTAAAGGGGCCATCATCCTTCCAGTCTCTCAAGTTAATTGTCTCAACATTACCTTGAACTCCACATGCTTGCTCACCCCACGTATCCAATCAGTTGCCAAATCTTGTTGTTTCTGCCTTCCCAACATCTCCCATACCCAGCCTCTTTTCTCTGCTCACAGGTCATTCACAATAGGTACTGGAATTGTTTAGGCCCTCATCACTTCTCTCTTAGATTATTACAACAGACTCCTGATTGATCTTCCTGACACAAGTCCTCTCCCCATTCCAATCCATCCTATAGACTGCCACAAAAATAATCTTTTTTGAGCATTAATTTGACCGTATCACTCGCACACACAAACACACACACACACAACTCACACCACAACCCACTGTAGTAACTTCTTATCACCTCTAGAATAAAATACAAATTCCCTTGTTTAGTGTTTAAAGCTTTATGTAGTCTCACCCCAACCCATCTTTCCAGTTACTTGGGGCATTGTTCTCCCTCCCACAATCTGTGATCTGGTGAAATTGGTCTTCTCTGTGTTGCCTACACTTAATCTTCTATATCTACACATCTGCGTCGGCAGCGTCTCATGCCACAAATGTACACTCTCCTTACCTCACCTCATAGAGTGCCTCTCTTTCTTTAAGATACAGCTAAGGCACCATCTATGTGAAGTTTTCCTGATCTTCCCTGTCCTCCTTCCAAAATTGTCTTGTATGCAACTACTTTGTATGTGGTTTGTTAACTTGGTAACTGTTGTATATGTTTTGTATTTTATTGTTGACTCCACCGTTACAGTATAAACTCATTGTGAATAAAAATTTTTTCATTCTTTGTACTTGTATCTCAGCTTAATAAATACTTATTGATTGATGGACCAATATTTTGACAGGATTATAATCAGTCATAAAGGATTTATTAACTAGGCAAAACACCAGGGGTATGAATACAGAAGTAACATACTCTCTACCCTCAAGGAGCTTATATTCTTTCATGTGCAGAGGAAAATATATTTGAGCTGTCACTACTCATCTATGTTCTAGAAAGTAGGTGAACAGTCAAGTCCCCTGAGTGTACAGTGTAATACATTGGTATATAATCACTTTGCGACACTGATTTTTTTAAGAGTCCCTGACTGTAAGAAACAGTATGTATTACTAAAGAAGTATTTGTGTACATATAACAAGATATCCAATATATGCCATTTAAGAGTTGAACTAACAACTGGGAAGGTCAGGAAAGGCCTTTATATGGCAGGTGGCAACTGAACTTTATTTTGAAAGGAACTTCTAAGCTGTGGGGTTAAAAAAGGAGAAGCTTCCAGAGATAGAAGAACACATATACAGAGGCATCAAGATAGAATATGAAATATAATCTACAAGGAAAAACTAGAAAGACCATTTAATTGGAATGCAGGCTAATGGTAAGAGAATGGGAATTTGAAGATCTTCTCTGCCCCTTACTAGACCTAAGGGGTGGTTTGAAGACCTTCCCTACTTTGGGAGTAGACTCTGCCCCCTGATAGGCTGAATGTAATCACATGGAGCCTGTGGTGGGAGGAGTTTTGCTGAAGCGAAGCAGAGCCCGCAGGAAGCTGGTTCAGAGATAGCCAAGATGGGGGGGGGGGGGGCAGAGGAGCTCAGGAAAGTAGAGTTTTGTGAGTAAATATTGATCTTGTATTGGTTTTTGGGAAGGTTAAAGGAGGGCATGTTATTATGGCTTCTGAATATCTTTGGTACTATGATGGAATTGGCTTACTGGTTTGGGGATTTGGTTTTCTGGTGTCTAAATGAATATTTTAGTTCTGTTCTCTACCTGGAAAGTTTGATGTATTTTGCTCTCAAAGTCATGGGATACTTAGAGTTACAGTCTTTATCATGATCAAAGGTGCTGTAAATATTGCATTGGTGCTCTATTTGGTGATGAGGATGGGATTGTGAAATATCAGACCTCTAGTTGGAGGCAGAAGGGATTTAGAAGAAGAAATGGCTGTTCCAGGACAGGAAGATTTGCCTTATGCCTCTCTAGCAAGGGAGTGGTCTAAGAGTACAGGACCCTGAAAACTGGGAACAAAGACTGCAGCAGGGAGAACTTAGAGATTTAGAAACATGTTTGCAAAGAATACCAATAAAACCTGAGCGAGAGCTGGAGGCAGTGAGTGGAAGAGGCTGGGTTTTGACCATATTGTGTGTAAAAGCGGAGACAAGCTGTTACAAGAATTGGCTAAGTGCCAGAATCCGAGACCTCCTTTAGAAGAGCAACCTGGAGAGTTAAGGGTGGAAGGAGAGAGTTCTGGAGAGTCTCTGGAAGCAGAGAGGGCTATTGTAAATTTGGCTCAGAAAAAGAAGAAAAAAAGTAACAGGAGGAAAATTCACACAGCTTTGGTAGAGTCTGAGCCTGGTTGCTATGACAACGACTCCCTAGAAAGTCCATGTGGTGTATAGAATGGTGATATAATGTTATTGGATGTTACATTGTTTCATGGTGAAACTTTTACAGAGGCAGAAGCTCTCCCTGTCCTGAGAAGGCAGGAGACTCAGGAAGGGCAAGCAGTGTTTAAAGGGATACTTGAGAATTTCACTCAATAGGAGATTACTGATACTTTGAGCAGATCCACCCAAAGGATGGAAGAATCCTTAGTCTTGGATGGTAAAAGTTGACTGCTTGAAATTTATAAGTATTTGCCACAATGTTTTTATCCAGCAAGCTTTTAGAGATGTTCATTTGGCAGGAGGTAACAATGTGACCAGTGTGTTAGCTTTACCTGCTGATGGATGCATGTATCCCACCAATTGTATGTGGCCTAGTGGAGATAGACCCTGGTAGTTAGAGACTGCGTGAAAAAGTTGAAAGAAGTAATGAAACCTGCTATCAGGGTTGGAAATGCAGATATATATCATGATATCCCCTTAGCAATTCCTCATAGAAATATCATGGTGAAGACAGCTCCTCCTACTTACAAGCCCCTACTTCTGAGTCTACTAATTGGTGAAATATGGAACCCTCTTTCAGAGGTGCTGGATAAGATTTCACAGCCAAGTGACTTTGGAGAATGGGAAAATGACAAATTCTCTCTATAGAGAAGAGTAAATAGCCGATGGATTCAAAGTCAGATTGCCAAGAAAAGAACTGTTTACTGCTCTATTCAGAGCAGGGGTTGATTTTAGGAAAATTGATGGTATTCCAACTAATGAACTATACAAAATGTATCAAGAAAATGGGCTTGATGTTAGACAGAATAGAGAAGTGAGAACTGCCCCTACAGATGCTCCTGAACCATTGTACCCAAGTTTGTCACACCTTCAAGGAAACTCAGATTAAAGAAAGTGTTGGGATAGGTGGAAGTGGTCAGTGTGCTGAACTTGTGGCCGTGTATCAAGTCATTGGAATAGATCAAGGAGGACAGAGTCATATATTCTCCTGTGAATGAGGTTATGATAGTGAGTCCATGGACTCCAGAAGCATGGCTGACCCTATATTTGTTTGTTTTTGACTTTTTGTCTGTTAAAGTTGTTTGCAAGATTTGTTTTTTTTTCCAAGTTTGAATGACTTGTTTATTTACTTTTACTTTACAAGATTCAGTTCCACAATCACTTGAGTTTCAGATTTTCTCCCTTCCCTTCTCCCCCCCACCCTCGCAATGGTGGTGTGCAGTCATGTATAGGATCTGCAAATACTTTCACATTGTACAATATTTGGTTATATAGAAGGGTTGTAACCAATGAGTGATCACTGGGGAAAAAAAGGCAAAACCAAACATGAAAAAGATTGTTTTGCTTCAGTCTCCATTTAAACTATAGTCTTTCTATATCTTTCTTTGAGTTTAGATATCTCCTTCCATCCTGAGGCTTGTAGAGTTATCTTTTAGCTGTGCATTGTTGAGGATAGTCCAGTTTATCAAGGTTGGTCATCATATGTATGATGTGTCTGTGATTGT
>CM053580.1:172882930-172935401 GCA_028627135.1 Pseudochirops cupreus | reverse complement strand
TCCGGCTGAATGGATAGTGAGGACTCCAAGACTGGGGCGCAAGACAGCGATCCGTCCAGGCCACTCAACGCGAGAGCTCTGGCCGAGAACAATCGCTCAGTACCCCTGCTGCCTGCAGGCCGCGGGCAGGAAGCTGCAACGCCGAGGTGGGTGCAAAACCTCTGCCTTTCGCTTTTCTGCTCTGGAGGCCTTCTGGCCGGACTGCTTATCTCCCCCTTTCACAATTCCCATTCACAGCTGCCGCTAATCCGCTCACCTGAAGCTCCTCAGCTCCTCCACTCCTCCTGTCCAGCCGCCCCCGGGGCACAGCCGCGGCTTCAGGCCAGGATGGTTTCGGTTCACAGTGCTGATATGGTTCCTCGTAGCCAAGCCAACTTTAGTGGGAAGTATCTTTGTGTGCGTTTTGGAGTTCTAGGATTGGTTTAGAGTCCTATTTTATGGGTATTTGGGGGTGGCTATGTGAGAGCTGCAATATGTTACTGCTGCTATGCTGCCATTTTGGCTCCGCCCCCTACCTCTATATTTATGATCTTAAGTTACTGAGCAGTTTCTGATATGCCCTGGTGGAAGGGTTGCTCACATGCAGAGTCTTCTATATAGAATAAATCGAAGATCTGGACCAACTTCTTCCCCCTTCCATCACTAATTAAAAATGAACTGTAGAATATAGCTACATTTATGTCACAGTAGTCACCTTGCCTATACACACCCAGGAGGAATTTTTAA
Organism: Pseudochirops cupreus; assembly: GCA_028627135.1. Taxonomy (NCBI): domain Eukaryota; kingdom Metazoa; phylum Chordata; class Mammalia; order Diprotodontia; family Pseudocheiridae; genus Pseudochirops; species Pseudochirops cupreus. The sequence continues at coordinate 172,934,675 of CM053580.1, read as the reverse complement.
TTTCCTTAAGTATCCATTCTATGAAGTTCTCCAGTTACCTACAATTCTGCAGCAATTGACTTATCTGCAGGCATCTTTTCCCTTCCTTCCCCTTTCTAGTCATACACTGCTTCCGGGGAGAACTCTACTCAGAGAATGAACTTCTACAGAAAATGATAACCATTGGATAGTGGACAAAAGAACTCATTCTTCAATGATTAACAAGCTTCTCTCTTCCTCCATCATTCCCTTTCCATGCCAGTGATTGAGTCCTCAGCTACCACTGTTCAAATCCTGTCTCCCACTAATTGCTTATTTCGAAACTCCTTACTCCTTCCACTGTGCTTTCTGTAATGCCTGCTCCCTTGGTAATAAACTGGGTTCCATCTCAAATCTTTTCCTATCACATTCCTTGTATCTTCCTGCACTCACTGAGAACTAGGACCCCCTCCCCCCCCATGACAACTTCCTTTGTTCACTCTTTCCAGTACTAGCTGCATTTTCATTCCTACTGTCCAATTGACTAACTGTAGGACAATTGTAATGCTCCTAGCTCTCTATTGTCATTTTCAGGTTCTACTTTTAATACCATTCCTCAGTAATCTCTCTTTCTTTGAGGTTCATTTAATCCATAATTATCACTCAGCCCCTGGCTCAATCTTTCTTTTCTCCCTAACTCCTGATCTCATATTAAGGGACTTCTACTAAGTATATATTGATATACCTTCAAACATCTTAACTTCCCAGTCCCTCAATTTACTTATTCCCCCTTGACCTATTCCTCTGTCTCCTGACAGTTATACACAGAAATGGTCATATCCTTGGTCTTGCCATCACTCACAAATGCACTACTTCTATATTAATGAATTCTGAGATTGTCTTATTACTATTTGTTGCCATTCCATTTTCCCCTTTGCCTTGAAACTCAAAAGAAACTCAAAAACTTATTTTTTCTCACCACAAATCCCAACCTCTCCACCTCTCAGTTATTTTTTCTCCCAAGGTCATCAATTTAATACTAGCCACACCCTAGACCAGTGGTTCTCAACCTGTGGGTTGCGACCCCTTTGGGGATCAAATGATCTTTTCACAGGAGTCATATTTCCAGTGGTCTTAGGAACTGAGACACTGCTCCTCTATTCATCTCCAGGCAGGTCCACCCACATGCAGATACACCCACATATGAGTATTAAAGGGTCACAGCATTAGGAAGATTGAGAATCACTGCCCTAGACCCTTCCCTGTCTTGATCTTTTGGTGAAACAGTTCAACTCTACACTGTCCTCTTCTCTCCAATCCCTTTCCCATTTATTTTATAGAAAAATCTTGCCTATCAAGTCTCAGCCTTGTATTATTCCCATCATCATGCTCCTAAATCACATGTTATAGAAAATCATGGAGCCACTCTCTACAGAAATTCTTCCAAACCTTTTCATCCCTCCTCAAACCTCCCATTGCTTTCTCTCCCCCATTTTACAGAAAAAAATGCCATAGCCATTTGCTATGAGCACCTTCTTCTCTCCTCTTCCTCATTTCCTATCACTCAGATACCTTATGTCACTATCTCCTCCATCTCCATTTCATTTGATGAAGTTGCCTTACTCCTTAGCAAGGCTAGCATGTCTACCTGTTGAATTAATCTCATTCCATCCCATATCCTCCAACAGATTGCTCCACTTTCCATCATCTCCTCTCTATCAACTTGCAATCTCTCCCCATCTCCTGGTTTATTCCCTACTAGCTCTGATCATGCCCATAGCTCCCCCATCCTGAAAAAGTTCTCACTTGATTCTTCCATCTCTACTATCACCTTATATTTCTCCTGTACTCTGAAGCTAAACTTCTCACAAAGGCAAATACAATAGGTACCACCATTTTCTCTCCCCTTGGTCTCTTCTTGCACACTGGCTTCCAACCTTATAAATCCACTGAATTACTCTTCAAAGTTACTAATCATCTCTTAGTTGCCAAATTCAGTTCCCTTTTTTTCAGTTCTCATTCTTCTCGATCCATCTACAGCCCTCGACACAGCTAATAACCCTGTCCTCCTTGAAACTCTCATCTCTAGTTTTTGGGGACCCAACTCTCTCCTGGTTCTTTTCTTACCTATATGACCTCTCCTTTTAACTATCCTTCATTGGATCCTCATCTAGATCACAACTGATAGTTATGGTTGTTCTTTAAGAAGCTCTCTTCTTTTCTCCATCTACACTTGGTGATTTCATCAGTTTCCCTGGATTCAACATTTTTATGCAAATGATTCATCCAGCACTAACCTCTCTTCTGAACTCCACTCTCACATCCCAAACTGGCTGTTGGACATCCTAAAATGAATGCTTTGATATGTTTAAAATTAAACTCATTATCTTTTTCCCAAAACCTTTCCTTCTTCCTAATTATTTATTACCTGAGATAATCACCATTTCCCCATATACATACACATATACATATGTGTGTGTATACACACACACACACACACACACACACACACACACACACATGCACACATATATTCCCCCCTCTCCTCTGACTGCCACCACGCTGATACAGGACTCTATCACCTCAAACCTGGTGTAATGCAATAGCCTGCTAGTTGATCTTCCTGCTTCAAGTCTCACCTCACTCCTATTCATCCTCTACTCAGCTGTCAAACTAATCTTCCTAAAGTGCAAGCCTCCTCTAGTACCCCAATTTAATCAACTCCCGGAGCTACTTATTGCCTCCAGGATCAAATATAAGATTTTATGTGTGGCTTTTAAAGCCCTTCACAAACTTACCCCTTTTTCTTTTTCCAGTCTTCTTATACCTTGTGATTTTATTGATATAGGATTTCCAGGGAAGAAATTTCCTTTATCAGTACAGATCAGCAACTGGTCTGAAGCTTGCAGTCTTAGTTCCTCAAGGCAGTGAGAGTTCAAGTGACTTACTCATGATCACATAGTCAATATGTGTCAGAAATAGAACTTGAACCCATGTCATCTTGATTTAGGCCCCTTACTCATTGCACTACCTTATCTTTTTAAAAAAAATATATTAATTTTTTTAGTTTTCAACATTCATTTCCACAAGATATTGAGTTCTAAATTTTCTCCTCATCTCTCCCCTCCCCCACCCCAAGATGGCATATATCCTGATTACCCTTTCCCCCAGTCTTCTCTCCCTTCTCTCACACACACCCCTCCCTTATCCACTTCCCCCTTATTTTTTTGTAGGGCAAGATAAATTTCTCTACTCTATTGCCTGTATATCTTGTTTCCCAGTTGCATGTACAAATAATTTTTTGCGTTTGTTTTTAAAGTTTTGAGTTACAAATGCTCTCCCTTCTTCCCTCCCCACCCACCCTCATTGAGAAGATAAGCAATTCAATATAGGTTATACGTGTGTAGTTATGCAAAACACTTTCATAATAGTAATGTTGTGAAAGACTAACTACATTTTCCTCCATCCTATCCTGTCCCCCACTTATTCTATTTTCTCCTTTGACCCTGTCCCCTAAAAAAATTTTTGCTTCCAACCACCCTCCCCCAATCTGCCTTCCCTTCTATTATACCTCCCCACCCTTTCTCCTTCCCCTCTTACTTTCCTGTAAGGTAAGATACCAAATTGAATGTGTATGCCATTCTCTCCTTAAGCCAAATCTGGTGAGAGTAAGATTCACTCATTCCTTTTGAGCTTCCCCCTCCATTGTGAAACCTTTTTCTTGTCTCTTTCATGTGAGATGATTTTCACCATTATATCTCTCCCTTTATACTTCTCCCAATATATTTCTCTCTCACTCATTAATTTTATTTTTTAGATATTATCTCTTCATATTCAATTCACCCTGTGTCATCTATCTATCTATCTATCTATCTATCTATCTATCTATCTGTCTACTTCCTCCAACTACCCTAATGAGAAAGGTCTCATGAGTTACAAATATCATTTTTCCATGTAGGAGTGTAAACAGCTCAACTTTAATTAGTCCCTTATGAATTCTCTTTCCTGTTTATCTTTTCATGCTTTTCTTGAGTCTTGTATTTGAAAGTCAAATTTTCTATTCAGCTCTAGTCTTTTCAGGAAGAATGCTTGAAAGTCCTCTATTTCATTGAATGCCCATTTTTCCCCCTGAAGTATTATACTCAGTTTTGCTAGGTAGCCGATTCTTGGTTTTAATCCTAGCTCCTCTGACCTCCAGAATATCATATTCCAAGCTCTTTGATCCCTTAATGTAGAAGCTACTAGGTCTTATGTTATCCTGAGTGTTTTCCACAATCTTAAAATTGTTTCTTTCTGGCCATTTGCAATATTTTCTTCTTTCCCTGGAAACTCTGGAATTTGGCTACAATATTCCTAGGAGTTTTCCTTTTGGCATCTCTTTCAAGAGGTGATGGGTAAATCCTTTCAATTTCTAATTTAAAGTCTGGTTCTAGAATATTAGGGAAATTTTCCTTGATAATTTCTTGAAAGATGTCTAGGCTTTTTTTTTTTATCATGGCTTTCAGGTACTCCAATTATTTTAAAATTATCTCTCCAGGATCTATTTTCCAGGTCAGTGGTTTTTTCTGTTGAGATGTTTCACATGGTCTTCATTTTTTTTCATTCTTTTTGGTTCTGCTTTATAATTTCTTGAATTCTCATAAAGTTATTAGCTTCCATTTGCTCCAATATAATTTTGAAGGAATTATTTTCTTCAGTGAACTTTTGGACCTCCTTTTCCATATGAACAATTCTGCTCTTTAAGTCATTCTTCTCCTCATTAGCTTTTTGGATCACTTTTGCCATTTGGGTTAGTCTGTTTTTCAAGATATTATTTTATTCAGTATATTCTGGGGCGGGGGGGAGGGCTGTGTCTCTCCTTCAGCAAACTGTTTACTCATTTTTCACGATTTTATTGCCTCACTCTAATTTCTCTTCCCAAGTTTTCCCCTACTTCTCTTACTTGATTTTCAAATTCCCTTTTGAGTTCTTCCATGGCCTGTGAGCAGTTTATATTTTTCTTAGCAGCTTTTGATGTAGGAGCTTTGAATTTGTTGTCTTCTTCTGGATGTATGTTTTGATTTTCTTTATCATCAAAGTAAGATTCCATAGTCTGACTGTTTTTATGCTGTTTATTTCTCTTCCTGGCCAAATGTTTGACTTTCTAACTCCCTGTCAAGACAGGACTCTGCTTCCAATGGGTGGGGATGGGGTGGAGGTACTGTCCTAGGCTTCTGGAGTTTTGTTTTAGCTACTGGATCCTGTACAATCTGTGCGCCCAGAGCTCTGGAAGCAGCAGCTGCTACTGTTATTGCTGCTGCTGCCACCTCCACCAACCTGGTGCTGGGGCCATACTGTGTGCTCCTCTTTCACCCAGATCCCACAGAGTTCCCCCACTGACCTTCCATGCTGTTCTCAGTCTTTGTGGGTTGAGCAATCTGGAAATCGCCACGTATGCCAGTGATTTAGTTCCCTGAGGCCTGCTCTGACCTGGTCTGTGCCCAGGAAGTCCACACCAGACTGCACTCTGCTCCCAGCCTGGTGCAATATACCCTTCCTGTTGGCCTTCCATAGTGTTTTGGGCTAGAGATGTGCTTCACTCTCATTTTGGGGATTCTGCATCTCTAGAACTTGTTCAGAATTTTTACAGGTATTTGGAGGGGTTTGGAGGCAAGCTCAAGCAAGTCCCTGCTTTTACTCTGCCATCATGTCTCCACCTCTACTGCATTGCCTTTTATTTATGAGTATATAAACCCAAACTAACGCTTTCTTTTCCCTACAAAATGAGCTGGTCTAATTTTAAAAAGTAGGGTGGTCCCTGCCTTCTTCAGGAAGCAGAAGTAGGTCCTCAACCTGTTCTCTTTCACAGTGGCTCCAAGGTCAAAATGAAGTTCAATCCCTTTGTGACTTCTGACCAAAACAAGAACCGCAAGAGGCATTTCAATGCCCCTTCCCACATACGGAGGAAAATTATGTCTTCTCCTCTTTCTAAGGAGCTGAGACAAAAGTACAATGTCTGCTCTATGCCTGTTCAAAAAGATGATGACGTCCAGATTGTTTGAGGACACTACAAAGGACAGCAAATTGGCAAGGTAGTACAGGTTTACAGAAAGAAATATGTGATCTACATTGAGCGTGTGCAGTGGGAGAAGGCTAATGGTACGACTGTTCATGTGGGCATTCATCCCAGCAAGGTGGTTATCACAGGGATAAAGCTGGACAAAGATCGCAAAAAGATCCTTGAGCAAAAAGCCAAATCTCTCCAAGTAGGAAAGGAAAAAGGCAAATATAAGGAAGAAACTATTGAGAAAATGCAAGAGTAAAAATTACATGGCTGTAATTAAATTTCTAGAATGAAAAAAAAAGTAGGGTGATTGAAATACTTCTGTCATATGGATGAAAGACTATATCACTGTGAGCTATTACTAAAGCTAATTGTTTACTTTTCAACCATGATTGTAAATATTTTCCAATGGCTCTTGCAGTAGAGGAGAGATGATATTTTACTCAGAGCAAGCCTATCACTATTTATATCATTGTGAAATTCAGGATGAAAAAGAAAATTTTCTTTGAGATCAGTTTATTAGATAATGTTCCTTTCATTCTCTGAATATTATCTGATTAGAAAAATATATGTATATTAAAATAATATATTTCAACATGTGGTCTATTAAGAATTAAATTAAACTTTGTGAATAGGAAACAATTGACTAAAACAGTAGAACAGTGGCTAAGAGGAAAGATTTCCTGAAGTGACTTTTTTTTTTGAGTTTTAGAAATAACATTTTATACTAGGGACTCGGCCAATCTATCTGTGGGGATTTAAGTAGGGTGTGAGAGAAAAAAAATGTCTATTTTTAGTGAAAGTTTCCTTTCTCTCATACAGGCACATGATTTTGTCTCTCTGTAATCAAGTTATTCTTTTTTCCATGTACATTTCAAAGTAAAATCTTCTGTTTGCTTTACATACGCCATTTTCTATGGAATTGTGCTCAATGTTAAACTCTTTTTTAAAAAAATGGACATTTTTAATAGTTCCAGGAGAACAATATTGACCTGATTTTCTGGAATGCAATATTAGTATTTTTTACAGCATGCCACTAGAAAAGAGGTAGTTTGTACTCTTAATAAGAATTTAGAGCACTTCTTTTGCAGCTACAAAGCAGATGTTAAAAACATTGTTATTTCTATTCCACCTTCATTTCAAGAAAAACAATTTTTTTAGCACCAAATGTCATCCCAATTCTTTTCTTCTCCTTTCCCCCTATCCCCTATGCCTATGCACAATCTTAAATCATACAAAGTATGCCTATTACAAGGCTCAAGGCAAGGAAAAGAAATGAGAAATTAAAAATTAATTTGATTTTTGCCTTGAAAATTCCATAATTAAGGATAGCCATATATTGCTTCATAGGCGTAAATTCTTTCATTGCTTTCTCAGCTCAAAGGGTCATCTTTTTCTTCCTCTGAACTCTCCTAGCCCTTACAGTTTCTATCACTCACATAGCACTTATTATATGATGATGGCACTGTAATTTTTATTCACTTCATCCACTCACGCCCAAGCGTCTGAGATGGCATGCCTATTTGGCACAGAGGCCCAAACAAAGAAGGAAGCAAAATGGTCTTTTGAGAAGTCAAATGTAAGATTATAAATCTGTGCTAAATATTAAGTGATTTATTTAAGAGAGCCCTTTTGTTTTTCATTCAGAACTTTTTTATAGGACATTCTAAACTCAGCTCTAAATCCTACAATTTTGTTTAGCTGTCTATTTTCTAAACCTGTAACAGAAAGAAGAAGCAGATTCAAAGTACAGAAAAGAGTTGATATAATCTGACAGTGAGAGAGACAAGGAATAAAGCTGAGATTCTGGAAGCAAGGTAGGAAGGAGGGAAAAAATCTATAAAGATAGATGACCTAAAAAATAAATCCAGCAATTGGGGAACATGTAGCCCTGCTATTGTTTAGTTATGTCCTATTCTTCATGGAATTAGGACATTTTAGGAGTTTTCTTGACAAAGATACAGGAGTGGTTTGCCATATACTTCTGTGGCTCATTTTACAGATGAGGAAACTGAGGGAAATAGGGTTAAGCAACTTGCCCAAGTTCACACAACTAGTAAGTATCTGAAGAAGTAAGTATCTGAAGTGCCAGGATTTTAATTCCTCCTGACGCCAAAGCCATCACTCTATCCACTGTGCCACCTACCTGCCTTATAATTAGTGTAGGGTCAAACAACCATAGCTCCCAAGGGCCTTATTGATGTCATAATCATACTTGATATGTAATTTTTTTTTAAAAAAAGTATTTGTCCATTATACTCTACCTAAGACAAAGATGTGCAGAACACATTTTATAAATATTTCTATCCCAAAGATTAAAAACAGGTGTTTAAATGTTTAATGGGGTAAACCATCAGCAATAAAAAAAAAGCTCCATTTTCCAGGAATGACATCTTTTAGAATTAGAAATAGTTTGGGAGGGCCTATGAGGTTATTTGGTTAGAGCACCAAACTTGGATTATGAATGATTTACTTTGGAATCCTATCTCAAACACTTAATGTCTTATGTGAATCAATCTCAGACTTAGTTTCCTCATCTGAAAAATAAAGACAATTGTAGTTTCAGTTTTTTCATCTGCAAAACATGAATAACAGAATGTAATTCAAAACTTGTGAGGGTTTAATGAAATGTTACCTAATAAGCTTTTCAAATCTTATAAACCCTCTCTCTCTATTTTTTCCTGGGATGGGGATTTCTTCCATCTCTCGGCAGCTTACCAGATAAATCTGAGAGTTGATTAGGACTTCCAAGCTCCAATGATTTTTTCAAGATCACATAGCTGTTAAGGATCACAGGTAGAATTTTATCCCAGTTCTTCCTGAATCCAAGGCCAGCCCTCAGTGCATTCAAACATGCTATGTCTCTTGCTTTGCACATAGTTGCTTAGTAAATAATAAGAAGCAACATGGCACGGGAGAGAAAATGCTCAGGAAGACCTCAGTTCGTATCTTGCTATGTGGCCACTGCTCTGTCAAGTGACCTGGGTGCTCTGAGCCACAGTTCTCTCATTTAAAGAATGAGGGTAATTGTATCATTGGTGTTTACCTGAAAGGGCCAGTATGATGGTCAAATGAGATTGTTTGTAAACCTTAAAATATTATACAAATATCAGTTGTTATATTTTCATTTTAGATGATGATAGTAATGTTGGTTTTTAGAACAGATTGTAGATAGAATGACTGGTGTTCCTAGGAACACAGTAGCATTTTCTCGTCTGATTTAGTAGCAGATAATAAGTAACATTGGTAATATTAGTAATAAATAATAAGTAATATTTATAAAGGCAGTTCAACACAAATTCATGTTTTAGAATTTCATACATCATGAGTTAAAAGAGCAGAAAATAGGATGATTTGATAGAGATTATTTAAATCTTTTTCCAACTTTGCTCTTTAAAAAGTAGATATTGAGAGATAATTAGATTGAGTAATTAGGAGGTTTTTAGCCACTTTTATTTCTGGTGGGGATGGAAACCAGATTTCAAGGGATTGATATGTTAATGTAGGGGCTGAGGAAGTGGAGGCAGAGAGAATAGGTTCCTTTTCACAGAAATTTGAGAATGAAGGAAGTTTCTTCTTGGAAAAAGAACGATATGAGTATGTTTGAAGTCTGAGGTAAAACATCCAGCAGACAATGCAAGACTGAAGGTGAATGAGAGATAAGAAGTGATTGATGGCCAAGTTCATGTAAGATATGTAAGGTCATGTGATCAAAGTATAAGAGTTAGTTTTGGCAAGGGGAAGGCAGCTCAATCTTCTAAGACTGGATGGAAGGATAAAAGGATGAATACAAATGTTGAGAGGTTTAGAGGATTCTGAGGGGGAACATACCAGATTATCTCAATAATCTCAGTAAAGTAGAAAGTGAGATCAGTGGCTGGAAGTGAGAGTGGAGGCAAGAATAGAAGGTATAGAAAAACTTATGTGTAGAATGTGACAGAAAGCTTTGGAATGGATAAATGTTAATAGTGAGCAGTGTCTGTCTTTTGCATTTTTTTTAAACAAACATTTCTTAAGCAGTATGTGCCAAGACCTGTGCTAAGCATTTCAGAAATGTTATCTTGTTTGATCCTCACAGTAACTCTCAGATATAGGTGTTATTATTTCCATTTTACAGTTGAAGAAACTGAAGCAGATAGAGGTTAGTGGACCTGATGTCATATAGCAAGTGAATATCTGAAGCTGTGTTTGAATTTAGATGTTCCTTGTTCCAGACACAGTATTCCATTTACTGCAACACATAGCACAGAGTAGGCATTTAATATTTTTCATTCATTCATGGAAACAAAATAAATGGTTGCACAAATATTTTCTCTCTATAAGGTTCTTCCTATAAGAGACTTGGTCTGTTAGGGAGTAAATCACATTAGGTACTTCCCTAACTTCCTTCTGAACACCAAAATTCAGGTCATTATAGTTTTTAAAAAATAATTTTTAGGGGTCTGCTATGTGCAGAGCACTACATTAGGTTCTAGGGGAGATATAATTGTAGACAAGACAGAGCTCTGGATCTTAGACATCAGGAAGAAAATTAGATGCTTAGATACTTCTATTACACAGCTAACTATTTAAGAGTGCTATATGAGTTCTGGTATATGTACCCTTGATCTCCATTCTTCCTATGCTCTATGTTGCCTTGATCATCATTCCTTTCCTCTAATATTAAATTTCTCCCTAGCTTACTATTCTTGCTCTTCTGCCTATAAATATGCTCAAGTATGTCTTACTCTTAAAATTGCCTCACTGTGAGCTCTCAACCTGTAACTGTCCTCATTTTCTCAGCTAAACTCCTTGAAAAAGTTATTTACCTTCCTTGCCTTCATTAATTTTCTTCTCACTCTTTTCTAAGTCCTCTGTTCTTATCAGTGGACTGAAACTGTACTTTTCAAAGTCAGAAATGATCTCTTAAATGTCATATCTTTTGTCCCTCCTCATCTTCTATAGGAAACCTTTCCCAACCTTTCCTAATTTTAGTGCAAAGATTTCTACATTTATATGGCCTATCACCCCCTTAAAAATTACTCAGCACCCCTCCTGGACTGTTTCTTTTTTATTGCATCATTTAAAAATATAATTTTTTTAAAATGACATGTCTTGAACAATAATTTATTGTAAATTTGTGGGTTTTTTCTGCCTTGCATTTTGATGATTAAATATTACATCCTGTAACTGCATAGTATTGTATTACAATCAAGCCATTACACATACGCATTCCAGTCAAAGCATGCTGGACTTCCCCACAATGCTGACAAGCTTGCCTGCCAATATTTGCTTGTTAAGACCTATCAGTAGACTTGAGCACTGATTGGTTATAAATTGCATTTTGTGTGGGTATGTGTGTTCTGGAAAATAATGTAATCAATACAACTTTAACTCTGTTATACAACAGATGAAACATGTATGAATGGTTTTTCAATTTTTCAAAATCTTTCTTTATGCTTCCATTAAGCCCTTAATTGTAAGTGCTTTTATATAGTGTTCTGTCTTTGCCTCTTTTTGTACACACACACACACACACACACACACACACACACACACACACACAACACATGTGCACACACAATTATTTCCCCCAACTAGGCTTCAAGGGTCTTTTGTCCTTGTATCTTCAATACCTAGCATTGTATCTGGCATCTAGTAGGCACTCAAAAATACTTCTTTGATTGATTATAGGGAGATGCCTACAATATTCCACCAAAAGAAGTCAGGTAAAAATGAATTGGAAAGGCTATCTTTTTCCTATTCCCTTGGCAATGATGTGTGAGGTGGGAGGGTCGGCACAGAACAGCCAATTTCATGGATGAGAATCTTAAGAAATGTATCAGCTAAATCTATCTCTCTTTCCCTGCAAAACCATTGCCTTTCTAGGTTGCTAAGTGGCACAGAAGATAGTAGAATGCTGGATTTGGGAGTGAGGAAGATCTGAGTTCAAGTTTAGCCTTAAATACTATGTGTGTGAGTCTGGGCAAATCACTTAACCACTGTCTACCTCAGTTTCCTCATCTGTAAAATGGGGATAATCATATCTACCTCAAAGGATTGTAAGAATCAAATGAACTAATTTTTGAAAGTGCTTAGCAAACCTTATAGTGCTGTATAAATACTATTGTATTTTATTATTATTATAAGTAGTAGTAGCAGCAGCAGCAGCAAGGAGAGCCTGTGGATAACTAGCATATTCTTCAAAATGAGGAATTTGAGAATAGTAACTTAAATGAGACAGCAAAGGTTGGAAATGTTTTAGAGCAAGGTAAGTAATGCTTGAACAGGTGATGCTAAATTCTTCTATGTGATTCATCTCCCCTCTATCACTATTTTGTGACCCTCTCATTCCTCATCATAATGCTGCTCTATGCCACTGTATAAGTCTTTAAGTATACCTTCGAAGTTACCAAAATGCTAGTTTTATAGGGTAAGTGTAATATTAATGAAATAGGAAGATATTCCCTGTCCATTAATAAGCCTCACATGGAGCCTGCTGAGGAGGGATTTGCCTAAGGAGGAGCTTGCTTGGGGGAGCTTGTAGGAAGGCTTCTATACCTTTTGGTACTAAGTTAATTAGGCACTGAATCATGAGGGTTGTGATGCCTTCTGGCTCCAAGAAGCATATATATACTCTGATTTGGTATTTTGCTTTGGGGTTCACTTATGAGAATGACCTTTGATTTCCTAGTTGAGACTCTGAGTAGTCGCATGTTCAGATCCCCAACTGTTCAGATGTAAAGGCTCTCTCAATCCAGTGGTGTATGTAAAGTGTACAGCAATATTGCTTTGATTCAGGCAGTCAGAGCCCTGTCTGTTGGTCTTAATGCTAATTTCTCGGCTTGTATTTTCCTTGTTCAGGGTGCTGACCTTTCCCCTGAACTAGTGAATGCAATTAAAAGTAGGGTTGTTAGCCACTTTTTGAGCAGTCTTTCCTTGAAAAGCAGATCAAAGAATCTGTTCTAGCAGGTCATCCTGGGTATTCTAGGGTGCTTGTTATTACAGTAAGTCACTTGTGTGCAACTCAGTACAAAGAATACCCAATTTATATGTGTAAGCTGCACAGTAGGGAAGGGAAGGAAAGAAGCTAACAGCAAGATGCCTTGTGTATATGTATACTGCCAATACAAGTGGTATGTATGCGTGTATATATATTATATGTATATATACACATATGTAAATATGCACACATATTTATATATTCTATGCATATACATATACACTTTCTGTATATAGAAATATGTCTGTGTGTTTATATGTTTATGTCTATCTATATGCTGCTAACGATTCAGTGAACTGATAACTAACTTAGTTTGTCCTTTCGTTATGTATGCAACAAATACAAATTGCAGCTTTCATTTTTTAAAAACACTAGTTTTTTAGGAAATTTAAAAAAATGATTCCCCATTTTCTAAAAGCATAAAAGACTATAAAATCATTTGCTGTGAATCATCTTTTTTTTTTACCTCCTTTTTCACTTAAAACCCTGTGGATGTGCATATGCATGTGGTGTTCTGATTTATGCACACACAGCTAAAGTTTTTAAAGAGCTCAGACTATTTGGTCAGGAATTATCTTTACTCATTTTAAATTCATCAAACTACTATTTCCCTGGGAAAAAGAAGATGACCAAAAAAAATAAACACTTTTTTTATTCATATTGCAACTGCCACCTAATCCTTCTGTGAAATCTTCATAATGATGTGTTTATAACAGCAACATCTGTCCTTTCAAGTATTATGACTTCACAACAAGATGAGGTAGAAGTGTGCATCCCAATGGGAATAAAAACACGTTTTTTCTTCAAGTATAATTCAGTGATTGTTACTTTGCATTGTTCAGATTTCATGTAGTTTTTCCCATAGCTGCATATGGCATACGGCCTTTTCTTTCTTTCTTTCTCGACCTGTGATATCATTGGTAGAAGGAACTCTCAGGTGAGGGGATTCCCTCCACCAAAGCAGGTCTCCACCTTCCTGCAACTTATAGTCTTCAAGAGAACAGAGCAGAGAGAAGTTAGAGAGTGCATCAGATGCACGACTTGAGTTCTGCTCTTTCTGGCTTTAAGATCAGCTCTCTATCCACTCCACCATGTTCCTTCTTTTTTTTTAAAAATAAATTAATTTATTTATTTTCTTGTTTACACCATTCATTGCCACGATATTTTGAGTTACAAATTTTCTCCCCATCTTTCCCCTACCCAACACCTCAAAACAGCCATCCCACTGTATAACCCCTCCCCCAATCTACTCTCTCCTATGTCATCCTCCTCACCCCTCTGACTTTCGGGTAGGGAAGAATAGATCTCCCTACCCCAGCACCTGTATATCTTAATTCCCAGTTGGAGGTAGTTAATAATAATAATAATGTATATAAATATATATATATACACACACACACACATACACACACACACACACACACACACACACACACACACACACACACACATATATATATATATATACATATATATTTTTAACATTTGATTATAGAACTTTAAATTCTAGATTCTTTCCCATCTTCCCTCATCATCCACCCCCACTGGAAGGACAAGCAATTAAATACAGGCTGTACATGTGTAATTACGTAGAACTTCTCCACAGTGGGCATATTGTAAGAGACTGATTATATGTCTCTCCTTTTTATCCTGCCCCCACACCCTTGTTCTATTCTCTACTCTTTCCCTGTCTCTGTCTCTTTACAGAAGTGTGTACTTAAAGCAACCCTCCCACCCACTTTCCTGTCCCGTCATTCCACCTCTTATCCCCATCCCCCCCTACTCCTCTATGTGGCAAGATACCCAGTTTAGAATTTATGTTATTCCTTCCCTAAGCCAAATCCAATGAGAGTAAGGTTGACCCTTTCCCTTTTGCCTTCCTGTTCTTCCCCTACATTGTAACAATTATCCCTTGCCTCTTCTTTATGAGATGATTGACCCCATTCTGTCTCTCCCTGTCTCCTCTCATTCTAATCCTCTTCCACCTCAGAATTTCACCTTTTAGAGTATCATCCCTTCCTATTCAATTGATCCTGTGCCCTCTATGTACTCATATATACACATATTCAGATATGTGTTCGTACACATATATAAACCCTCCTATATAGACATATGTGTATGTATACGTATATATACATTTGTATTCCCTTCGCCTATCCTCATACTGAGAAAAGTTTCATAAGTTACAATTTTCATTTTCCCATGTTGGCATATAAATAGTTCAACTTTGGTAAGTTCCTTATGATTTCTTTTCCATGTTTACCTTCTCATGCTTCTTGTATTTGAGTGTCAAATTTTCTTTTCAGTTCTGGTTTTTTCAGCAAGAATGTTTGAAAAGTCCTCCACCTCACTGAATGACCATATTTTCCCCAGGAACATTATACTCAATTTTGCTGGGTAGGTGATTTTTTTTTTAATCCTAGCTCCCTTGATCTCTGGTATATCATATTCCAGGCCCTTCCACCCCTTAATGCAGAAGCTGCAAGATCCTGGGTTATCCTAATTGTGTTTCCATATTCAAATTGTTTCTTCTTGGCAGCTTGTAATAGTTTCTCTTTGATCTGGGGACTCTGGAACCTGGCTATAACATTCCTAGAAGTTTTCTTTTGGGGATCTTTTTCAAGAAGTGACCAGTGAATTCTTTGAAGTACTATTTTGCCCTCTTGTTCTAAAATATCAGGGCAATTTTTCTTGAGAATTTCTTGAAGGATGCTTTCTAAGTTCTTTTTTTGATCATGGCTTTCAGGTAGTCCAATAATTTTTAAGTTGTCTCTCCTGGATCTATTTTCCAGGTCAGTGGTTTTTTCAAGGAGATATTTCACATTGCCTTCTATTTGTTCATTTGTTTGGATCTGTTTAATAGTGTCTTGATTTCTCATAAAGTCATTTTGCTTCCATTTGCTCCATTCTAATTCTGAAGGAATTATTCTCTTCAGAAAGCTTTTGAGATTCTTTTTTCCATTTGGCAAATTTGACTTTTTATGGCATTCTTCTCCTCATTGGCTTTTTGGGCCTCTTTTGCCATTTGAGTTAATCTGTTTTTTAAGGTGTTATTTTCTTCAGTCAGGTTGTTGACTCTCTTTTCATGATTTTCTTGCATCATTCTCATTTCTCTTCCCAATTTTCCTCCACTTCTCTTATTTGATTTTCAAAATCTTCTTAAGCTGATCTATGGCTTATAGACAGTCTACATGTTGCTTGGAAGCTTTTGGTGTGGGAGTTCTGACTGTGTTGTCTTCCTCCTGTTCCATGTTTGATCCTTTTTGTCTCCCAAGAAGGAATCTAGAGCTCGATTGCTATTCTTACTTTGCTTCTTTTGCCTGCTCACGTTGTTGCCAGTCACTTACTTGACTTTTTAGCTCTGTGGAACTCTGCTTCCAGAGAGGAAAGCTCTGTCCCAAATTGCTGGGATTTTCACAGCTGCCACAGCTATTGGGAGGCTGCCATTTTTTTGCAGTCCCCACCAGCTTTGACTCACTGAAAATGCACCCCAGGACCACCACCCAAGACCATGATCTGGATCCAGGCCGCTGAACACAAGAGCACCTAGCCTCTGAATGATTGCTTGGCCCCCCTGCAGTCTGCAGGCCAGGAACTCTGAAGCAGCCACATGGAGGCAGCTGCAGGGCCACTGCTTCTGCCACTTCCCTGCCCTGGAGGCAGTTTGGCCTGACCACTTTTCTCCCCCAAATTTAGCTGAGTTCCACTGACCTTTCACTTTGTCCTTGTTTCTTATGGCTTGATAATTCTGGAAACTGCCACAGCTGCTGCTGATCCACTCTCCTGAAGGCTCCATCTGCAGCTAGTCCTGCCCGCCCCGGGGCCAAGCCTCGGTTTCAGAGTGGGCTGGTTTCAGCTCCCAGCATGCTGAGATGAGCCCTTCCTGCCGAGCTGCCTTCAGCGGGAGATGTGTTTTTCTGTATTTTTGTGAGTTTTGGAGCCCTAAAATTTGTTGAGTCATACTTTATGGATATTTGAGGTGGCTATGTGTGAAGTGCAGAACCTTGTTGCTTCTACACTGCCATCTTGGCTCCGCCCACCCACCATGTTTCTTCTTTAGCACTTCTAGGCTTGTAAAGCACTTTCTATATGTACTATAATTTGATCCTTATATGTATCCTGTGAGGTAGGTGCTATTATTATTCTCATTTTATGAATGTGGTAACTGAAATTGAGGAGAGTTAATTGACTTGCCCAGAATCACACTGTCAGTTAGTATCTGAGGCAGAATTTGAAATCACATCTTGACTCCAAGTACAGTTTTTTATTCACTATGCCACCTAGCTGCCCCTTCCAATTTTATTAGTAATTATAACTAATGTTTTGATTGCCCTTTAAGGTGCATAAAGCCTTTTACATACATTATTTCTTTTTATTCTAGTAACAATCCCCAAAAGTAATTAATATAGGGAGTATTATCTCTATGGGAAACTGAGACTAAGAGTTAGGCAATGATTACAGTAGAACTAGAAGAACCTAGGTCAAATATTGGCTGTGATACTTCCTTAGCTGTGTGACCCTGGGCAATTTAACTTCTGTTTGCCTCAGTTTCCTCATCTGTAAAGTGTTGGTGATAATGGCACCTACCTCATAGATTTATTGTGAGGTTTACTGATGGGGATCTGGAAGAGATCATTAAGGTTACATAATCCAATCCTCTCATTTTAAAACTTAAATATATTTTTTAATTAGCAAAAGCCTACTATCTCACTTCTCCTTTCTCCTCCCCTGTACATGAGACCTAAAGAAAAATAAACCCTTTTACAAACATGTATAGTCAATTCAGATAAATTTCCACAATTGCTATGTCCAAAATATACTCATCTCATTCTTCACTGAATCCTTCATCCCTCTCTATACATCACTAAAATCTAAAATTACGGTTGATAATTATGCTGGTAAGAGTTCTTAATTCTTTCAAAGTTATTTTCCTTTATCATACTGCTGTCATTGTATAAACTGCTCTCTTAATTCTATTCATTTCCCTAGACATCAGACCATACAAGTCTTTCCAAGTTTCTCTGAAAACACCCCCTTAATCATTCCTTACAATACAACAGTATTCCACAACTTTATAATGATAACTTGTTCATTCATTGTCCAGGTTATGAATATCCTCCACTTGAATATCCATTTGCCACTTCAAATAAACCATACATATTTTTATACATGCTTAGAGTTTGTTTTGCTTAAGACTAATCCCTTCCTTCTTCTACCTTCCTTTTAATTCCTCCTGTTCCCTTCTCCTCTTTCTGTCCTGGTTGGTTGTTCTTGTTCTCAAAGAACACCAAAATGACATCACTAAGTTAGGGTCAGATGAATACGAGCTCAGAAGGCTCAACCAAGGTTGGGTACAAGTAGTCCATATGAGCATTTGGAATCGAGATGTCTCTAAATTTACTCATCACACATTTCTTTTGAATTACTGCAATTTTGTTTTGCTCATAGAGCACAGTCCCTTCCACAGTTCCTTCTTTGATGCAGGCACACCATGCTGAGTAGTCTTGTTCCAGTGTCTCCCATGTCTCATAATCAATTACAAAATTCTTCAGAGACCTTAAGTGTGTCCTTGTATTGCTTCTTCAGACCTTGATGGGAATGCTTGCCTCGTGTGAGTTCTCCACAAAATACTATTTCAGGCATTATAACAATATGGTCAACTCACCGGCAGTCTTTGCAATAGAATTTGAATGCTTGACAGTTTAGCTCAAAAAAGGACTTCAGTGTCTTGTACCTTATCCTGTCAGGTGATCTTCAGACAAGTCAAATGGAAGTGATTTAGTTTCCTTGCATTGCACTGGCAATAGTCTTCAGATTCCTCCCCTATTTTCCTGCTGAATGAAGATATTCCTGTACCTCCCCCGCTCCCTCTCTCCCTCTCTTGCCTTCCTTCCTTCCTCTGAACAGATGAGAGTAATATTGAAATGTTAACTGCTCCCTTCACCTTATCCTCCTTGTATGTATAGATGCCCACTTCTGCATTCTCATTATGAGATAATTTTCCCTACTCTTTCTTTTTCCCCTTCCCACTTTTCCCCCAACATATTTCTCTTCTCTTCTCTTTCCATTAATCTCTTAAGAGCATTAAGACTTGGAAGATCTTCCAGGCCTTGTCTAATTAGACTCCCTCTATCACCTTTATGATAAGGCTCAAAAGGGACATATGTTTATCTCTCTATCTTAGAATGTGAACAGTTTATCCCTGTTGAATCAGTTATTGTCCATTCATGTTTACTATTTCATATTTCTCTTTATTCCTGTGTTTGAATGTCTAAGTTTCTTTTGTAGCTCAGGTCTTTTTATTAGGAAATCTTAGAAATTCTTTATTTGATTGAAGGTTTATTTTTTTACTTGCAGCTTTCCCCTCAATCATGTTGAGTATGTTTTTCTTGGTTATAAGCACTTGTCTTTGGAATATCATATTCCAAGTTCTCTGTTTCTTTATAGTGGTAGCTGCTGAATTATGTGTGATTCTGACTATGGCTACTTGGTAAGGAAACTATTTCTTTATGGTTGTTTGCACTATTTTTTCTTTGACCAGGAAGCTCTAGATTTTTACTATGGTGATCATGGGAGTTTTAATTTTTGGGTTTCTTTCAGGGGTTGAGAGGTGGATTTTTCTTCTGATTCCATTGTGCACTCTAGTCCTAGGAGATCTGGGCAGTTTTAAGATTTTTAGAAATATGTCTAGGATTTTTATATATCATGGCAATCAGATGGTCCAATGGTTCTTTTTTTTTTTGTTTTTTGCTTTTTGAAGGGCAATTGGGGTTAAGTGACTTGCCCAAAGTCACACGGCTAGTTAAGTGTGTCAAGTGTCTGAGGCTGGACTTGAACTCAGGTCCTCCTGACTCCAAGGCCAGTGCTCTATTCGCTGTGCCACCTAGCTGCCCCTAGTCCAATGATTCTTAACCTTTTTCCTCCTTGATCTGTTTTCCAGGTCAGTTGTTTTGCTGTGAGATACCCTGCATTTTCTTCTTCTTTCAGCTCTTTGACTTTGTTTTACTATTTCTTGTCTCATGGAGTCATTCACTGGCTTCAATTTGTCTGTTTAAATTTTCAAGGAATTTGTGGCTTGGGTAAGGCTTGTACCTCTTACACCAATCTGTTAATTCCCTCCCTAATTCTTTCTTCCATAGTTCTCATTTCCATTTCCCCCCATCAAAAACATCTTTTAACTCCTTTATTATTGTTTTATCTTTTCCAGGAATTCTACTTGAGTTAATGCTCAAGCTATTTTTTTTTGAGGCTTTGCTTGTCAATATTTTGGCATCATTCTCTTCTGGATTTGTGTTTTGAGTGTCCCTGTCATGATAATAACTCATTATGGTGGGGTTCTTTTACTGTTTGCTCATTCTTTCATCCTATTTCCTGACTTCAGTCTTGATGTTAGGGCTGAGCTCTGCTTCACTTCTACAGGGAAAAATCTGGGTTGGTCCTGTTGTTGCTTTCTTGGGGGTATTGAGTATTGAGTTATTCAGGATTTCAAGAACAAGCTGGGTAACTTACAAGCTTTCAGTGCTCCCAAGGCAGTCTGATACAGGGCAAAACACCATGTATCTGTTAGCTATTATTATTTGGTTACTTGTCCAAAGTCACACAACTCATAAGAATTCATCAGAGAAGAATTTGAACTCAGATCTTCATGATTACACATCCTAAGATGCATCCCCTCTGCCAAGCTATCTTATTATAATTTTATATTAGGAGAAATTTGTAACCAAGTTTCCACAATGAGTCCATTCAAACGGCTTCTATGGAAGTTCTGAATTCCCAAATTTAATTTTTTCATGATCAAGATTTGTTTTTTATATACTTCTAGTGCCCATCTCAGTACCTTGCACATAATAGGAGCCTAATAAATGATTGTTGGAAACATATTCACTCTTTCTATGTCACCTTCATGTAGACACTTTAAAAATTGTTTCTATATTTTGCCTACAGTTTCTCTCAATCACTTTCAGCCTTAACATGCTAGAGCGTAAAATTCAGCTAAGAAAGCAGAGTGTTAGAAGAGTCAGTCCCCATCCTACATCATCTTTACAAAGTATTTCTTCTAAAAGGCCTATTTCATTCTAACATTATTCATTTCTACCCTTTCCTAGATAAGTAACATCCATGTGTCATCACAAGATCTAATACTGTGCTAGCTGACACTCCCCAGCCACTGATAGTTCCATCTGGAGAAAATCCGCTGAACAAAATAATTCTCCTTTTTCTCATCATGAGCTTAGTATATGGTTTCTAAGTAGGTGAGGGTGAAAGGTAAAAAAATTAAAAGATTAAAAATCATATCTCAGGCCTCCACAAAGAAATATTTCAAGAACATTTTTTTTCTTTATTACACCCCTGAATCAGTTTCTGACAACTAAAATGTGACATAAAAGCAGCTTTGAAACTTAAGTCAATAAAAGTGATTTGTCTAGTCTGAGAGTGTCTCTAAATCATCAAATATTATACACAGAATATATTTTCACCAAACTAGATGTAATTTAAAATCACTGAGGATCATTTTTCTCTAGCAGAATGCAGAATTGTAATGTCAAACATATTAGCAGAAAAAATCAGCCAATTGATGTGCTAGCTGACATAGACCCCTACTCCTACCACCCACCTGCTCACTCTTGCACAGGAAAAAAAACCCCAGCAAGCCACAAATGAAACCACGTTTTCAAAAGCATTTCTGATGCCATTATTAAAACAAACATCCCTTCCTCCCCCGGCAAAATCTGTAGCTTAGCATATCATGAAATTCTAAATTTGAGTCTGTGTCTTCAATGTAGTTTAGCAACAGCAATAAAAAAAAAAAGCACACTCCAAAGTACACTCCTTTCAAACTCTTGGCTTTGAAAGGAAAAGGGAAGACTTAAACATACAGCAGAAACATTAGTAGACAGAGTGAGAGGACTTGACTTCAAATTCTGCTTTTGTCATTCTTTTTTTGACCTTGGACAGGTCACTTAACTCAGTTTCTTCCTCTGTAAAGTGACGTCTAAGGTACCTTCTAGCTCTGAATCAATAATACTATGAAAAACTACACATTATTAGAATTTGTCGAAATTTCAAATGGCCTATCTAATCTTCAATTTCAAAATAACATATATGAGGACACCACTTTGAAATTCATTGTCCTAGATGCATGCCAAGGGATTTCTTTCTTTCTATTTTTTGGCTTTTTGGAGGGGGGAGGTCAGGTCAATTGGGGCTAAGTGACTTGCCCAAGGTCATAGGGCTAGTAAGTGTTAAGTGTCTGAGGCCAGATTTGAACTCAGGTTCCCCTGACTCCAGGGCTGGTGCTCTAATTCACCGCGCCACCTAGCCTCCCCAGGATTACTTTCTTTTAAAAAATATATTACACACCACACACACACACACACACACACACACACACACACACACATTTAAAAATCCCTTGTTATGTTTACACTTTTAAGTAAGATGGCAGAAATATTACAAAGATACCATTAAGAAACTTATATAGCCATTACCAAGTATTGAACTCGAAGTCAAATTGTATAATAACAACTGACATCTATATGACATTTTGAGATTTACCAAATACTTCACTTACATTCTGTGTTCTCATCCTCACAAAAATTTTGAGATGGTTTGTCCCCATTTTACAGTGAAAGAAAAACATAAAGAATACAACAGATTATTTATTTGCAAAACACTGACACAATTTTAAAATATCAAACCACCGTGGAGCAGTTAGGTGCTTTGCTTGGGTTCATACAACAAATGAGTTGTATCAGAGATACAGATATCAGAGATAAGATTCAAACCCAGGAACAGGAATTCCACTAGTCTTTCTGCCGCCCCGCATTGCTGTTCTTTCTATTCCTGGTGTTTCACAGTCTCTTTTTGATTATCCAATTTCTATGCTATTACTTGTCATTTCTTCTTTCTCAATTTTTTGTTTTTTTTTTTCCTTTGATAAAAATGTTCCTTTGAATATTATTAGTGAATTGCGAGGACCACCACAATTCATAAAGTATTAGAGGTAAATGTTCAAATTTCTGTATAGTGTTTTGAGACCAACTTCTTGATGATAAACGAATAGTAGAAGACTCATAATGGTTCAAAAATCAAACAATATGAAAATAGATGTATTTACCCCAGTATTGGAAAAACCGTAGCTCCGGAGTCAAAGGGCCTGAATTCAAATTTTACCTCGGATGTTTATGACATCTTCTCTGCTTCTGATCCTAAATTCCTTTAGGCCTTTCCAGCTGCTCTGCTGATGTGCCTTTCAGACTGCTTGACATGCAGTTATATTCCAAGGCCCAGGTATCCTCTTTCTCACGGAATCCTTGAGACTTTAAGGTTTTTTTCTCTCTCCCTCTCCCTTTCTCTCTCTTGTATCCTCCAATTAGAAAGTAAGTCCCTCTGGAGCAAAAATTGTCTTGCTTTTTCTGTCCATCGTTTTTAGTACAGAACTTGACACAGTGAATACGTAATAAATTGCTTTTGATTCCTTCATTCACTCACAAGGCAGTCCTGTCTATTTTTCAGAAGCTGTAACTGTGAAAAGTTCTTCCTTCCCAGTGATATTTCTGACTTTCAGGACCACCCAAATTATAAGCATGGGATGAATTAAAGATGATCACAGATAAAAGTATCCTGCATTCCTCTTGATCTTAGCAGACTCATAAATATGAAATCAGCCTCCTACTTGACTAATTCCCCCTTTTTATTGCTCTCTCAGGGTCATTCAGTACTCTTTCTGCTTCACATTCTCCAATTAATAAGCATTCCAAAAATTCTGGTTGCTGTTGGTAATGATGTAGCTAATTTTGTCCTAGATAAATGAAGCAGCACAGATTGTGTTTCCACCAATCATCCAGATCAAGTATGACAGCTTTCTATTAGAAGAGTAAGTGGTAAAAAAAAGGCTTTTTAACAAAATAATAATTTTCCTCCAGCTAATCCAAATTCTCCAATGAAGTAATTTCTTGTGGACTACATATGATTTCTATCTAAGTAGGGACAATTAAATTAAAAAAAAACAACAACAGTACAGTTATTTTGTGTTTACAAAGTGGGGGTTGTTATATTAAAAAAATATCAGTGTCTTCAATGTGATTTCTTTATATTTTTACATTAAATAAAATTAATTGATCTACCAACAACAAACATTTGGCAAGTACCTACTATATAGCAAGCAGTGAGACAACATACAACCATGTATTTACAAACTATTTATACACACACACACACACACACACATATGGTAAATGGGAACTTTTCTTAGAGGGAAGGTGCAGGTATTAATTGGGGCCAAGAATGTCTTCTTGTGAAAGGTGGGATTTTAGCTGGAATGTGAAGGAGGGCCAGTATTACAGCCATAGGAGACAATCAATGAAAATGTACAGAGTCAGGATATGGAGTGTTTTATCGGAGGAACAGTAAGGCAGCTAGTGTTATGGGATTGCAGAGTATGGGGGATCTGTAAAGTGCAAGAGGACTAGAAAAGTAGGAAAGGATCAGTTTATGAAGAGCTTTGAATGCTGAATAGAATATCTTATATTTGTTCCTGGAGATAAAAAGAGGGTGCCTGGAATTGATTGAATAGTCAGGTGACGTGGTCAGACCTTCACTTTGACAGTTGAGTTGATGATGGAGTTGAGTAGGGACAGACTTGTGGTACTCAGGCCAGGTGTAAAGGATTGCTTTGCTGTCATGAGGACTTGAGACTGTGTAACAAATATGTAGTAGACCCAGTAATTTCTGAGCACCTATTAAAATGGAAAAAAAAACCAGCTAGTGTACTGAATACTGAGTAGGATACATAGAAGAATTAGAGTTAAATTAATAACTCAATTCAATAAAAAAATCATTATATTCTTATAGTGAGCTCTGTTCTAAGCAGTTGGGGATACAGAAGCAAAAAGAAAAAGCATCTGACCTCAAGGATCTTATATTTACTCTTTGGAGTCTCTACCCTTTTCAAGATAGCAGTCTGTTTTGGAGTACAAGAATTAAATAAAGCCCAAAGGGTTATAAAATGTGCATACCCTTTGACCCTGCAATACTACTTCTAGGGTTATATCCCAAAAAAGATCATAAAAATGGGAAAAGGATCCACTTAAAAAAACCTTTATAGCAATTCTTTTTGTGATGGCAAAGAACTAGAAATTGAGGGAATGCTTATCAATTGGGGAATGGCTAAACAAGTTGTGGAATATGAATGTAATGGAATACTATTGTGCTATAAGGAATGATAAACAGACAGACTTCAGAAAAACCTGGAAAGACTTATATGAACTGATGTTGAGTGAAGTGAGCAGAACCAGGAGAACATTGTACATAATAATAGCCACAGTGTGCGATGACTGACTTTGACAGACTTACCTCTTCTTAGTAGTGCAAGCATCTAAACAACTCCAAAGGACCCATGATGGAAAATGTTATCCAAGAGAAAGAAATATGGAGTCTTAATGGAGATCAAAGCATACAATTTGCTCTCTTTTTTGTTTTGTTTTTTCTTTCTCATGATTCCTCTAAGTCTTCTATGCAATGTGATTAGTAGTGTGAAAATATGTTTAATACTATTGTATATATAGAGCCTACACTGGATTGCTCACCACCTTGGGGAGAATGGAGGGGAGGGAAAGGGAGAAAATTTAAAACTTAAGGAAGTGAATGCTGAAAACTAAGAATAAATAAATTTATTTTTTTTTAAAAAAATACATAGAATTATAGCACAAAGCACTATGCATGAATAGTCAGGACAATAATATACACTAAATAATAAACATCTGAGGAGTTCAGAAGAGGGAAAGGATCACTTCTAGCTAGAGTGACTAGAAAGACATCAAAGAGGTGATGCCATTTGATATGGGCTTGAAAGGACAGATATATTCTGTAAGGTCAGAGTGGAAATCTGTTATAGTTATTTTCCCCTGCCACCAAAGGATAAATTTGCAAACAATTCAATATTTTGATAGTGTATAAAATTTTATCATCAATTACTGCCTTTCCTTTTCTTGATGCTATTATTTCTTTAGCTTTACTTCTTAAATCTATATTTTGTTATAACTTTGCTAAACTTCATTAGATTAGATTCTGAAGTAATTTCAGTCATGTATATACTTTATTGATGCTTTAAGAACATTTGCTATTTCCTTTGTTCTCAACTATTCCTTACAGATACTAGATGAAATAATAATAGCTTCAGGGCAGTTAGATTTTCCTTTCCTTTCATCCAGGCAACAGAAATATGACCTTAATGACTGGAATTCAGTGTATTGTTTGTTCCTTACTTATTTAATAAGTTCTTGTTAGCAATAATAATAATAATGATTTCTTTACTTATTTAGCAAATTCTCCCTTTAGGGAGGATTAGCTCATGACCTCTGAGTACGCCCATTCATTTTTAGAATGTTAGAAATAGGTGGGAAATTTTTCTTTCCATTAAAACTTGAATCTACCCCCTTTGTATTTTCCATCTGTTGCACCTAGTTCTGCCTTCAGGGACCAAACTAAGTAGATCTAATCTCTCTTCCACATGATAATGTATCTCTTAAAATATTTGAAGACAGCTATTGATATTGTCCTACAATAACTATCCCCAGTTATTCCAAATCATTCTAATGTGGCATCTCATCAAGATTGTTTACCATCCTCCCTCCCCTGATCTGGATGCTCTACAATTTATCACTGTCTTTCCTAAAATACGGTGCTTGAAATTGGGCATAATATTTCAGATATTAATGAATATTAACATTAATAAATTAGTAAGTATTGAAGGCAGAGCATAATTGGAATGATCATCTCAATGGTCACTTTTTTGCAGGGGGGGAAGCTCAAATGGGGCTGGCATGAGACTAGACCTGGGGCAGCTCTGACCACTGGCACAAACTGGCTGGAGCATACTTCAGGAGAGTGAATCACTGGCAGCAGTGGCAGTTCCCAGATTTCTCAACCCATAAATGCCAAAGAGAAACTAAACTATCAGTGGGGAACTCGGTTGGAACTAAATGACAGAAAAGCAAGGGCTAGCCCCTGCCCCTGAGGTAAGAGATAGCAGCGGTGCTGTAGCTGCTGCCACATGGCTGCCTGTAGAGCTCCTAGCCTGCAGGTTGTAGGGGGATCAAGTGACCATTCAGAGGATAAGTGTTCTTCCTTTGACCTGTTTGGACCTGGGTCGCAACCTGAGGTGGTGTGTGGCTATTGTGCCAGAGCTTGTGTTGACTGTAGAGAAGGCACACTCTTCATAGGTATGGCAACTGCGAAAAATTTGGGACACAGTTCTCTCCACATTGGAAGCAGAGGTATACTGTGGCAAAGAGCTCAAAAGTCAAGTAATTTGCTGGCAAGATGAGCAAGCAGAGGAAGCACAATCAGACCATAGAATCCTTTTTGGGGGACAAATGGGATCAAAACATGGAACTAGAAGAAGACAATAAAGTCAAAACTTCTGCTTCAAAAGCCTCCAAGAAAAATACGAACTAGTCATAGGCCATGGAGGAGCTCAAGAAAGATTTTGAAAATCAAGTCAGAGAAGTAGAGGAAAGACTGGGAAGAGAAATGAGAATGATGCAAGAAAATCACGAAAAGCAAGTCAACAGCCTGCTAAAGGAGATTCCCCCAAAATACTTAAAATAACACCTTAAAAATAGACTAACTCAAATGGGAAAAGAGGCCCAAAAAGCCAATGAGGAGGAAAATGCCTTAAAAAATTGAATTACCCATATGGAAAAGAAATTTCAAAAACTCTCTGAAGAGAATAATTACTTCAAAATTAGAGTGGAGCAAATGGAAGCTAATAACTTAAAGAGAAATCAGGATACTATAAAACAGATTCAAACAAATGAAAAAATAGAAGGCAATGTGAAATATCTCACTGGAAAAACCAATGACCTAGAAAATAGATCCAGGAGAGATAATTTTAAAATTATTGGACTACCTGAAAGCCATCATCAAAAAAAGAGCCTAGAAATCATTCTTCAAGAAATTCTCAAGGAAAATTGCCCTGATATTCTAGAATAAGAAGGCAAAATAGAAATTGAAAGGATTCACTGATCACCTCTTGAAAAAGATCCCAAGAAGAAAACTCCTAGGAACATTATAGACAAATTCCAGAGCTCCCAAGTCCAGGAGAAAATACTACAAGCTGTTAAGAAGAAACAATTTGAGTATTGTGGAAACACAAAGAGGATAATTCAAAATCTAGTAGCTTCTACGTTAAGGGATTGAAAGGCTTGGAATATGATATTCCCAAGGTCAAAGGAGCTAGAATTAAAACCAAGAATCACCTACCCAGCAAAACTGAGTAAAGTGCTTCAGAAGAAAAGATGGCCATTCAATGAAATAGAGGACTTCCAAGTATTCTTGATGAAAGAACCAGAGCTGAACAGAAAATCTGACTTTCAAATACAAGAAGCAAGAGAAGCATGAAAAGGTATACAGGAAAAATAAATCATGAAGAACTTATTAAAGGTGAACTATTTACATTCCTACATGGAAAAATGATCATTGTAACTCATGATACTTTTGTCAGTACAAGGATAGTTGATGGGAATATGTGTGTGTGTGTGTGTGTGTATGTATATATATGTGTGTGTGTATATATATGTATATAAGTATACAAACACATATATGTATGTATAGGAGGGTGTATGTGTGTATAAATACATATGTGAGTGTTTGTATATGTATGTACATGTATACATAGACAGAGGGCATAGGATCCATTGAACAGAAATGGATGATATCTAAAAAATAAAATCAAGAGGTGACAGAGCAATATAATGGGAGAAGGAGAAAGGAAGAGATAGAATAGGGTAAATTATCTCATATAAAAGAGGCAAGAGAAAACTGTTACAATGGAGGGGAAGAACAGGAAGTTGAAAGGGAAAGGGTCAACCTCATTCCCATTGAATTTGGCCTAAGGAGGGAAAAAGATACACATTTAATTGGGTATTTTACCCTACAGGAAAGCAGAGTGGAAGAGGATAAGAAGGGGGATCACAGAAGGGAGGGCAGATTAGGGGAGAGGGTAGTCAGAAACTCACACTTTTGAAAAAGGACAGGGTCAAAGTAGAAAACAGAATAAGTGGGGGGTGGGATAGGATGGAGGGAAATACAGTTAAGCCTTTCACAATAGAACTAATATGGAAACATTTCACATAACTACACATGTACAACCTATATTGAATTGCTTGTCTTCCCACTAGGGGTATGTGATGAGGGAAGAAGGGAAAGAATCTGGAAATCAAAGCTTTAAGAACAAATGTTAAGAAAAATGAAACTGGGAAATAAGATATACAAGCACTGAGGTATAGAAATCTATCTTGCCGTACTAGAAAGTTAGTTGAAGAATGAGGGAGAAGAGAAGAGAGAGTAGACTGGGGGATGGGCTATTCAGCAGGCTTACTATTTTGCAGGTAGGGGCTAGGGGAAAGATGGGGAGAAAATTTGTAATTCAAAATCTTGTGGAAATGAATGTTGAAAACTAAAAATAAATAAAAGTTAAAAAAAAAAAGAAACCTAAGGTCATGTTTTTAGCTACCACATCATACTATTGACTCATATCAGCTAATATTCCATTAAAACCCTTGGATAATTTTCAGATGAATTGCTTTCTAGTTTAGTGTTCTCCATTTTGTACTCATGAAATAGAGTTTTGAACTTAAGTATAATCCTTTACATTTATTTTTATGGCATTTTATCCAGTAAGATTCGACATAAGGTTCTAGATTATTTGGATCTTTTGGGATATTTTTTGACCATCTAATTGGTTAGTTATTCCTCCCTGCTTTGTGTCATCTATAAAACTGATGAACCTCAGATCTGGGCTTTTATCCAAGACATTGATAAGAATGTTAAGCAGCACAGAGATAAGCTGGAGCTCTCCATTAAAGATTTCCTCTTCAGTCAACATCAAACCGTTAATGATTTCTGCTCTTTGATTGAGTGCAGCTATCCAGTAAGTTCAAAATTCATCTGTCTAGCCCACTTCTTCTCATCTGTCCATAAGGATAGCAAGTGATATTATCAAATGATTTGCTACAATTTACATAAACCATATCAATAGCATTCTACTAATTTACCAGTCTAGTCAGTCATTACACTCAATAAGTGCATACACATGCTAGGAACATTTGTATCACTGGGAAAGGTGAAGAAAGGCAAAAGACAGTCTCTGCTCTCAAGGAACTCACATTCTAATGGAAGAGACAACACTCAACTATGTACAAACAAGATATAGACAAGATAAATTGGATATAATCAAGAGGAGAAAGGCACTAGCCTTAAAAAGGATGTACTAGTAACTCTGTTAATAAGGAACCACCTCTGGCATGTCCTCTTCTCAATGAAACTACCTTGGTTCTTGTGATTATTTGTTCATTTTATAGTATTTTACCAAGCCTGCTTTAATACTGTGTCCTAAAAATTTGCCACAGTGGCTCTGCAACCATGTCTGTCAGTTCTTTCAGGAACCTGATATGTTCATCATATGACCCAAGTGACTTGAACTCAGGAAGATTAGGTAGTAATTTACTATCTCTCTACTTATCTTGGGTATTGACTTCCCATTAGACAATTTTGCCCTGTACTTTTCAAAGAATGTTTTCTTTGTCAGAGAAAATGGAAGCAAAATATAAGTCAAAGAATTGTCTTCTTTTTTTTGCCTAATAATAGTCAGTGTAGGTTGACAGCTAAGCTAGGACTTGGATAAAATAGAAAAAGGTTGTTTGATTAATAATAAATTAATCCTTTAGGAAAATCTTTCTTAAAGGTGGTATAAGGCAATTGGTGCTGGATTTGAATTTAGTGGACTTGAGTTCAAAACCTAGCTCTGCCACTTAATACCTTTGTGATACTGAGTAAAGCACTTAACCACAATGGGTCTCAGTTTTCTCATATGTAAAAGAAGAGGGACTGGATGAAGCAGTCTCCAAAGTTCCTTCCATCTCTAAAATTCTATGACTTTATGATTTTATCACATTTCTTTCAAAGATCTGTGGCTTCCTTGTGTGTGGTGGTTTAATCAAAGCTGCCCGTAACTTCTTTATTGTCACTGTGTTTGAGAGTTACTAGGGTCAAACTGGTGATGACCTTCTTTGAATTTAGGTGCTTGAATAAAGTATTGTATTGCTGTTGTGGTTTGGCAGTTGGATATGTGAATCTTTTCTAGCTTGGTAGGACCTAGAACCTTTACTTCTCTGGCATAGCATTTGAGAGCCTAGGAACATCTCTCTGTCATGATGAGGCTTTAGTAGGGCTTATCAGAGAATGATTCCATAGCAACTTAAAATTGAATCAGACAATAAAGCCACATTTCCTCCCAAAATAACCCCCTCAAAATGTCCTGTGAAGAGACTAAATAATAGTTGCCTAAGAATCTACAAATTCTAACTGCAAATGCGAGGTCATTCAAAGACTTTTGCTTTAGCTGTAGAGGGCAAACTAGATAGCAATAACTATAGTTTCATATTTGAAATCTAAAATTACCTGAAGGGAGAAAAAAGATTGATGTGTCTGACTAGGTTTGCAATGTTAATGGAATCTGAAGATCTTCCATGCCCCTTTGTATTGGCACTTAGTAAACAGGCACTTAGCACCTTACTTCAAGTTAACACTTTGTTTAAGCTATTTAACTAACACAGAAGTAGTTAACACTTTGGGAGTAGTTAACACCTTAACAGGAAGGGGCAGGACAGGGAGGAGCTATACTGTATATAAGGAAGAGAACCAGCAGGACATTCAGATTTTCTCTCAGTGGCCACCTGGAGACTGCACCTTTTTGCTGGGACCCTTCTTCTGCAACTTTACTGAGAACTTCCAAGAACCAGGCTGAGGAGCTACCATGAGGGAGAGAGGGATCCCTGCTTGAGGGAGCCTGTTCTATTGTGAAGGCTTGGGAATGTGGATGTTCACTGCATTAACCATGTGTATCAACTTTGTGACTACTGTAATGACTTTGGCTTTCTGACTCTGGGACTCGGTTTTTTGGTATGTGAATAAAAGTTTTAGTTCTGCCCTCCATGTGGAGAGTTTGCTACATTTTGTGATTCAAGACTATACCAGCATATTCATAACCACCGTGGGTGTTGTGAATATCGAATTATTGTTACAAGGTTGCAGAAAATGGCTGTGTCAGATTTGTTGTTTATCTGATTCCTCTTTAATCAATTTTTTTTCTTGTTTACTCCAAATTATTAAACAAAGAACAGTGTTTTAGAACATAGGAATATGGGATGAAATGCTCCAGCACTTCTTAAGTTATGCAAAGGAATCACTTAATGGTTTTCATAACCATTTAGGCAAGTGGTAGCAACCCAAAAAGTGTTTTGACTGAAATGCCTATAATGGTCCAGATGTCAGATCTAGGCAGATTCAGTGTTGGAAGTTCAAAAATTCAATGTCAGTCAATGAGCAAACCAAGCAGAAAAAATATTCTAGAAGCACTCGTTATATGCCAGGCACTTTGATAGGTGCTATGGATTAAAATACCAAAGTGAAGGAGATTTTGCCCCCAATGAGCCTCTGTTCTACTAGTTAAAACTATCCTGCTTCCAAGGTCTGCTTTGATTTTCAATTTTTTTGTTGACCTGTAATTCCTTTCTTTGTTTCTGGAGGCAATCAGGGTTAAGTGACTTGGCCAGGGTTACACAGTAAATAAGTGTCCAAAGCTGAATTTGAACTCAGGTCCTCCTGACCCCAGGGGAGTTATTCTATGCTCTGCATCACTTAGCTGTCCCTGCAGTTTCACTATTGTAGGCAACTACCTGTGTGGTAACTTCTTCCACCTAAGTAGATCAATATTCTTCTTTAAATTATAGTCTTTCCTAAGACTCCCTAGTTGCCCCAGCATCTGAGGAATTAAGTGACAAAACTGGCATGTCTCAGAAGCAGTATTTGAACCCAGAACTTCAAGACTTCAACACAATAACAGAGTTTAAACAGTGATCATACATCATAAAACCCAAAATAATAGGTAATAGACTAATACAAGCATGTGGGGGACAGCATGGTATAGCAGAAAGAACCTTGGCTCTTAAATCAGAATACCTAGGTTCAAATCACAAACTCTCTCCATGTGAGCAGAATTTAGCAGTGTGGACAGAGCACTGGATTTTACACACACACACACATACCATCTTAGAATTCTGTCTTTGTTATTATCTGTTTGTAAAGTTGAGTAGTTTCATTTATGCTTTCTGTGCCTCAGTTTCTTTTGCTGTAAATGAGGAGATTGTACTAGATAATCTCTAAGTTCCTTTCCAGGTCTACATCTATTATTATACAAAATAATGGCATGGAAAATTCAGAGAACAGGTTCTGAATCATACTGCAGATACCAAAGGCCAAAGTAGAGATAAGAATGTTTCTCTAGCCCAGCAATTTCCCCCTGCCATTTAGACTCTATAATAAGGCTTTAAGTGTCATAGCTCTCACCAAATACCATCTTCAGAAATAATTTCCTGTCCTATTTTTCCATAAAGAATGGAGAGAGGCAGTAGTGAGCAGTGGATAGTTCAAAATAATTGGTTATGGCATCTTTCCTCTAAAAAGTTAAAAAATATTTTCCTTCTATTTTATATTCATGCACTGAAAGTTAGGGTTATAAACTACAATTATAATTAGGGCACAGAAATCTATACTGAAAACTGGAGCTCTATTTGGAAGTAGAAGATGATTAAAAATAGCTAATATGTAGTTCTCCCAAGAACGTTCTACTGAACTTTGAAACATCTAGGTAAATTTCAATTCAGAAAAGTTGTATTCTAGAGTGAAACAAATCTCATTTGTTTGTTTCTTTGCCTTTTGTTTGATTATCTCTCCAATTTGATGGGAAACAACAATATTGTCTGTGGCTGGTCTTTAGCAAAGCTATTCATCAATATGATCGGGAAAGTGGGTAAGCAGTTCCGAAGGAGACCTTGGACAATCAGGGGAAGAGTCAAGCCAAGTGGCCAAGGATGTTGAATTAAGTAAACTTTGCTCTTTGATCCTGTTCTGATTTTTTTTAAGTTTGAAATTTTAACTCAAGCACCTTGTTGGACATAGTCGTTTGCCTCATGACTTCTGACAAAATGTATAAAACTTCACTTTGCTTCAATGTGCTATGGCCTTTTCATAGAGTCTTTTTATCTGAAAAATATCTAGTCAACATGGTGTAGTGGATAGAGTGCTAGACTTGGAGTCAGGAGAAGACCTGAGTTCAAATTCTGATTCAGACGTTTACAAGCTGTTTGGCTATGAGCAAGTCACTTAACTGCTCAATTTTAGTCTCCTCATCTGACACTCCTCCTCCTTCTATTACTACAGCTTCACAATCAGAGAAAAGGAGGTACTTACCATCATGAACATATCTGACATTTGGCAACACTTTCTAGAGGCAGTCCAACACCCCAAAGTGGCTCAAAATGACCAAATAATTTGAAGCATCTCCAAATCTCCCAGAAATCTAACCAGTGATAGGTCTGATGAAATCAATGACAGACACTGTGGGTTTGACTTGCCCACAGTCTACATCCAAAACTGGAAGGCAAATGTACTGCATATCCAAGTAGACCACTTCACACACATTTCAGCAAATGTTAGTGTATGGTGAAAAGTTCATATTAAAGCAAGCATGATAAGATGGAATTGAATTTATTTTTCAGCAATAATCTGGAGACTCCTATGCTTAGGCAGGTATCTGTCTGTGCTTTAGGCAGGTAAAGAACCTACAGGAAAGGGGAATTTGGTGTCTGGTGGGTTCCTTACCTGCCCTTGTAATTGGTTTTACTGCTTCCACCCCACACCCCCAACCCCTTCAATGACCGATAGACTAACTGCATCATGATAGCACCCATAGCTGGGCAAAAGTAGAGTCAGTTGGGGTTTCAGAGCACTCTAAAGAGAAAACCAATTAGAGAAAAAAGGCAGAACATTGGGACAACCTGGCCCCCAAACCCAGAACTCAAGTGAAACTTTCCCTCTATATTTATTACTGATTTCAATGGCCAAACTCAATGGCCTTTTCTTAATTTTCATCCTTTTGGACCATCTGCAGCATTTGACAACATGTATTGTCCTTCCCTCCGGGATACTCTCTCCTTTTGGATTTTTTGTTTGACTTTTTCCTGCTTCATCATCCATTTCCCTCTCTACGCAAATGTAGGTGTCCCCCAAAGCCCTGGCCTAGGTCCTCTCCTCTTCTCCCTGTACACTCTCTCTTGGTGATCCCATCACCTCCTCTGGGTTAAGTAATCTGATCAGTTTCATGTATGTAGGCCTACCTTAACCAAATGCCTGTTGGACTCTTCCAACTAAATATACTGTAACCATCTCAAAATTCATTATGTTCAAAATAGAACTTGTTACCTTTTCCTCAAAATCTATCCCTAAACTTACTCCTAAACTTCCCCACCATTCTAGTAAGCAAGTTTTACAACCTCAAAGTCACTGCTTCATTCTCTTTCTCACACTCATCCAAATAGCTGCTAAATGATGCAAATTACCCCCCATTACATCTTTGGTATCCACTTTCTTCTCTCTACTGACATAATAACCACCTTAATTCAGGCCTTTATAACCTATGATCTGGATTACTGCAGGGATCCCTTAATTGTTCTTTCTAACTTATGTCTCTATTCTCTTTGTTCCATCTTTTACCTGGTAGCTAAAGCAATATTCCTAAAGCACAAATTTGATCAAGTTACCCCTATACTTAATAAAACTCAGTGTTTCCTTAAAACCTCTAGAATCAAATATGGCTCACTAGGATTTATATAGTTTTTTAAGGTTTGCTAAGTACTTTGTAGATACTATTTTACCCTCACAGCAACCCTGGGAGGTGGTTTCCTGTTAGTACTTTACAAATGAAGAGACTGAGGTGGCAAAGGTCAAGTGACTTGTTTGGGATCACACAGTTCATTTTTGAGATTGTATTTGAACTCAAGTCTTCCTGACCCCATAGGTCCAGTACTCTATGCACTGTGACACCTAGCTGCCACAAAAGTAAATGTAAATTCCGCTAGGCACTAAAAGTGCTTAATAGCCTGATTCAACCTCTCTTTCAACCATTGTCTATTACTCCTATCTGCTCACACCGTGTCAAACTGGTCTTCTTGCTGTTCCTTATAAACAAAATTTTATTTCCCACCTGTATGTATTGGGTTCCATCTGCATCTGGAATGAACACCTTCTAACCTCTGTCTGGCATAATTTCTGGTTTATTTTAAAGTTCAACTCAAGTACAGGTTTCTACATAAGACTTTTCCTGAAGCCCTCAGTTGTTAGTGTTTCTTCTTCAAAATTACCTTGTGTATATACCTTCATATGTATATATTGTCTACTTTGGCTAGACTATAAGCTGTCTAAAGCTACGTTTGCTTTCATTTATATGTCCCCAGTGTAGTAGGCACTCAATACATGCTTTGTTGATGTTTATAGAGGGCTAATATCTTTTGAGGAAAGAAGATTATACCACTCCTTTACCTTGGTAATGATGAGAAAGGGTGGTGGGTGGGCAGAGAAGAATTGATTTTATGGACTGACTTCTTCTGAGTCTTTTTTCTCTTAAAATCCTTAATATTTCAACTTTTTTTGTTAAAATTGTCCTGTTAATCACTTTCTAACTCCCCTCCCCTTTTGCTATTGGATCTTTACCTGATGCTCAGCTATAAGACTGTCTCAGCTTCCTTGTGGAATGGGGGAGGGGGTTGTACAGCTCAGCAGGCTGAGTCTTTGATCTAAGTACCCATGTGTGGCAAACTAATTACCTAAGTATGACAGAACTGACCCTAAATAGGTTTTAGTCTCTCTTCCTTCAACCCTATACAACCCCACTTGCTGGCGTCATGCCTCAATTCTTTTCTTGACTTTTATAGATTAGTAGAATTTTTATCTGCAGCTTTTTGCTTTTTCTCCTGATAAGCTCCTAGAGGTTAAGAACTGCTTATTTTTGTCTTTTTGTCTTTCCATGCCTGGCCCACAGGAATTGATTGATTTTTGGTTGTTGATTGATTCACTGATTTTATACTTTCTGCCAGTGAAACAACCACAGCTGCTTTAAAAAAAAAAAAAACAAACCAAACCCAGAACAACCTATGTCCACACTCCCCATACAAAGCACTCTGCTCTATGCCAACTGACTTGATCACACAACTCTGGTTTGGACCTCACTGCCACCACTTACATGACATTCTGCTGCTGCCTGTGGAACTTTTTCTAGGGAACTTTCAATTGGGAAACTCTCTTTACCAATACAGATTGGCATGCTCTACAGATGTTGCCTGGAGCAGTGAGGGGTTAAATGACTTGCCCAGGCTCACAGCCACTTTGTATCATAGGCAAGACCTGAACCCATGTCTTTTGAAAAGACTAGCTTTTAGACTTGTGGAAGTAGGTCCCACGTTTTGGAGAATAGAGGCAGTAGCTTCTCAGAGCTCACTGACTCCAACCTCTACTCACTTGGAGACTTGTCCAACTTGAAAAAAGGATATAACCAGCAATACATGTTTTAGAATTGGTCATACCCCCAAATTTAGCCTAAAACCATGTGCCCCTGGTGCCTATCT
Organism: Pseudochirops cupreus; assembly: GCA_028627135.1. Classification (NCBI taxonomy): domain Eukaryota; kingdom Metazoa; phylum Chordata; class Mammalia; order Diprotodontia; family Pseudocheiridae; genus Pseudochirops; species Pseudochirops cupreus. The sequence goes on along the minus strand of CM053580.1, from coordinate 172,897,171 downwards.
AGTACCTTTGAGAGGAGGAGGACCTGAGATATCCTGGCCCTGGGAGCTTTAGACTTGTACCTGAGATATGGCTGTGGTAGCTGCCTCCAGGGGCCATCTCCCGTTGTTCTAATTTATATTTTGCCACTGGATCCAGATGGCTCTGGAGGAGAAGTGAGGGTGGTGACCTTTCATAGACCTCCCTCACTTAAATCCAATTCACTTTTAAGTCATACTATCATCTTCCTGATGTCATGGTCCGTTTTGAGAATGAAAGAGAAACAGCAGCAATAACAACAGCTGTCTGTAATGGTCGTCACTGGTTTACATGACTTGTACTGCTCTTTGGGAAAGCTTCCAATGGGGTTGGGGATGAAGGAGTGTCTGATTGTATCTGGACTACTCCCTGGTGACATGGGACGTGGGAAGAGGTGTGTGGGGAATACATTCTCTGAGAAATACCTGTCTGCTTTCATAGACTCCTGCACCTTCCATGCTTCCTCCTGAGGTCTGCCCACCTGCTGACACTAACCTTAGGATCATGACACAGCACTGGGGAGCCTTGCCCATCCATTGAGGTGGATACGAGACTAGGCAGGAGCCACTCTTATGCACTACTCTTACCACCTCTTACAATGCCAACACAGACAAGGGCCCCCTCAAAGAAGCTGGAAACCCACTTCTGGGGAGAACTAATTCAGGATCCATTTTCAGTAGGACTGAGTCATGCTTACCCACTGACAGGGACTCAGGACCTCCCTCCCCCCCAGTAGCTGATCTAAATGCCCATGAAATGGGCACCCTTACAACATCACTCCAAATCCTCTCCTCTTTACAACAAGCAACTTAAAAAACCACCCATTTGCTGCTCTTGACCCTTGCACCCAACCCCCAAGTTCTTGGACAGTGGGATCCCATACCCCAACAGCAGCTTCATCTGATCACTCAGAAACCTCTCTCTTGCTTCCCTGCTGATTGATCTGAATATTCTAGAGTGGCTTGAAGCTCTGCCCACCCCTCCTGCACACCAAGAAAAATCTTCATGTGCACCAAACATATAATAAATAAATAAATACCTCTTCTTTACCCATTTTTCAAAAGCTTCATTGATTAATCATCGTATCTTACATGGGCCCATGAATTTGTGATATTTTTTAATCTTTTTCTAAATACATAGACAAGGGCCCTAAAAAAACAAAACAAAACAAAACAAAAACCTGGGGCTATCATGCTTCTAGCATCCAAGACTGTCCGTTTACCCACTACTTCCTACTTCCTAAGGGAATTATTAATTATCTTCACACACAATCAGAGGTTAATCTCACTTTGGACTCGTATTGGTTCCTACCTGGATAAACCCAGAGGAGGCAGAAATGCTGTCCCTGGTTCTGAAAAGAATATGTACGTGTGTCAGCTAGAGTGTCTGTCACACTCCCCATTTGGCAAAAAGTTAGGCCACCTGCCTTAAGAGAATTAATTGACAATCTATCAGAGCTAGATTACACAATAAAGAGGTTTAGTCAATGACAAGAAAATAGTATAATACACTGAACACATCCCAGCATCATCTACTGATCGTGTTTTCCTATGGCCAAGTATTCTTTTAGTTTCCTATAGCTGGAGTTACACTTAGGTTCAAGAAAACTATGTTACTAGAGAAGCCATTTTCTTTATTATGAGGAAGATGTGGAGAGATACCCCTGGTGGACCTTTGTAGCTTTTTGATTATCTATCCTCTCCATCATGGAGAGAAAAACTGTACTTACTGACAAGTAAAAAAATTTCTCCAGTAACTACTACTCTTTGTGCGAGAAATAAGAAAGCCCAAAGTGATGGCAGATAATTATCAGTGATATTCACCTACTAGCTTTCCTTCTGTGAAAGGGTTTTAAAATTTTATTTGTGCATTATGCTTCTAAAGGCAAAATTAAGACATTTTAGTGGCTTTATCTTTTCACATTTCAATGAAGAGAAACAATCTCCGAAGATTCTCTATGTCACATTAGTATGACATTTTTTCTCTCATAGAGGTAAAAGATGGAACCATCTATTAAGGATATTCAAAATTGCAAAAAAGGGTTGGCATATTTAATCAAGTTTGTAGGAGGAGGCAGTGGTAAGGTAAATAAATAGTTAGCATTAGAATCAGAAAGACCTAGTTCAAATCCTGCTTCTGACACAAACTAGCTTTGCAATTCAGTAAAAGTCCTTTAACCTCTCATTGCCCCCTTCCACTCCACACCCCCCCACCCTCTATGAGATCACTGGATCTCAGATTTAGAGATGGAAGGGACCTTGGAGGTCCTGTAGCCCAATCTCCTCATTCTGAAGGGAAGAAATTGAGCTTAAGGCAACGGCCAAAGTAGTAGAAGGTTTTGAATTCAGTTATCTAACTCCAGAATTAATGTTCTTTCTATTGAACCTTGAAGCTACTGATTTGGAAGGGGGAGGGAAAATTTCATAATAGAAGTTTTCTACACTAAAAATACATAGGTCTGCATAAAAAAATCAAGAAGCACTTTTTAATCATTTAAATCTGCAAATTTTCAATCCACACAATACATGAAGAACACATACTCTTCTTTGTCTGTTCTTTAATAATCATAAAACAATAATTATTTTAACTTAGGTTCAGATATGCCATTACAACGGTTGGCAGGTAGACTTTCTAAAGGGGAGCATGACAAAAGCCACTCAGATTCTCTCCATAGCATTAAGATTATTTTATTAAGTAAAGGAAAAAGAAAGGAAAAAGGAAAAATAAGGAAGAAAACAGCAGCAATAGGGACAGGTTTAAAATTCGTAAGGGATGACTGGTTCCAAGTTTCCCTTTTACTCACAGTCTTTTTCTCTTGATTACCCAATCTATTTTTTAGCACAGTGAGACAATTTAACATCATTCTAGCTTAGATATAAGAGCGAGCAACTATAGCATGGTTTGCTTGATATATTTCTTACGTGTTTATTTCTTAAACCAATAATGCTCAAATGGTTGCCTTCATTGAGATGAATGAACTAACAAATACTGGTTATGTAACATAGAACTACCTTCTTATATTATGCTCCTACTTTGGCATTCTCTCGCAAGCTCTCAGTGGTCTTATACTAGTGCTGGGAAATAAGTACACTTGTGTTAGAGTCTTTCTATTTCATGATACATAGAATTATAGATTTAGAACCAGGAGCTAATTCCAAAGATGAAAAAAAAATTTGAGGTTCATGGAGATTAAGTGATGTGCTCAAGGATTAGGCTGCAGAGCTGAGTTTTGAACCTAGGTCCTCTGCTTATTACTCCACAATGTTTTCCTCTATATGACACACATCAAAGAAATTGAATTTGACTTGCACTTTAAATGCTTTGGACAGCAAAACACTTTATGCTGGAGTTTTGTAGTCCTATGAAATTATTGATTGAAATACTCATGCCAGGATTCACATAGACAATCCTATTTGAGGAGAAAAAATGGATTTTCAAATGTCTAGACATGCTGAGGTGCTGCTGAATTGACCCTTCAATTTATGTCCCTCTGAGAAACTTACTTTCATCTCCTGTTTCAAATTCAAATTTCTGACTGTAACCACTGTATCCTGCTGCAGTCCTCACTCGGATGTGAAATATGTATTTTGTGGATGGCTTGAGACCTGTGATGATAACACTGGGGGCCTTGGACCTTGTAGAAGAATAGCTGAGCTGTTCATGTTCCTGGGGAACAGAGAAAAAAAAAAGAGAAAGAAGACAAAATGGAATTTTATTAGTTTTTCAGAGTCACATTCCAAAGCAAAACTCAGTAAAGGGTTACTCTGAATGTCAAGCTCAAAGGAGGTGGAAGCATGGCTTTCTTGGCAACTTGTTATCATCATGATGTGTATGACATGGCCTTGATTTGGAAATGTGTTAAGAAGGCTGATTTCATTGCACATAAAAATGTTAATTTCATTTTTGGTTGGGTGAACCAGATTTATATTCTTCATAAAAGATGAGGTTAGTGTGAGAGCATGTTCAAACATAATGGTACCTGCAGGAAGCTAGCAGAATGGGCAACTGAGGAAATCAATACTGATAGAGTAAAAAAAAAAAAAAGATAAATGTGGGAGAATTGAAGGACCCGCTACTCACTTCTACCCTCAGGTAGTGCCAAAATGCCGGCGCTATCCGTGGGTAGACCTGTGGGTAAAAGGAAAAATCAATTAATTTTCTAAATTGGAAAACTTCTATCCTGACCTAACTGCTTTGCTCGTGAACTTATTTCCACCCTACTAACAACACGAGTTGTATGTACTTAGTTGGACATATAACAAGAAAAATCAAATCCCTTTGGGAATATTGTCCCCCAGCTATGACTGTCTACATTTTCAAGATTTGCAAGTTAAATGGTCTATGTGAGGCCAGTTGTTTTTTAAAAAATATCTTCTGAACAAGAATTGAAGGTATAAAAAGTATGAAAGACTTACCTATGGTCAGAGAGTAAATCAGTGGCAGGGCTGGAGACTTTAGTCCTAGTCTCCTGCATTAATAGCCCAATAACTTTTTCTCTTGTCTCCCTAATGAGTAATCAATTTGTGAAATCATACTGTTGGGTTTGGTTCTAGTATTTAAACTTGCTATCTGACTACACACTCAGAACAGAACCTTCAATTTCATCTGTCCATATTTGAGCTCGTAGCAAATGATGGTGTACAGGCATTACAGATATTTGAAAAGGCTATTTTGTTCCTATGGTTTTGCTTCAGTCTTTATTTATTTATTTTTAATATGGAGCCCGGAATATGAATGTAGGTTTGGATGGATGATTCATTCAAAATCATTCTAGTCAGACTTATTTAAAGTTCCCTCCAGAGTTTTCTTTATGGGTTAAGGGAGATGTTTTTGTTGTTAGTCATTTCAGCAGTGTCTGACTCTTTGTGACTCCATTTAGGGTTTTCTTGGCAAAGATACTGGAGAAGTTGGTGACATTCTTTTCCAGCTTATTTTACAGATGAGAAAATGGAGGCGAACAAGGTTAAGTGACTTGCCTAAGATCACATAGCTAATGTCTGAGGCCAGATTCAGACTAGACCTTTCTGATTCCAAACCCGGTGCTCTATTCACTGTACCACCTGGCTGCCTAAAGGAGATATTACCCAGGCAAAAAGAGAATATGTGAAATACTGCATTGATGGAACATACAGTATTGGGATTATTTTGATATGATGCTTCAGGACTGGGAATTTTTAAAGCATTTCACCCCCAAATATTTTTAGATAAAGTTTTTTAAAAGAAGGAAATTCTACAGTTAAAATCCAAGTATTACATTTATCTTTATCCTGTGATTATATTTTAGGTCTCTATAATTGTTATAAGGTTATTTTTTAAAATGGTGCTAGTTGACTATAGATCTCATCTGAATGTCTCCTACTTTATGCATTTGTACAAGTCATCTCCCACACCTGAATTAGAACTCCCCCCTTTCCCATGTCCAATTCCTTTAAGGTAGTGCTAAGGCACCACTCTCTCTATGAAAACCTTTGTTTCCAACTGAAATGATCCACCCCAAATATGAACATTTCATATAACAATAGCTTATGTTTCTATAGTGCTTAAAGATTTAAAATGTTTTCTTTATAAACATCCCTCTAAGATTTATAATGTCACTATTTTTTACCCTCATATTACAGATGAAAAACACAAGATGCAAATAGTTTAAGTGACTTAGTTCCCTGGGAGGAAATGTCTCTAAGTGTCAAAGTTAAGATACAGACCTGAGTCTTGTCTCCAACATCAATACTCTATTCACTATATTATGCTGCTACCGATGATGCTGATTTTGACCTCTCCTATGCACACAACCATTTTCTTTCTTGGATTACATTTATTTGTCCACATTTCATACCTCACCTCCACTGTATCATGTTCTCCTTAAGAGCATTCATTTTTGTATATTTAACTTTTTGTATATTTAGTTGTTCAGTCATTTAAATCATGTACTCCATTTTAGGTTTTGTTGGAAAAGACACTGCAGTGGTTTGTTATTTCCTACTCTGGCTTATTTTACATTTGAGAAACTGAGGCAAACAAGGTTAAGGGACTAGAGTCACATAGCTAGTAAGTGTTTGAGGGAGAATTCAAATTCAGGTTCTATTGATTCCAGGGCTGGTGCTCTATCTACTGGGCCACCTAACTGCCTTCCTTGTATATAGAAGGTACTTAATAGATGCTAGTTAAATTGAACTTGTTAGTATGTTTCTAAATAATAAAACTTTATTAAACTTGGTTTGCACAGAGAGACATGGTTAGAACATTACTTTAAATTAAAAGATCAAAACAAACACAGTTGTGGGACATGGTAGCCCACACTAATAATCTCAGTTACTTAAGTGACTGAGGCTGGTAGACATCTTGAGTTTGGGCAAGCTAAGCCTTAGTAGGTTTAGCTGAGTATGTGTCCATACCAAGTTTGCCATTAATATGGTGAACTCCAGAGAAAAGGGGGTAACACTATTGCCTGAGGCAGGCAAATTGTCCCAGGTCAGAAGCAAAGATAGTCAAAGCTCCTATGGTTATTGATGGAACCCAGACTGTGAGTGGTTGCTGTACTTCCAGCTTGGGCAAGATAGACAGACCTACGCTTACAAACAAAAACTAAAAACAAATAAACAAAAAACCCAGTTTTATTCCAAGCAAAATTAAAATAAAAAATAAATAATCACTAGTTTATAATTTAAATCAACCATATAAGTAACAATAATCTTTGAAAAAAGAAAAATAAAAAGCATGTTCAAAAATTTCTCAGATGAACACCTTAAACTCCCTACCTAGAGTAATTTATGACAATACATTTTGGCAAATAAAAAAGCCATTTTATTTTAAGCACTATACTTTTGTTTTATGTTACAACATCTTCATCTCTATATTAAGATCTCTTTTACTTTTTCCCATATCCAAGAAAGAGTAAAATGGATAATCAAAGATATAATCCCACACTGGCTGTTATCACTATTTATTTTTCTTCACTAACCCATCAAAACCCAATTTAATGCTGTGCTCGTATTCAGTGAACATTTAAATAACTATTTTGATTAAAATCTAGGAGATAAAGGCTCTTTTGATGCTTGTATTACTCTACATAGAGTGAAATACTTTGGCATGTTCCCTACAACAGGCCTCCAACAAACCAGGTATATAGTCAACAGATTAATCTCAAAGCCCAAACAAGTACTCCAGTATTCAGTAGGAAATGTCTACTAGGTAGATCTTGAAAGAAGACTTGAGCTCTAGAGAGACATTAGGGCTGGATGTAATACATTTGAAAGTCATTTGTTTAACAAAATCAATTAGCTGAGGGGAGCTGAAATCACTAAGAGAGAAACAGAAAAAAATACAGAGAGAAGAAGAAAAAATATTCAGGAAAAAAAGGGAAGGATGTGTAATAGCATAGAAGAAAATGTGAAAAACATAATACAGGTAGTAGATGCCTAGAAAAATAGATCAGAGCATATGTAACAATGATTCCATGATACAAGAAGAAATATAAGAACAAAGTCCAAAGATAGAAGGTTAGAACATGAAAGTTATATATTATTGTTTTAAAAAAACCCAACAAATTTATCTGGAAAACAGAGGAGAAGTCATTTAAGAATCATCAGACACCCTAAAAATCATAACTCGACAAAAAATTAGATATATTTCAAGAAATAATAAAAAAATTACCAAAGAGCTGCTAGAACTAAGAGGTCCAAGAAAAAATAGAAAGGATCCCTACCACCTCTTGAGACAAATTAGTAATTTAGAACATCTAGTATATCATTGAAAATCAAAAGTTTCTGAGTCAAAGGAAACTTTTTCAAGCAGTCAGAAGCAATTTTTCCCAAGAATTTTAAGGACCAGGAAAATTGCAGGAAAACAAAAAAAAAAAAAAACTGGAAAGACCTACATGAACTAGTGCTGAATGAAGAGAGCAGAACCAGGAAAACATTATACATAATAATAGCAACATTGTGCAATGACCAACTTTGATAGATTTAGTTCTCCTTAGAAATGCAATGATCTAAGACAATTCCAAGGGACTCAGGATGGGAAATGCTGTCCACATCCAGAGAAAGAACTATGGAGTCTGAATGCAGACCAAAGCATACTATTTTTTCTCTCTCTTTTTTTTTCTTTCTCATAGTTTTCCCCTTTTGTTCTGATTCTTCTTTCACAACATGACTAATGAGGAAATATGTTTAATATGATTGTACATGTATAGCCTATATCAAATTACATACCATCTTGGGGAGGAGGATGGGAAGGGGAGGGAGAAAAAAAATTTGGGATGCAAAATCTTACAAAAATGAATCTTGAAAACTATCTTTGCATGTAATGTGAAAAAATAAAATACCATTAAATAATTTTAAGGGTCAGGTACTCATAGTTAGGCATATTACATAAAACTATGTTAAACATATTTTAAAGGAAAGAAAATCTTGGAATCCAATATTACAAAACGAGAAAAGAAAAAGGCCTATGACCATGAATAACATTTTATAAACCTGAGTATAATCTTATAATGAAAAAACAGACCTGATTAATTAGAAGGGGATAAATGATAACTAAGTACTTACATTCCAAAAGTGGGAGAAAAGGCATGTGTCCTTTTAGATTCTCACTATTTTAAAGTTTCATAGAGAATGCTAAATGTAGTACCTGATGCAGTTTTCTTTTGCTTCATTGATTTTAATGGAGAAAAGAAAAAGGATGGGGTAAGAGGAGTTACTAGACAAAAGGGAGGAGGCAATATGCGCCAGGCAAGTTTAACCACCACCCCCCACTATTATTCATCAGTTCCTCTTAGACCCTGATAGAGAAAGTGTCCCATGAATTGCCAGACCTGCTTTCAGCCCAGTCCCCTGCAGCCAACATAGACAGGAGAAATCATTATGGAGAAGGAGCCTACTCACAGGACAAATGAGCCAGCCTATCCAAAAAAGCAGGGCACCCTGAAGAGGAAACCAACAGTAACATGCCAGAATAACTGAACTATCACCACCACTCCCTTAATCCATATTTCTTTTCAAAGGCTGATGAATACAGCCCAGGGCTCTGAACCCAAGAACCTTTGGAAAAGCAATGTATCCTGCCCAATCCCAAGTGGTTTTGCTAACAGAAAGTGGTGTGATTGTATCAGTGCAAATGGCATTAAGGAAGAGACACCACCAATTTCTTTTCTTTTGTACCTTAAGACCCCTGAGACCCTCCAATGTCCCTCCCATTAGAATGTAAGCTCTAGACTTAAAGGGTAAAGATCGTTTTACTTTTCTATTTAAATCAACCACTTTCTTCATTTTCCTTTGCCTCTCTGCAGTCTTTGACATTGTGAATCATCCTCTCCTTGACATTCTTTCTCTAGGTTTTTGGGCCCCCAACTCTCCTGGTTCTCTTCCTACCCATTTGACTGTGCCATCTTAGCCTCCTTTGCTGTATCCTCATTCAGATCATGCCCTCTAACTGTAGATGGCCCTCGATGTTCTGTTCTGAATTCTGTCTATATACTACCTCACTTAGTGATCTCATCATTTCCCATGAATTTAATTGCAACAAATCAACATGAATCAGTCATCATTTATTAAATGTCTATTATGTGCCAAGCACTGCCTAAGGTGTGATGGTACAAAAAAAGGCAAAAGATAGTCCCTGTCTTCAAGAAGACTTCAATTGAAAGGAGGAGACAATATACAAATGAATGTATACAAAAAAAGCTTTATATAGCATAATTTTCTTTTTCAAATATCAGAGGGCAGGAAGTAGGATTAAGAAATGGTGGGGAAGACTTCTGATAAAACATGGGATTCTAATTGGGACTTAAAGGAAGCTAGGAAGTCATTAGGTTGAGCTTAAGAGGGAGAGCAATCTAGACATGGGGAACAGAGAAAAGCCCAGAATCAAGAGATTCATGGAATAGCAAGGAGAACACTGTTACCAGATTGAGGAGTACTTAATAGAAAATAAAGTACAAGAAGTCCAAAAGATACAAGCGTGCCATGGTATGAAAGTCTTTGAATGTCAAACAGAGTATTTTGTATATGATCCTAGAGGCAATAGTGAGCCACTGGAGTTTATTGAGTAGAGGGTGACATGAATAGACTTGCCCTCAAGGAAAAACAATTTAAAGATGTATTGGCGTGGAGAGATACTTGAGGAAGGCAGACCCATCAGCTGGATATTGCAATAATCCAGTCATAAGTTGATAAGGGCCCACACTAGGACAGTGGCAATGTTGGAGGACAGAAGGGAGCATGTTCAAGAGATGGTGCAAAGTGAAATCAACAGAATTTCACAACAACTGGATGTCAGAAATGAGAGATAGTGGTAAGTCCAAGATAATTCCTCAATTGCAAGCATGAGAGACAGTAAGGATGGTGTTCTCTGCAGTAATAGGGAAGGTAGAGGAGATGTGGAAAATTTAGGAGGAAAGATGATGAATGTTGTTTTGGACATTTGGAGTTCAAGATGTCTAAGTTTGAGATGGCTAAAAGGCCATTGGAGTTGTGAGACTGGAGGGAAGCAGAGAGTTTGGAGCAGGACTGAAAATCATTTTAATAGAGATGGTAATTAAATCCATGGGAGCTAATGAGATTGATAAGGTGCTTCTGTATCATTTTGGTGGAGCTTTTGCAACCCAGTTTGTAAAAATCTCACTTGTGGTTGGGTAACTATGTATTCACATCAGTTTGTAACAAGCCTGTGCCATTAAGCTGTAAAAGTCACACTTTCCTTCAGCCATAAAGGCATTCACTCTGCTTCTTCCCCTGCCCCCAGCCTCAAAGTCTTTTCCCTAAGTCTGCTAGATAGTTTCCCATGAATCAATCACTCAAGTATTCTTAGAGAAATACATACCGCCTTTGTTCTTAGCAGCCAGCTGTGCTTTGGAAACCTTGAGCAACTTTATCAAGGAGATAACTCCCTCCTGAGATGGTCCCTAATCAGTCTAGCTTCCAAACTTGGCACCTCCTGAAACAATCAAGCCTATACTCCCAACCGCCATATTGGATCTATGTCTGAAACAATCAAGCCTATACTCCCAACCGTCATATTGGACCTATGTCATTCATCCTTGACCAAAAGTTACCTAGTGATGTGTCAAGGCAAAAAACACACCCCTAACTCCCCAACCTGTTGGAATTTCTCAATGCATTATGGGTAATTCGCCTGCGCAGTTGGTATCAAAATGTATGGCCCTTTAAGCACTTAGCCACTCCCAGACTCCTCCCTAATCCTACCTTTTCCCACCTAGTTAGTATAATGAGCCTCTGACTGACAGTTTTATGCCTTTAAAATGACACCTCTATCCCCCAGCACCTTGCAGGTCTTTTTCTATCTTTCCCCCGCTGCCCGCTTTGCTGAAAAGCATAACTCTGCCTTAAATCCCTTTCAGCTTGCAGCCCTTGCCTCAGTGAAACAATAAACTTTTATGACTCTACCAAAGGACAGCTGAGTCCAGTAAATTCTTTTTCTGACAACGAACCCAGAATGGATTTCATTAGAACTCCCACACTCCTTCCCCCTCTTCAAGATCACCAAGTGAAGCACTATTGAAGGAGAAGAGCAGAGGGTCCAGCACAGAAGCCTGAGGGACACCTGTGGCTAAAGGGCATTATCTGGAAAAAGATCCAGCAAAGGACACAGAGAGGGAGCATACATAGAGGTAGGATGAGAACTAAGAGAGAGTGTTGTCTTGAAAACATAAAGAAATGACAGTATCAAGGAGGAGAGTGATTAACAGTGCAAAAAACTGCAGAGAGGTAAAAAAAATTAAAAAAAAGAATAAGGATTGGGAAAAGGCCATTGGATTTGGCAACTAACAAATTGTATGTAACTAGAGAGAACAGTTTTGATGGAATAAGAAGGTTGGAAACTCGATTGTAAGGGGTTAAGAAGAGAGTGAGAGGAGAATGTCAAGCTACTATTAAGAGATAGCCTGTTTTCCAGAGCTAAGGTCCAGCAAGCAAACTGGACCCTGAGCTTGGCAAGACAACAATCCTTTGTGCTCACCCTCTGAATAAACACTGCTGTAACTAAATCACAAAACTGATGGTCCCTGAGGTCAGGCAAGCACCAACAAATCCAGACGTGAAGTCCAGCTACAAACGGATTTTTTGTCACTAGACAACCCTGCCTCATTGTTGCTGTTATGCTTCACTACTCTTGTGACACTATAACATCTGACTCTTTGTCTAGACACAAATCAAGGTGTAGCCACAGTAAAGTGGGACCCCCACTAGGAGCTGGACCCTGGCACATGTGTATAATCTGCCTCATTGTTCGCAAGTCATTTTCCTCACTTTGAAATTAAACTTCTCTTTGATTCCTGACTGTCCTGTCTCTAGCCGGCTCTGTTTAGCTCTAGCCATCCACAGATTAGAGGCTGCTTTGGTCCAGTTGACAAGAGAAAGTGAAAGCACCTTTTATAAAAGGTCTTTTTAAAGAGGAGTTTAGGTACAAAGGGCAGAAGTGATAGAATGATAGTGAAGATGGAAAGATCAAGCAATAGTTCCCATCTCTATGTTGTTATTATTGTGCTGTAGGAAATGACAAGCAGGATGATTTCAGAAAAAACTGGAAAGACTTATATGAATTAATTTGTAATGAAGTGAACAGAAACAGGAAAACATTGTACAGTAGTATCATTCAATGAAGGACTGCGAATGACTTGGCTATTCTCAGCAATGCAATGATCCAAGACAACTCCAAGTGACTAATGATGAAGTACACTATCTGTTTCCAGAGAAAGAACTGATATTGTTTGAATATAGACTGATGCATGCTATTTTTCACTTTCTTTCTCTCATTTTAAAATTTTATTTGAGTCTTCTTGCACAAATAAGTATTAGGGAAATGTTTTACATTTATGTTGTAAATGCTATATACACTGACATGTATAAGCTATGTCTGATAGCTTACCATCTCAGGAAGGGGGAGGAGGAACAAGCAAGGGAAGGAGGAACAGAATTTGGAACTACTCAAAACTTTAAAATGTTTAAAAAATGTTTTAATGTTTAAAAATGTTTAAAATTCTAAAAAAATTAAATTTAAAAGTGTTTTTAAAAAGTCTACCTAGTCTGCTTCTAACCTTGCAACTGCACCTGCCTTTTAGAGATCTTGAACTGGATGTTCAAGACATTTTAAACTGAACATGTTCAAAATGGAAGCCATTATCTTACTCTTTAAATCCTCCTTCCTCTTACCTTCTATTTTACCACAGAGAGCAACACCACTCCTCTGAAGCCTTTAGGCTTGCAACTTAAGTGTCATCCTTGACTTCTCACTATCTCTTACCTCTATACTCAACTCCACCTATCTATTTCTGATCTTGTACAAGTCCCAGTTAAAATCCCATTTTTTTACATAAGAAGTCATTCCCAATCCCTCTAAATTTTAGAACCTTCTCTTTATTATTTCCCATTTATCTTACATATAGCATGTCTGAATATATTTATCTGTGTGTTGCCTCTGCCATTAGATTGTTAGCTCCTTGAGGGCAGTGACTATCTTTTGCCCCCCTCTCTTTTTTTGGAAGAGGAAAGACAGGATGTCAAGTGTCTGAGGTTGGATTTGAACTCAGGTCTTCCTGACTCCAGGGCCAGTGCTCTATTCACTATGCCACCTACCTGTCCCTTTTGCCTCTTTTTGTATCACATAGTAGTTGCTTAAATCTTTATTGATTATTTGAATGAATCATGGAGAAAGAGAGAGTAGGCATTTAATCAACTTCATTTTAGTCAAAGATGGTTTGAAAACACTTCCTCCCATCACCAGGGTAGTGTAGAATCATTTAAAAATTCAATAAAAAAACCTGGGGGCAGAGAGAGGTGGGGGTGGATTTGAGATAGAGGGAAGCAATGGAGACAGAAAAGTCATAAGCAAAATAAAAAGTTAGATATGATGGATCTCTGGCAATCTCTGAATGAAAATAGGAACACATACATGCATATGAATTTTGTTCAGCTGTATATGGCACCTTCACAAAAACTGATCATGTGTCAGGGCATAAAAGCATAAAGAAAAGCAGGAATATTAAGTATACCTTTTGATGACCACAATACAATAAAACTTTAAAGCAATAAAGGACAAAGAAAGGATTAAAACTTAAATGGAGACTAAAAATGACAGTTCTAAAAATGTATTGGTCCAAATAATAAGAGAATTGAGAAATGCTTTTATCAAAGAAAATGACAAAAAAATGTGACAGTACAACAGAACTTTCAGGAAGCAGTCAAAGTAGTGATCAGAAGAAAGTTAAAATCTCT
>CM053580.1:172866688-172882430 GCA_028627135.1 Pseudochirops cupreus | reverse complement strand
CTGGCGCCACAGGCTCCACATGACCACATTCAGCCTATTAGGGAACAGAGTATACTTTCAAATATCCAAGGGTCCTCAGGGTCACGTAGCCACTTTAACAAAGGGCCTAGGGGCAGGGAAGATCTTCAGATTCCCATAACAGTTGTCTGCCCTCTATAGTAATCCATTTGTTGTTGAAAGGACTAAACAAAGGACTAAATCTAAGTTCAGTAGTATTATAATTTTATTATATTGATGTAGTTCAACCATGAATAATAAATATCACTCTAGTTATTTAATTTGTTTTTTATTTCTTTAAAGAATGCATTAAAATTATATTTATGTAAGTTTTAAGTATTCTTTGATAGATCATCTCCCAGATATTTTTTGCATTTTGTATTTATTTTTAATGGGATTTCCCTTGCTACTCTTTTTTCTTTGTTTGTGCCATTGGTATAAAGAACGGCTAATGTTTTGCAGATTTTTTCATAGTCTGCTTTTCTATTTAAACTATTAATTATTTCTGTTTCCTTGCTGATTCTTTAGAGTTTTCTATAAAAGTTATATAAACTATTCTGTAAAAAGGAATTATTTTATCTTCTCAAATAATGTTTAGGCCACTAACTTCTTTTTCCTTGGTTTAATACTGTGTCTTTTATTCTGAAACTATGTCACATAAGATGAAGAGGAGCAAGAATATTCATTTTACCCTTATATTCATTATGGGTTGGGAGAGACTCAACAGATTTTTTTTTATTCCTAGAAGATTTTTAGTTTATTTTCTTCTTATTCGTTATTTTCTTTTTAAAAATTTTACAATGTTTTTAACTACATCTCCATGCTCATAGCTCCAGTAGAAGCCTTCCCCTTACAAAAAATATGTATGGCACAGCTACATTTATACTCTAGTTTCTACCCTCTCTTTTTGGAACCCACCCCATTCTGCTGCAGAGAACCACAGTAAGCAGATCAGCAGCAGCACTGGGGGATGAGGAACGAAACTCAAGTTCCTGTCCACTCTTTTAGAAGAAGAGTGACTCTAGGTGGGTTCTTAGACCTTTTCTTTCCAAGAAAGATGGCCTTTCCCCTTTAGCTAAATCTTCGCTTCCCACAGCTTTCTTCCACATCTCATTCCTCCTGTAACTCTTCTTTTCCTTACTATAACTGAACAGAATTAGTATCTGATATCTCATATGGGATATGAGAAGATTCAAGTTGAGCCACTGCTATGGTGAGACTAAGGATCCCCATGGTAGGGCTGTCAAAAGTAAGATGTGAGGTCACTTGCACTAACTGCATATGACAATGTGTTTCAGCAGGGGTGCTGAAGTGCCATTTTACTATCCATACTTTTACTTTCCATAAATGGAAATGCCATTTTACTATCATTGTCTAATGTTATTTCATGCAGTTTTTACCTCATGAAATGTTTCTATCCTCCACTCTTGGGGTTCTGCTTTAGGTATTCTATATCAAATGCATAATTCCATTTTCTAAGAGTTTTAGGTTGGAGAGATTCATGGAAAATAACTACTCTGCCATCTTGTGTATCACGTGATGCCACCTAATTGATTTGTATTCTTACATAAATATTGAAAAATGACATGAAGGTGTGCAAAAACACCAAATTTGAAGACAAAAGAATTGAATTCAAATCCTATTCTTCCACTTGGAGAGACTTTTTCCTAAAATCACTAAGGTTGAGTAGCATAAGATAAGTCACGTAACTGTAAGAGTCTCAAATTTTTCATCTTTGAAATAATTTGGACTAAATTATTTCTAATGTCCAATTCAGTTCTGATACTCTGCTCAGCTGTGTTCTAATGCATTATTTTGCAAGATAGTTTGATTCACCCAGCAGCTAGGTGGCAGAGAGAATTTTGGGCCCGGAGTCAGGAAGGCCAGAATCCCAGTCCAATCTTAGTCTCTTGCTATCTACATGATCTTGGGTAAGTCATTTAGCATCTGTTTACCTCAGTTTTCTCAACTGTAGAATGGGAATAATAATAGCACCTACCTCCCAGGGTTGTTGTGAGGATCAAATGAGATAATATTTGTAAAGCATTTGGCATAATGCCTGGCACATAGTAGGTGCTTAATAAATGCTATTTTTTATTGTTTCTGTTGGCGTTATGTAATTTGATCAATGTAATAACCCTAAGAGGTAATGAGGCCAGATATCCTTATTTCCATTTCACAAGTAAAGAGACTGAGTTTCCAAAAGATTCACTAACCCAAAGTTACACATAGCTTGTAAGAGGCAAAGTCAATATTCATTCCCAAGTAATGTTAGTCTTTAGTCCTTTCCACAGTTATCCCATGAGTTATGTCGTCTCTTTAACATTAAATATTTGATCAATCTCATATTCAAAACATTGTGTTACAAATCAGTTACTGCCTTTGTGTAATATTTGTAACACTTTCCCTATGAATTTAAAGACTCTGAATGATTAGTCAGGAAGCAAACTATTTCACAAGAACTGAACATCTATTTCTATGTTTCTTTTGCAGCTTCTGACATAGCAGCAGAACAAGGGCAGATTCTTGTAATAGCCACTGCAGCAGTGGGTGGATTCACTCTTCTGGTCATCCTCACCTTGTTCTTTTTAATCACTGGAAGGTAATTAATATATGCTGGAAATCTGAGTAAATTAGGACATCCAATTTTATATTTTCTTTATGTATTTAATGATTTAAGTATTCACTTAAAGTCATGTTAAGCTTGTGAAAACATCATTACAGCAAGAACCATACAGTTCTAATTACTTACTTATCATTTACCTTAAAGGAGAATGTTGGCAGCAATCATGGAATGATATTGTTACAATAGCTGTGAATACTTCAAAACTACATATATGAAATGCATGAATTTATCTTCCCGTCTGAGAAATAAGTAAGCATCAACTGCCACTTTTCTTTGCCAAAAAATAACCCAGTGGGGTCACAAAGAGTCAGATATGACTGAAAACAACAACAAAAGTCTACTAACCAAAAAAAATCCTTAGAATTAATAAGGTTTATTTTAATTTAAAAGGATAATTATAGTAGTATAACTATAATAGGAATGTATGTACCAAAAATTTAACCTTAAATTGAGATGAAGGGGAAAGTACCACTTTGCCTAAGTAAGCGCAAACTGTCCCAGATTGGAAAACAGAGTAGATCAAAGCTCCCCTGAGTAGGAACAGGTCACGAGTAATACATCAATTCCCAGACTGAGAGAAATAGGAAGACCACATTTTTTTTTTCCTTTTTGAGTATCTCAACACTGATAATTAGACTTCTACAGAACAAGGTCTGTATTTCTCATTTCATCCCTAGAAAACAAGTTATCAAACAGCTCTCTAAACAAATATTTGCGGTATATGAAGTTCACTTGATATGATGTCCCCAAAAGCTCTATGTATGAAAATTTCACTAGAATCTATTAAAAATATACAGGTGATAGTCATTTTAATTTTTCGGTCACTATTGTTTCATAAAAACAAAAACCAAAAATCATAATTGTCAATCACTCAAAAAAATTTTAGTGAGTACATGTTATATGCCATCTAGTATATGTTTATGCTCTTTTGTAGGTCTACTCAGTTTATTTCAAATCAGTTATAGTATGTGTTTTGTGGGAAGGGCTATTTGTATATTTTGGGATATAAACCTTTTATGCCAAAACAAAGCATATCATTCTATAATTATCTAATTTAGAAGTATTCATATAATGAAATATAGAATTCTCAAGGGTAAATGTAACAGTGAAATGAGCTAGCAGCAGAAAAAAAAAACAGTAGATTTGGAATGTGAGGAACTGATTCAAATCCCAGCTCTGCCGCTTACTCTATGAGGAATTTTGGAAAAGTCACATTGCCTCTCAAATTTGAATTCCTCATTTGCAAAATTAGAGTTTGCATTGGATGACTTTTTAGGATCCTTCAAGTTCTAATTCCTTGAGTCCATCATTTTTATGAGGTAGATATCATAATATTTTCATCTAATTATTTTCACTTGGTATAAAAACCTTCCCTTTTGCCTGAGGAGCTTATTAGCTACAAAATGTAATATTAGTTTAGGTACTAAAAGAAATTTTTTTTAATTTGAGCAGTGCTAAAAATGAATCTGAATATGAATCTGCAGAGGCTTATCACTTAGTAGAAAATCACCAAAAAGTTTTTCTAACCTTTAAAAATGCATGAATTAAACCAGAAAATAACAATAAGAAAGAGTCCTTTAAACTTATAGATTGTGGAAGACTTGTGCCTTTATCTTGGCTCACCATCCGCCATTATTGCTATTGTCAAATTATTATGCCTTGCTCCCAGTGGTTCTGTTTATTACACAGCATGGCCTTGATTTTATTTCATTTGATAATTCAATTATTGTAATCACAATATCGTTACTATATTGGAATGTTCCTGATGTTTTCAATTTTGTCTATTCTAGACAGAGTGGATTTCAGTTTAAGGAATGATCATGTTTTAACTAATTCAGGGGATTAAATCACAAAAGAATGCTTTAAGAGGAAGTCTCATCTCTAGGGATCCTAAGGATACTGTTATTGATACAAACCACTAGCTTATTTTGTTATAGTGTATTCAGAAAGTTATCATATTTCCCTTAAATAAGTTATTTTAAATATTTGATGTATTCTTTAGTGTGATTGTTGGATGCACAAAGGTCAGAATTGGTGGCAGGTGGGTTCCAGCAAAAGAAATCTAAAATTTCTGTTATGGATTTTGATTAAAAAATAAATATTCAATTAAGAGGTATTTATTCATGTAAGCAATGTTCAATGAAATTCATCTATCCAATTAAATGAATTATATATACCTGTCAAATGCCTTGTTTTCCTGCAAAGTTTTCTTTAATCAATATTTTTAAATAGCACAGACAGGTGTTATTTTAATAAAACAATCATTAAGATAACAGAAAATGTTTTATCAAGGCCAAATTGTTTCTGATTGAATGGGTTTCGTACTTACATAATGAAAAGTTTGTGATCATTCAGGGACAAATTAATTAAATCCAATAATTTTTTAAAAGATATGTTTAAACCTAAACTTCATGTGAATTCCTAGAATATAATTTGAATTATGTTTGGAAGAAAAACTTAATAATGTCATATGTTTGGTACTAAAGTGTGTTTTTCTTGTTGTTTGTTTTACTCTTTATGCCAGTGCCTTGAATGCTGGAGGCTTCCTTAGCTTTCTGACATAACATGAATAGAACTGTTTGAACTATATAGGATAAAAATTCATTTTTGAAAGTATCACTTAAACACAGTGATAAAGGAGCATTCATTGGAAATTAATCTTTGAAGACAGAACAGTAAATTTTTGAATAAATAGTCCATTTGCCATAGGACTTAAGGCGAATTTCACTTTGGGAGACTGAATTGGTATTCTACAGATGTTTCCTGCTTCGCCATTCAGAATTAGCAATTTGATGAACTGTCATATCACAAGGATGTTGATGAGTCTATTCATATTGAAGAGGCAGGGTATGAGATAAGCACCTGCCTGTGTACTTCATCACATGATTATATGCACTAAGAGCAAACAGAACACATTTCCATCAAATTTCAGATGGGAAATGAAAACTGTAATGACTTTGATCCCTCTCAAATGGAAAACAGTTGGTTAAATTCCCCAGAATCTCACCCTGAAGTCTGGTATGATTTATGTTTACCATTAAAGATAAATTCTTGATACCTGTCCAAAACCTAGCAATTATATAACATAGAGTCAATGAACGATTTGTGTAGCTGGCTATAGGGGACTTTCCCTAGTCCATAACACTCATACATTACAAAATTGGGAATATGAAGTTTCTGTTTCTCAATTCATTCGTCACTGATTTTGATATCTCAGTGTCATCTGCAACCAGCTTGGGCTTTCACTCAAAACCTTGTATAGGATTATATTCTTGATACAACGATACTCCAGGAGATCTGTGATCTCATTACTGAGAGTTCATTCTTCAGTGATATGAATCACATCTCCTTCATATCTGCCAATTTAGTGTGATATTAGTCCATTTTCTCCTATCACTTTGAAACTAGTGGTAGCCTGGATAAAAATGCATTTTAATTGGTCCTAGAACAATATAATTCTCAGTGAATCAGGTGTACCTTAATGTCTTTCGTCTTAAATTATTCAGCTGCATATCTAGCACAATTCTTCAGGACACAGGGACAGAATTTTTTAATAGGACTCTGTTTGCCCTTCCAAAAGGTGCCAGTGGTACATAAAGGCCAAAATGAAGTCTGAAGAAAAAAGAAGAAATCACTTGCAAAATGGCCACTGTAAGTAATGTTATCTGATTCCATGCTGCTTTTTCCTTGCATGACCTTCTCTGTTTCATACTGCCTCACAAGTTCATTTAAAATTTGCATTCATTCAGTCAAGCTGGGCTTTTTTAAAAAATCTCTCACTTCCTACCCTTCCAGATTCAAGCTTTTCATCAGTTTTTCAGGTTGGTCTGTGAGTTCACACCTGCTCCTCATTAGATGATATTAGTTTTCCCACTTCTGCATGCTGTGAAACATGACAGGCTGAATTTGCTAAAAATATAAGTCAACTGTATTTTATTGAGTTATTTACCACTCACATTGCCTCTAAAATGTGAGCTGCTTTTAGTTAGAGATGTATTTTCCATAATATGAGAGGGAATTCTCATGACTTTTTTCTAGGGAGTATAATTTTCAGCGGAAAACAAACTGACAGAATTCATTAAAACATTCAAAAAATAGAAAATCAGTTTTTTAAATTCTAGAGTATGTACAAAAGCCTTCATATTGACTGCAAGAGCACAGTCATTTAAAGGATCTCTTCCCAGGCAAGGTATAATTACCATGAAGATTAGTTTTATAATTTCCTTCCTCTAAGTTGTAAATTTCTCTGTGAATATTACTGTATCTAAGAAGGGCTGGAAAGATGACAGGAAGGTGAAGTTCTCTAACCGCAGCATGATTACAGAGCATGAAAAAAACCTGTTTAACTATTGAGCTCTGTGTTTTCTACCATTCTTATTCAATTGATATATGAATCTGGCCAAGCTCCTTCTACCAAATGAGACCAAATATAAGGACTGCCTGGGCAAGAAACAATTGTACTATTTGCCTTTCTTTTCAAAGGGAAATTCAAGTCTATTACAAAGGAAGAAAGAACTGAAAACAGGTGTCAATCTATGATTGCAAAGAGCAGGGAGAAAAAAGGTTTAAAGAAGAATTAGTCCAGGGCTCAGATTGCCAGATACATGCCTTATGGCAGGACAATTGAAGATTTGTTTCAGAATCTCAGTTCTCAGATTGGATGGCAGAATTATAATAATGAGGAATTAAATACCAGTGTCCTAACTAGCAGCTAGAAAAAGGGTTCAAATAGCCTATACTTAGCCAAACAGAAGTAGCACAAATGGCCTGGGGCAAAGCATAGTTAAGAAGGAGACTAAACCAATGTTTAGAGAAAGAGAGAATAATTATGTTAGTATTGAGATGATGAAAACTGTATTTTAGAATCATTTCCCTGCTCTCAATTTGGTCTGTGTTATGGCTTATGAGGGAAAAAAATTAATTCATTTGCCTTGTTTTAAGTATTGTTTTTCATTTTATAAAAGAACATCAGTGTATCATGTATCTAACAGTAGTTCCAGGCCTAGTCTAATGAAACACCCCTAATAATATAGCGATAGCTCCCATGCTGCTGCATTGTTTTACTCAAGTCCAGCTCTTCATAATCCTGTTTGGGGTTTGCTATTTCAATCTCCAGCTCATTTTATAAAAACAAGGACCTGAGGTAAAAAAGGTTAAATGATTTGCCGAGGGTCACACATCTAGTGTCTGATGCCAAATTTAAACTCAAGAAGACCAGTCTTCCTAATTCAAAACTCAGTGATTTATACACTGGTACCACCTAGCTAACTAATCAGATAGCATTGAAAGCAAATCCTCTAGATGAAAGTTTTTTTTAAAAAGATATAGTATATTTTCCTGAAAACTCCACCCTTGCAACCTATGTACCCAGGCATATCAGATCCATAACCAGGATATGGTCATCTGGGCTTTGCACTGAGACTTCAAAATTAAGGCATGTAGAGCACTTGCCATTCTTTACCAAGGGAGGAAAAACAACAGATCATAGTGACTGAGCAAGAAAACTTCATCTAGAAGAAAATTATCCTGACAACCAAGCTACATCATTTGACACCACAAATCCTCATATTTGGAACAATATGTTTTATTTGTTTTTTGAAAAAGTCTTTACAGTGTTAAGGATATTAATAACAGTAGTATAGAAAATGGATGAAAAAGAAAGTACAAATATTTAAATCTTATTAAGTTTCAAGTATCTAAAAAGTTTTTTCAACTACCAAATGGTAGGTTACACTGAATACATCCACGTGCCCATCCATCCCTAATACCATCTCCCATCTCCTAATTCTACTTGCCCTAGGTACATAAATTTCAAGTTATATTTCTATATAAATAAAGGAAACTGTGAAAAGAGTAGTCTTCCTTTCTTACTTTGCATCTGACCTCATTCTTGAAAATTCAAAAATAGGGGTAATTTGGGCAGACCCAAGATGGCAAAGTACTGGCAGCAACTCAGCTTTCCCAACATCCCCCTCCAAACAACTTTATAATTATGCCTAAAATCAAATTCTGGAATGAGTCAACAAAAGGTGAGGAAGCGACATTTTCCAGCCCTAGACAACTTTAGGAAGTTGATAGGAAAGGTGAAATGAGATAGGAGTCAGCCCAAAGTACAGTGGCAGCATCAGTGGTAGGCACTGGGATTGGTTGCAACTGCAGTATCCACAGCTTCAGAAGCTCTCAGCCTAGAGATAGTAGGGGAAGCAAACAGGTCAGAAAGAGATTGCAGGTACCCCTTTGCTGGCACTGCGTGCAGGACCCTGTTGCATTGCCCATACACAGGGGTCACAGTTCCAAGGTGAGGAGGACCACTGGCATTGGTGGCCACAGGGGAACTGGAGTGTTATTCACAGTTCCAAGAAAGAGGGGAGCACTAGCGCCTGTGGTTGCAGGAGAGCAGAGAGCCTGCTTACAGTTCTAGAGTGGAGAAGAGTCCTTGTGGTCCCTTAGAACATAAAAGGGGTTCTGGTCTCAGTTCCAGGGCAGAATGGAAACTTAGCACCTGTGGCCATAAGGAAGCAAGGTCCTTTCCTGGGAGAAAACCAGAGCACAGTCCAGAAGTGTAGTGAATACACCCCTTCTTGAATCATACCATTTTGGAAACATCCAAAACTTACATACCCCCCCTGGAACTAGCCTTAAAAACAGCAGTACAAAAAAAACTTCAAGTTTAGGACAGTGCCCGTTCCACCCTAGGATCAGAGCCCAACTTTATATAAAGTTAAAAGCCAAGAAATAGGCTGAAAAATGAGCCAAATAAAAGAAACTGAGTATAAAAAAGCTACTATGGTGACAGGGAAGATCAACACACAAAGTCAGAAGAAAACTTCACTGTCAAAACAGCTGCAAGCAAAGCCTCAAAAAAATGAGAATTTGACACAAGCCCAACAAGAATGTTTGCAAAAGCTGATAAAGGATTTTTTAAAATATATAAATAATGTAGAGAATAAATTTGGAAAATACAAGAAAACTAAAAAAAGAGTTAACAGCTTGGGGGTAGGGGAGTCACAAAAATACTAAAGAAAACAATAACTGAAAAAAATAATTAGTCAAATGTTAAAAGAGACACATAAGTTCACTGAAGGAAAAAAAAAAACTTTAAAAAGCAAAAATGGCCAAATAGAAAAGGAGTTACAAAAGCTCACTGAAGATCATCATTCCTTAAAAATTAGAATTGGGTGAGTAACAGTTAATGACTCCATAAGACATCAAGAAACAGTCAGATAAAGCAAAAAAAAGAAATGGGGGGGAGGGGATAATGTGAACTATCACACTGGGAAAAGAACTGACCTAAAAAACAGACCGAGAAACAAATTAAGAATTATTGACCTACATGAAAATCTCAATCAAAAAAGAGCCTAGTTGTCATATTTCAAGAAATTATCAAGGAGAGCTGTCCCATTTTTGTAGATCCAGAGGGTAAAATAGAAATTAAAAGAATACATAGATCTGAAAGAGATCCCCAAATGAAAATTCCTAGAAATATTATAGCCAAATTTCAGAGCTCCCAGATCAAGGAGAAATGAGTGCAACCAATTAGAAAGAAACAATTCAAATAGAGTGGAGTCACAGTCAGGACCAAACAAGATTTAGCAGCTTCCATTTTAAAAGAAACAGAAGCAAAATGGTTGAGACCACAACCAAGACTAACTTATCCAACAAAACCAAGTATAATCTTTAAGGGAAGAAAATAGATATTTACAGAAATAGAGGACTTTCAATCATTTCTGATGAAAAGACCAGAGCTGAAAAGAAAATGTGA
Source organism: Pseudochirops cupreus (assembly GCA_028627135.1). Lineage (NCBI taxonomy): Eukaryota > Metazoa > Chordata > Mammalia > Diprotodontia > Pseudocheiridae > Pseudochirops > Pseudochirops cupreus. Next base: position 172,872,045 of record CM053580.1, on the reverse strand, counting down.
CATTCAACTACAAGATTTAATAGAATCATAAAAGAGTAAACATGAAATCATAAGCCATTTAATAAAGATTAACTATTTGCTTTCCTGTATGGGAATATAATACATGTAACACTGAAGAACTTTAATGTTATTTGGCACTTAGAAGGAGTATACATAAATGAAGGGCATGGGTGTGAGTTAGCTATGATGAGATAATCTAAAGAAAAGAATTAAGGTGTAAGAAAGAATGATGCACTGGGGGAAGGAAAAAGGGGGAAAGGAGGAGAATGGGGAAAGTTATCTCACATAAAGGAGGCATGCAAGGAAGAGATTTTACAGTGGAGGGGGAAATGGAGGAGATGGAAGGCAACACTCAAACATCATTCTCAGCAGAATTGGTTCAAAGAAGGAGTTATATACATACTCTTTTGGGTACAGAAATCTAACATTCAACAGGGAAGTAGAAGGAGACAGGTTGAGGAAGGTAGTAGAAAGAAGCAAAACAGACTTTGGAGGAGGTACAGGAAGCGGGGAGAGAGAGAAGGAGAGAAAGAAGAAGGAAGGGAGACAGAGACAGAGTGAGGGGAGAGCGAGAGAAAGAGAGAGAGAGAAAGAGAGAGAGAGAGAGAGAGAGAGAGAGAGAGAGAGAGAGAGAGGGAAATAGTAATAATAGTTAATTAGTCCTTTATAATAATAACCATGAAACTGTGAATATGGCTGGTATGAACACACCCATAAAACAGGAGCAGGTAGCAGAATGGATTAGAAACCATACCACAACAATATATGATTTAGAAAAACCACACTTGAAACAGAAAAACAAACACAGAGTAAAAATAAAGGTCTGCATCTATATCCAAAAAGATCATAAAAATGGGAAAAGGACACACATGTACAATAATATTTATAGCATCTCTTTCTGTGGTGGCAAAGAATTGGAAATTGAAAGGATATCCAATAATTGGGGAATGACTCAACAAGTTGTGGTACATGAATGTAATGGAATGTTACTATACTATAAGAAATAAAAAGCAGGAGGATTTCAGAAAAATCTGGAAACACTTATATGAACTCATGCTGAGTGAAATGAGCAGGACCAGGAGCACACTGTACATAGTAACAGCCACATTGTGCAATGACTAACTTTGATAGACTTAGCTCTTCTCAGGAATGCAAGGATCTAAAACAACTCCTAAAGACTCATGATGAAAAATGCCATTTACATCCAGAGTCTTTGGAGTCTTAATGCATACTATTTTGTTGTGTCTCTTCTTTCTTGTGACTTCTCTCATTAGTTTTAATTCCTCTTTACATTATGACTAGTGTGAAAATGTATTTAATATGAACATAAAAGTAGAGCCTATGCAACATGGCACACCATCTTGCGGAGAGGGGAGGAGATTGAGGGGGAGAAAATTTAAAACTGAAAATCTTATGGAAGTGAACGTTAAAAACTAAAAATATGTTAATTGGTTACATAAAAAGACCAAAAATAAGTAAATAACAAACTGGAGCAGAATATATTATGTATCAGCTGAAGTTTTAAAAAAAAGATAGGGAGACAGAGCCAAGATGGCAGAGTAAATGCAGGGATTCCCCTGCGCTCTCTGCCAACCCCTCAAATATCTTTAAAAATGACACTAAACAAATTCTAGTGCAACAGAACACACAAAGATACGGAGTGAAGCAAATTTCCAACCCAAGACTACTTGGAAGGTCAGCAGGTCTACTGCACCCAGGTGAGAGAGGAGTACAGTTCAGCACATGTCACACCAACACAGATCCAGCCCAGGCAAACCTGGTGCAGGTCTTGGCATGACTGAATCACTCACAGCAGTGGCAATTTCCAGACCTTTTAGCCCACACATGGACTCCAAATACAACTTAGAAGGTCAGTAGAAAAAGTCTGTCAGACCAGTATGAAAGTGGAGCAGTCTAGTGCAGGTTGTGCCAGCACAGCACAACCACCACAGCAAAACAGTAACCGTGAGGCTACTGAATTAGTAGTGGCAGTAGCAGTGGATATGGCTGTATCTGGAGCTCTCAGTCCATAGACAGTAAGGGGGTAGAACAACTGGTCATAAGGAGATTACAGGGGTCTTTTTGCTAACACTGAGGCAGGACTCTGTTATTTTGTCAATACTTGGATCTGCTTCACAGTCATCAGTGGCAATCCCAAGGTGAGGAGGAGTGCTAGCAAAACAGAGCCTGCAACCACAATGCCTCCACCCTGAAATCAGAGCTCTACTTTAACGGAGTTAAATCAAGTAATAAGCTTGGAAAATGAGCAAACAAGGGAAAAATAACTCTAACTATTGAAAGTTATTATGGTGACAAGGAACATCAAAACACACACTCAGAAGAAGATAAAGTCAAAGCTCCTACATCCACAATCTTTAAGAAAAACATGAATTGGTCTCAGACCACAGAAGAATTCAGAAAGACTTTTGAAAACAAAGTAAGAGAAGTAGAGGAAACTTTGGGAAGAGAAACAAGAGTGATGCAAGAAAATTATGAGAAAAGAGTCAACAGCTTGGTAAAAGATGCACACACACAAAGAAAATACCAAATAAAATAACACCTTAAAAACAAACTAGATCAAATGGTAAAAGAGGTCCAAAAAACAATGAAAAGAGTTCCTTAAAAAGTTGAATCAGCCAAATGGAAAAGGAGATCCAAAAGCTCACTGAAGGAAATAATTCCTTAAAAATTGGAACGGAGCAAATAGAAGCTAATGACCTTATGTGAAATCAAGAAACAATAAAACAAAACCAAAAAAATGAGAAAAGAGAAGATGATGTGAAATATTTCAGTAGACAAACAACTGACCTGAAAAATAGATTTTGGGGAGATAATTTTAAAATTATTGGATTACCTGAAAGCCATGATCAAAAAAAGAACTTAGAAATCATCTTTCAAGCAATTATCAAGGAAAACTGCTCTGATATTCTAGAACAAAAGGGAAAAATAAAAATTGAAATGATCCACTGATCACCTCCTGAAAGAGATCTCAAAATGACAATTCCCAGGAATATTATAGCCAAATTCCAGAGTTCGCAGGTCAAGCAAAAATATTGCAAGCAGCCAGAAAAAAAAAAACAATTCAAACTGCATGGAGTCATAGTCAGGATGAGACAAGATTTATTAACTTCTACATTGAAGGAACTGAGGGCTTAGAATATGATATTCTAGAGGGCAAAGGAGCTAGGATTACAACCAAGAATCACCTACCCAGGAAAACTGTGTATAATCCTTCAGGGGGCAAAATGGTGTAAAGCAGAGTATGAGCATCTCTCCTATGGACTGCTGGTGTGAATAATTTAATGTTCTGATAACATAATATAGTGAACTCTCTATTTACTAAGCAGTAAAATGAAGCAATACATTTACAACAATATAACAACTTATTACTAAGGTGGACACAAAATCTTAAACAAAACATATCATTCAGCTAGTCACAGTCTCTGCAATCAATATAAACTACCCATCTAAAGTCTTCTTTCATCTTCATTGGAGATTAGCTTCCAATCATCCTTAAGCCAGTCATCCTTAAGGGGTAGTGGAAAGTACAAAGACCATCCACCCTCAGGTCACTGTAAGTCATAATCTCGTCAGTCAGCACTAAGTACGCAAGACAAGGTCCTTTCCTCTTGACTGAAGGCTGACTTCCAAACCCCATGGCTCCTCTTCCACCTCCCAGATCTTGCCTGGATTCACCCAACTCTAGCCTGGATTCATAAGTAGGCAACTATCTGATCATAGCAGTAAAGCCCTCTTTCAGGACTTCTGGTATTGCTAAGCCAGCTTCTTTTGTATTTTTTCATTAATTCCTTATATTCTTGACCTTTTGTTCTTCCACACTAATTTTGTAAGCTAGTATTATGAAAAAAATTGGTAGTTTTAATGGTATGGCACTGAATAAATACATTAGTTGAGGTAGAATTGTGACTTTTATTATATTGTCTCAACATATCCACAAGTAATTGATATTTTTCAAATTGTTTTGATCTCACATTATTTGTGTGAAAAGTGTTTTGTAATACTGATCATATAGGTCTTGGGTTTGTCTTGGCAGGTATTTTATGTTGTTTATACTTTTTTATTTTAAATGTAATTTAATTAAATGTATTTCTTGCTGCTGGATTTTGTTGGTCATACAAAGAAATGCTAATAATTTACATTAGTTTATATTATATCCTGTAACTTTGTTGAAGTTGTTAATTATTTCAAATAGTTTTTAGATGATTCTTTAGGTTTCTCTAAGTATCCTATCATACCTGCAAACGTTTTGTTAATTCATTGTCCTTTGTAGTTCTTTCAATTTCTTCTTCTCTTATAGCTCTTCTTCTTCTCTTATGGCTATAGCTAATATTTGTAAGTATTATAGTGAATGATAGCGGTACTAATGGGCATCCTTGCCATTTTCATAAAACCAACTCCTAGATTTTTTTATTAGCTCAATAGTGGGGTTTATTTTTTTAATTTTTAATGTTATTACTCTCACTTTTGATTTTCAGGATTCCCAATTTGGTGCTCAATTGGGGATTTTTAATTTGTTCTCTTATAGTTTTTTTTCAGTTGTGTGCCCAGTTCATTGTTCTGCTCTTTATCTATTTTGTTGATGTAAAAATTTAGAGAAATAAATTTTCCCCTAAGTACTGTTTTGGTTGTATCTATAAATTTTGGTATTTTGTCTCATTCCTGCCTTTCTCTTTAATTAAGTAATTTGTTCTTTCTATGATTTGTACTTTGTCCTACTTATTCTTTTTTTTTATTAATTTTAGTTTACATCATCCATTTCCACAAGATTTTGAGCTACAAATTTTCTCCCCATCTTTCCCCTACCCACCACCCCAAAACAGCAATCCCATTGTATGACCCCTCCCCCAATCTATTCTCTCTTATGTCCTCCCCCATCACTCCTCTGACTTTCTGATAGGACAGGATGGATCTCCCTACCACAGTGCCTGTGTATCTTAAGTCCCAGTTGGATGTAGATAATAATAATGATAATAGTAATTGTATACATATATATATACACACACATATATTTTTAACATTTGATTATAGAACTTTAAACTCTAGATTCTTTCTCTTCCTCCCTCATCACCCACCCGTACTGGAAGGACAAAAAATTAAATACAGGCTGTGCATGTGTAATTACACAGAACCTCTCCACAGTGGACATATTGTGAGAGACTGGTTATATGTCCCTCCTTCCTATCCTGCCCCCCCCCCTTGTTCTGTTCTTTACTCTGTCCCTGTCCCTTTACAGAAGTGTGTACTTCCATCAACCCTCCCCCCCCCACCCTTGCCTCCCCTCCATCATCCCACCTCTCATCTCCATCCCCCCTACTCTCCTGTGTGGCAAGATACTC